>CM035100.1:42370975-42568318 GCA_020205505.1 Panax japonicus
AAGAGCTTCCAACAGTTTCTTCTTAATGGAGAGGAAGGCTATTTGACATTGTTCATTTCATTTTCCGAAAGAATTTTTCCTCAATAACTTGAAGATGGGCTCACAAGTTGTAGTGAGTTGGGAGATGAATTAACTTATGAAATTGATTCTCCCAAGGCATCCTTGTATCTCTTTTTCTGTTTGGGGTACTGGCATCTCAGTGATGGCTTTAAACGTTGCGGGATCCAACTCAATGCCCATGCTGCCTACAAGGAATCCCAATAATTTGTCGGGTTTTACACCGAAGGCACACTTAACTGGATTTAGCTTCAAGTTGTATTTGTGAAGCCAATTTAATAACTTTCAGTAGGGGTGTTTATCGGTAAAAAACTGGACTGAACCGGTCCAAACTGAACTGGACCGAATACTGATAGTACCCAAAATAGGGTACCGAAACCGGTTGAACCAGTATACCGAACTGATTAGCCGGTTCGGTACCGGTTCGGTAACAATTTTTACCTTGATAAAACCGGCCCCAATTTTAAACCAAAACTCAGCCAAAATTTAATCCAAAACTGGCCCAAGAAGAGCTGCCCAAGAGTTGCTTTTACGTCAAAATTCAGCCCAGGGTCAAGCAACGTGTACAAGGCCCAACCTTCTTTGAGCCAAAATTCGGCCCAATAAAAAATAAAAGACTTAGTTGTCTTTTTAAAAGGAAAACTTTCTTAGACTTTTATAAAGAAACCCATGTGGGACTTAGCTATTAAGAACTCACTTGGTTTTATTTTTATAAGGAAAACTTCCTTAGACTTTTATAAAATAACCAATGTGGGACTTGATTATTAAGGTCTCACTTGTTATTTTTTATAGGAAAACTTCCTAAGACTTTTATAAAATAACCAATGTGGGACTTGACTATTAAGGTCTCTGTGACTCCCCCAAAACAGGTATACATCTCCTATTCTGAGTCGCCAAATACATGGTACAGAATACAAATACAACTTAATTATACAACTGTCGTGCAAAGTATGACAAAACATAAGCTGTGAGTTTTAATACAAATATTGTCGTCTAGACAATATACAAACTCAAATTCAATATTATTACATTTATTTTCCCACTATTTCACTGAATAGTGAGGACTACTAATGCTATCATCTGGTCCGTCACTCCGTTCCCCGACAAGTCCCTGTTACATTCTCATTTCCTAAAGAGAACAATGAAAGTAAAAGGGTGAGCTCAACTAGCCCAGTAGGAAATATTATGACTAAGATAATGCAGAATATATTATCGTTAGCCTTCAACAGTGTTAAACTAATATAATATAACAACCATCAAGTTTAACTACAGCGGAATAAGCAATCCATTAAAAGAGTCAAATAGAGAATAAAATCTACTATCTTTTATGATTTAAAATGTTTTTCAACACTTTTATCGCTGGGACTCAGCTTAATAAATAATCCACATCACCGAATCACCCCATGTTTATATCCCACGTCGAAGTATAGTTTCCAGAATGGGCTTGTATCTTCTCGATGGTTTCACTGAATTGTCATTATCCCATAATCTGGAAAAAAAGTTTCCAAGGGTTCAAAATTCCCTGACTGTGCTTTGGCCAATTGATCTGTAATTCGTTTACCTTTAATGGACTTTTGTGTCACGTAGACGATGTCGAATTATTGAAGGATCAATTGTCATTTGGACAATCGATAATTTAATATGGGCTTGTTGAATATGTACTTCAGAGGATCTATACGGGATATGAGATAAGTCGTTTGACCGTAGAAATAATGTTGTAATCTCATGGCGGCCCACGTTAAAGCATAACATGTCTTTTCAATTAAGGTGTACTTCTATTCACCACTGCTGAATCACTTGTTGAGGTGATATATAGTTCTTTCCTTGCCTCTATCATCTTTCTGTCCTAGCATACAACCTATATCATTGGCATTGACTGATATATACATTAACAAGGGAACTTTGTCTCTTGGCGGTACCAAAACAGGAGCTTCCAACAGTTTCTTCTTAATGGAGAGGAAGGCTTTTTGACATTGGTCATTCCATTTTTCGAAAGAATTTTTCCTTAATAACTTAAAGATGGGATCACAAGTTATAGTGAGTTGGGAGATGAATTAGCTTATGAAATTGATTCTCCCAAGGCATCCTTGTATCTCTTTTTCTGTTTGGGGTACTGGCATCTCAGTGATGGCTTTAAACGCTGTGGGATCTAGCTCAATGCCCCTGTTGCTTACCAGGAATCCCAATAATTTGTCGGGTTTTACACCGAAGGCACACTTGACTGGATTTAACTTCAAGTTATATTTGCAAAGACAATTGAATAGCTTTCTGTAGGGGTGTTTATCGGTAAAAAACTTGACTGAATCAGTCCAAACTGAACTGGACCGAATACCGATAGTACCCAAAATAGGGTACCGAAATCGGTTGAACCAGTATATCGAACCGATTAGCCGGTTCGGTACTGGTTCGGTAACGATTTTTACCTTGATAAAATTGGCCCCAATTTTAAACCAAAACTCATTCCAAATTTAATCTAAAACAGGCCCAAGAAGAGCTGCCCAAGAGTTGCTTTTAAGCCAAAATTCAGCCCAAGGTCAAGCAACTTGTACAAGGCCCAACCTTCTTTGAGCTAAAATTCGGCCTAATAAAAAATAAAAGACTTAGATGTCTTTTTAAAAGGAAAACTTCCTTAGACTTTTATAAAGAAACCCATGTGGGACTTAGCTATTAAGAACTTACTTGGTTTTATTTTTATAAAGAAAACTTCCTTAGACTTTTATAAAATAACTAATGTGGGACTTGATTATTAAGTTCTTACTTGTAGTTTTTTTATAGGAAAACTTCCTTAGACTTTTATAAAATAACCAATGTGGGACTTGACTATTAAGGTATATGTGACGCCCCCAAAACAGGTATACATCACCTATTCTGAGTCGCCAAAAACATGGTACAGAATACAAATACAACTTAATTATACAACTGTCGTGCAAAGTATGACAAAACATAAGCTGTGAGTTTTAATACAAATATTGTCGTCTAGACAATATACAAACTCAAATTCAATATTATTACATTTATTTTCCCACTATTTCACTGAATAGTGAGGACTACTAATGCTATCATCTGGTCCGTCACTCCGTTCCCCGACTAGTCCCTGCTACGTTCTCATTTCCTGAAGAGAATAATAAAAGTAAAAAGGTGAGCTCAAATAGCCCAGTAGGAAATATTATGACTAAGATAATGCAGAATATATTATCGTTAGCCTTCAACAGTGTTAAATTGATATAATATAACAACCATCAAGTTTAACTACAGCGGAACAAGCAATCCATTAAAAGAGTCAAGTAGAGAATAAAATCTGTTGGGAAAATGCATAGCATGATTTGATGTTTTAATATACTTGTGATTATTGTAAGGTCCTTAAATTGAATTTATGTACAAGGACTTAGTAATGGAAAGATCAAGATTGTTAGGCTGATCTAAGCTTTCAACGTGTATCATACTGTTCTAGAATGCAATAGATAAAAAGATCAAAACTGTTAGGTTGATCTTATGATGTAATAGATAGGCTTGTCTGATCATCGAAGCACTGCACCAAAAGTCGTAGTCTGCCAGGAGAGTCAGAGTCAACTCGGGAGCTATCAAGGCAGAACAGGAGTATGCAAGATGGTGAGATCTCAGAGTTCGTAGACTTCCAGGGGAAACGAAGAAGGATCGTAGTGTATCGAGAAGAGCCTCCTCAGGATCGTAGTGTACTGAGGAAGTTATGTTCTGAATCGTAGAGACAACCTGCCTATAAGCCGAACGACAATCTGCCAAAGCTAAGTGTGAAATGCACTGTACACTCAGAGTCGCAGAGTCTAGCGATGCCAAAGTCAAAGACAAGGATCGTAGACCACACTCTGCGATCGTAGAGTTCACTGAACAAATGCAGAGATCGTAGTCGGACAAGATCAGATGAAGTCAACAAGCTCAAGTCAGCGATCGTAAAGTGGACTCAACATTCACCAAGCTAACTCTACGATCGTAGTATGCAGAGTCAGCGATCGTAGTACGCTCTTGGGATCGTAGAGTCAACAACACGATCTGAATCATAGAGCACAACAATCCAAATCGTAGAGCAACATCTGTCATGTCAGAAAACGTTAAAGCCTCATGAGTTGTTAATTCAACAATACGAGGAATGGATCCTAAATGCTACAGTGCCCATCAGTCCCAGAATAAATGAAATATCCTTAGGATGCAACAAAGAAGCATATTGAAGAAGCTAAGGATAGTACTATGAATGAAAAGGGACAAAACACCTTTTCAGGTGGTAGGTGAAAAAGCAGCCTGCAGTGTCAGTGGTCCAGAATGCAGAATTCAGAAGATGTACAGAAATGTCTCCATTACAGTACAGAAAATTCAGATGCATTTAATGCCACAACGGATGGATCCAATGGATAGTTTTCAACATCACATATATACAGATTAGACAGATGAAAGAAGTAGTAAACATAAAACATTCAACGTGAAGAACTCTCTAAGGCTCAACTCTATGATCTGAGATATTAAAAAGCTTGCTCAGCTACTCAGCTATTACGAACCAGAGCTTACACAGCAAACTGAGTAGCAACCTTCAGAACGCAACAACAACAATCATCAATCAACTGAAGAAGTATATTAAGTCTGCTGGACTTGAAGAGTTCGCAGTGAACTGTAAGAAAGCCAAGTCTGTTGGACTTGAAGAGTTCAAAAGTGAACTGGAAAAGTTCCTAGACTGTTGGTCTAGAAGGAATCTGTGTGATTCAGAAGATTGTATAAGACATCCTTAGTGGATATCCTACTCGTTGAGTAGAATAGTGGACTAGGAGCTTTGAGTGCTCCGAACCACTTAAAAACAACTGTGTCATTTACATTCATACTATAACTGCTATATCTGCCATAACTGCCTTAACTGCTCATAACTACATTGCTTGATAAAAGAGATTAAAACAAACACTAATTCCGCAAAGTCTTAATAATTATCTTAGATCAAGCTACTCAGAAAAGATTATAAATTATCTATTCAACCCCCCTTCTAGATAACTTGTGCCTACTAAGAACTAACAATTGGTATCAGAGCCGGTTCTATTTTTACAGCTTACACGCTTTAGTAGATCCAATGGCACTCGTACCAAGCGAATCCAGGACCGGGGGAGGCAGCAAGCCACCAATGTGCAACAAGGATAAATTTGCGAACTGGAAAGTCAGGATGCAAGCTTACATGGACTCAATAGATGAAGATCTATTTGAGACTGTTCTTAAGGGCCCTATATACCAACAAAGCTTGCACCAACCATTGACGATCCAAACAGAGTACAAATAAAAGTAAAAGAAGAATGGACAGACACAGAGAAGAGAGCTGTCCAACTTGACAAAAAGGCGAAGAACATCCTGTTCCAATCTTTAGAGGACGATCTGTTTGAAAACGTTGTAAACAGCAAAACAGCTAAGGAGGTTTGGGAAGCACTGCTGATCATGCACGAAGGAACTGAAGAAGTTAGAGAGAACAAACAGTCTCTTCTAACACAGCAGTACGAAATGTTTGCTCATGTGCAAGGCGAAAATGTAACTGCCACTTATGAAAGATTCAACATTCTGCTCAACTCTCTACGAGCATATGGAAAGATCTATCCCAACAAAGATCTGACCATAAAGTTCATGAGAGCTCTACCGAGCAAGTGGGATGCAAAGACCACTGCAATAAGAGAATCAAAGAATCTTAATGAGATTACAGTTCAACAACTGTATGGCAATCTCCTGACTTACGAGCTGGAGCTAACTCAACGTGCTGAAACCCTTTCAGAAGGAAGAAGAAAAGACAAAGGTGTTGCTCTCAAAGCAAATGAAGGTGCATCAAAAGCCATCACTGAGACTGACTATGATGATGATGAAGACGATGATGATGACTTTGCTATGCTGGTAAAGAGACTAAGAAGATTCATGCGACAAGGCAGAATCGGTAAGCCATGGAAAGTCAGCAACTACGTCAGCCAGGAACAAATAAATGATCTATGCTACAACTGCAAGAAACCTGGTCATTTCATTGCCAACTGCAACAAGCCTATCAAAGAAGAGCTAAAGAAGAAATCCAAGGCAAAGAAAGAATATAAAGGAACCAAGGGGCCTCAGAAGAGAGACAAAGGCCTGGTTGCCGGAGGATCATGGAGTGATTCAGATAACGACTCAAATGCAGAATCCGGAGATGAGGAAGAACCACATATGGCCAATCTGTGCTTAATGGCCAAACATGCAAAGGACAAACAAAGCCTAAGTATACATGATGTAAGTATCGATGAGGTATTTGATTTTAATTCTCCTGATGTAGATATAAGTGACTTAAGAACTGCTTTGCATGGCATAACCACTGATCTACATCAATACATGAAGTGGTTCAGAGTCTTGTCTAAAGATCATTCTCTTCTTCAAGAGGAGAAGAAGAAAGTTCAAGAAGAGCTTGAAACAGCCCTTTTAAGTACTAATCTTCTCTCCAAGCTTGAAGTTGAGAATGAAACTTTGAAACAGACACACACACATCATGCTCAAAGAGAGTCTATGCTAACCTCTAAAATTGAGGATCTAGAGAAGACTATCTCTGCATGGAACAGATCCACATCTTCCATGGATTGCCTGCTCTCTAGTCAGAAAAGAGCATTCGACAGAACGGGCTTAGGCTTTGGGGGATCCATCTCAGAGCTAAGTACGGAAAAGACAATGGAAAATAGCACCAGTAATGTCTCAAGTTTTGGTAGAGGTATTGCTTGTGTAAAATCCTCACAGTTGGAAGAACCAGTTCAACCTTGTTCCACTGTCTCTAGTTATACTCAGAGAAGTAAAGGATCTCACGCTGGTCTGGGTTTCATCAAGGAAAAGAGTAACCCAACCTCTACTTACCAACCTCGAAGAATTGTAGAGTCAAACAAAATCAACTCTACGAATCAACTGGGAAGGTACAGTAGAGGTAAGGCACACTCATCACTATCTATGAAACCTAAGGACACGTGGAAGAAAGAGAGTCAGTTTAACAGAAGGTTGACTAAGGAACCATACAAGTCCAAGTGGAAGATGAATCACCACACACACACAGGCATGCATTATAATAGATGCTTCATATGCAATAAATATGGTCATAAGGCCACAAAGTGTTATTATAATTCCATGCATGTGATACCCAAGATTAGACAAATTTGGGTCCCCAAAGGCACTAACAAAGAAGGACCCATGCAAATATGGGTACCAAAATGAAGGTTCAAATGTTTTGACAGGAAAAGAGCTCCACGTCCTCAACATGGTATCTGGACAGTGGTTGCTCAAGACATATGACAGGGAACAAAGCTCTACTATCCAACTATGTAGAAAAGGAGGGTCCCTCAGTCATCTTTGGAGATAATGGTACTGGCAAGACAAGAGGCTATGGCTCAGCCGGAAATGGTGTGATATCATTCAGTAAAGTGGCCTATGTGGAAGGTCTGCAGCACAACCTTCTAAGCATTAGTCAACTCTGCGACAAGGGACATCAAGTAACATTCATCAATAATCAATGTCAAGTCAGAGATTTGAAGACATCTGCAGTAAAGCTAACCGGAACAAGAGAAGGAAATGTCTACACAGTAAATCTTGGACAACTAAGCTCAGACGAAATAATATGTTTTCTAGCTAAAGCCTCTGAAGAGATGAGCTGGCTATGGCATCGAAGATTATCCCATCTCAACTTTAAAAGCATGTCCAAACTGGCATCAAAAGATCTCGTGGCTGGCCTTCCTAAGTTCAACTTTGTGAAGGAAAGGCTATGTAATGCTTGTCAGTTTGGAAAACAAACCAGAAGCTCATTCAAAAGCAAGACTGATAACTCCATTGACAAGCCCCTGCAGTTGCTTCACATGGATCTTTTTAGACCTCTACCAACAACCAGTCTCGGAGGAAAAAGATACTCTCTAGTCATAGTCGACGACTACACTCGATTCACATGGGTATTCTTCCTGACTTCAAAGGATGAGACAAGCTCCGTATTAATCAAGATGTTCAGAATGGTGATGAACGAGAAAGGAGAGAAAATCAAGGCTATAAGAAGTGATCATGGTAGAGAATTCGATTTTTCAGAAATGGATCAGTTCTGCACAGACAATGGCATCAATCATAACTTCTCAGCTCCACGAACTCCTCAACAAAATGGAGTCGCTGAAAGAAAGAACAGAACCCTGATAGAGGCTGGGAGAAATTTGCTAGCAGCAGCCCGTCTGCCTGAATACTTTTGGGCAGAAGCAGTCAACACTGCAAGCTACACTCAGAACAGATCACTAATCCACTCTACGATCAAGAAGACGCCCTACGAACTATGGAAAGGAAGAAAGCCAAATGTCAGCTACTTCCATGTCTTTGGATGTGCATGCTATATTCTCAACAATGGAAAACAATACCTGACAAAATTTTAACCAAAATCAGATGAAGGAATTTTCCTTGGATATGCCACGGACAGCAAGGCATACAGAGTGTTCAACAAAAAGACGCTGAATGTCGAAGTCTCAATACACGTCATTTTTGATGAAACTGACTTAGACAAAGTAGTACCTCAAGACACTACGACCAATGATGCGAACACTACGACTGAAGTTGTCGAGGCCAACACTACGAGTGAAGTACCAGACAGAGAAGTCGTAGAGCATGATAATGAAATCATAGAGAGGACCATCCAAGATAATGAATCTCCACTACAAGAAGAAGGTATCGACTATGATGAGACTTTTGCACCCGTTGCAAGACTAGAAGCCATCAGAATCTTTCTTGCCTTTGCTGCCCACATGAAGTTCAAAGTCTTCCAGATGGATGTCAAGAGTGCATTTCTAAACGGAGAGCTTCAAGAAGAAGTCTATGTCGAACAACCTCCAGGTTTTATCAATCCATCCCTTTCCAATTATGTCTATAGATTAGATAAAGCCTTATATGGTCTTAAACAAGCACCTAGAGCATGGTATGAAACTCTAACTAACTTCTTAATAGAAAATGGGTTCACTAGAGGCAGGGTAGATACCACATTATTCCTTAGAAAGCACAAAGACAAAGTCTTACTAGTTCAAATATATGTTGATGACATCATTTTTGGTTCTACTGACGAAAAATTATGCAAGAGATTCTCTAAGCTAATGCAGAGCAAGTTTGAAATGAGAATGATGGGTGAACTGAATTTCTTCCTTGGATTACAAGTGAAGCAAACTGATGAAGGGATATTCATAAATCAAGCCAAATACATCAAAGATTTGTTAAAGAAATATGGCATGGAATCAGCTTCCCCCATGAAAACTCCAATTGCTCCTGCAACTAAGCTTGACAAAGATGAGAATGGTAAAGGTATTGATATAACTCAATACAGAGGTATGATTGGTTCTCTTTTGTACCTAACTGCTAGTAGACCAGACATAATGTTCGCAACATGCATATGTGCTAGATTTCAGGCTAACCCTAAAGAGTCTCATTTATCTGCTGTAAAAAGGATCTTCAGGTATCTCAAAGGCACACCTTACTTGGGGCTTTGGTATCCCAAGGAATCCTCATTTGAACTAACAGGATACACAGATGCTGATTTTGCAGGATGTAAGATAGATAGAAAGAGTACCAGTGGCACCTGCAGTTGCTAGGAAATAGGCTTGTGTCCTGGTTCAGCAAAAAGCAAAACTCAGTGTCCACTTCGACTGCAGAAGCTGAATATATTGCTGCTGGCAGCTGCTGTGCTCAAATTCTATGGATGAGAAACCAGCTAGCTGACTATGGGTTTGATTTCAAATCGATACCCATACACTGTGATAACACAAGTGCCATAGCAATAACTCATAATCCTGTTATGCATTCTAGGACCAAGCATATTGAAATAAGGTATCACTTCATTAGGGATCATGTGCAAAATGGAACTATATCACTACAATATATTCCTACTGAAAATCAACTTGCAGATGTTTTTACTAAACCACTAGATGAATCCAGATTCAATAAGTTATTAAGTGAACTAGGGATGCTTAATCTTCAACCATGAAATATATGCTCTAGACTGTACTAACCATAATAGGTACAAAGGCTAAACTCAACATCATAGACATAATCAAGGGAAGTCCACGACCTTAGAGTAGAAAGGACAGACTCTACGAATGATGATCAGACTCAACAACTTTCAAACGGACTCGACAATCGTAAAATAGACTCGACGATCGTAGACCGTAGAGTAAAAAGGACAGACTACGAATGGTAGACAGACTCAACGACCAGAAGACTACCTCAACGATCGTAGTCATTCTAAGGACATCTCAGCACTGAAGACTCAAAGGGCAAATCAGTACATTCAAGCGAATCAAAGACGTAGAGCCAAGCAAAAAGCGACACCTGTCCTACTAAGTCAAAAAGAGAGAGAGGGAAGCTACAAGAACAAATTGGAACCGTATTTTTGAAATCTGAAGTTCAAAAGATAATCTCTCTCTCTCAAAGCAAAACCCTAACTCAAGAAAAAGCTCAATCGCATTCCACTTCTCAACCACAGAATCATGGCTGTTTCAAATGTAATCTCAGGCTACAGACTCTGTTTCGATGAGTTCAAGGATGCTCCTCCAAAGTTTCACAAAACATTAGCACTACTAAAGAAGGCAGGTCTCGAAGAAGCGCTGAGTACCGACACCCTCATCTATCCCGAGTTAGTGAAAGAGTTCTACAAGAATGGAGTGTACGAACTCAACACTATCACTACACGGGTAAGAGGAGTTGAAATGATGCTAAGGGAAGAAGACTTCAATCTGGCCCTTGGTTTCAAGGATACAGGGCACTCACCTCTCGACAGCATAAGATTTGAAGAGGGATTGAAGAGAATGCATCACAAAAAGAACTCCTCTGTAAAAGGCTATAAAAAGAAGGAATTCCCTCAAAGGTATGAATTTCTAGCTGACATTGTTGGGAAATGTATCTGCTGTAAGAGTTCAGGTCATGACTCTGTTAATGAAGTTCAACTCAAACTCATGACTGCAATAACTCTTGGAATTCAACTAAATTATGGAGCCATACTACTGGAATGGATTGGCAAGTGGATTGTAGGCTCGAAGAAGTCGAAAAGTCCTCAGAAGATGCTGTATGGAAGATTTATTAGCATCATTCTGCAATCTGCTGTGGGTGATAAAATTGGGGATGATGAAGGAGAAGCCATCAACCCAAACCGAAGAATGACACAGAAGTTGTTTAAAAATTGGGAAAGAAACACGGCTGAATATACAAGAATGATGACAGAGTCAAGTGGGAGAACTGGGGAGCAAGGGGAAGCAGGAATTGCTATTGTCAATGAGGCTAGAGAAGAAGAAGAAGCAGACAAAGGAGAACCCTCTGGTCTTGTCAGGAAAAGCAAGGGCAAGAGAAAGCTGAGGGGAACACAAGTCGAAGAGCCTCAGGGATCTGCAACTAACATGCCTGTAGAGTCCTCTGACATAGAAACTCTAAGGAGGCTGAGGAACATACAACAGCAAGAAGAGGCTGAAGAGGATCAAACCACCATTTCACAACTCTTAAAGAAGAATAAGGCTGGTCATGAGTCCAAAAGACCAACAATGTCTTCAATCGTAGAGACTCTGCTGTTCTCTGAAACCAGGCCAAGTGTGGCAGAAATGGAGGAAGCTGCTTCAAGGACAGTGGCAGGTCAATGTTGTAGGACAACCAAAGAAAACACTGGCAAAGCAAAGAGAAGGTTGGTCAAGAAGTATATTCTTGAAAATGAAAAAGTTTTGAAGAAGGAAGCCAAGAGCTTGGCTGTAAAAGTAGAACTTCCCCAAGCAACAGAAGAAAAGAATGCATCAGCTAAGGGGGAGAAGCCTACTGCTCAAGAAGAAGTTCCAGCTGAGGGGGAGTTTCTAAAGGAAGATGATCATATTGAGGGGGAGCCTCACAATATCCTAATGACTAAAGAAAAAGTCCTTGCTCAAGATAAAGATGAACCAATGCCAAAGGTCATTGAGTTAATGGACTCTTCAGAAGACAACAAAGAAGAAAAAGAGGATGATGATGATGAGCTTGAAATAACTGGTGTAGGTAGAGATGGATACAGAAGCTACCTGTACAACCAAATGTTTTCTTACCTACCCATGATGGCATACCATCAAGCTCAGATTCTGAAATCATGGGACCACATGTTCTGGAGCTTCAAGGAATATCCAGCAATTACAGTTCTGGCTCATGGATTTCCAAGGGAAGTCATCTTTGCTAAAAAGTTGATTACAAACTATTCCTCATCAAATGTCACATCTGAGGTACTGACTATCCCCACAAGCTTTAGGATTAATCATCAACCATCATCTTCATTTAGTTATTTCTATGAATTTCCTAAATGGATGGAAGTAGTTCTCAACCCAGTAAATCAGTTTCCAGTTACAGAATTCCAAAATTCTGTGACTAAAGAACCAGAACAAGCCAACTTTGCTCAGCTCCAACAAATCTCTTGTTCTACGATTCCAGGCTTTAGCCCTCTAGAAGAATCAAATATCGGAATCGTAGAGTCACCTATCCCAACCATCCAAACACAAGCCCCTCCATCAGACATCCCTTCCTCGTCCAGAAATGACTGCTTTAATCTTGAACTTGCTCTTTGTTCCCTAAAAGAACAATTCAACAATACACCACCCTCTTCCTCAAGAATTCCCCAGATGGATGAGATTCTCTCAGAATTGTCTACCAAGGCCGATCTATCAGCTATGTCTAAGAAAGTGATCAAGGAACTAGAAGAAAGTCTTGACGATCACTCTGAACTGATTCAGCTAAGACTGACATCCATGATCAATGCTGCAAACACCCTTCCACAATCTCTGAGCTCTGAATTGTCCAAAACACTAAAAGAGATCATCAGAGAAATGCTTCAAAGCATAAAGGACAGGGATGACATTCACTTCCAAGCAGCCAAACGACATAGGGATGCAGTCTTAATCTTACAGCAAACTCAAGAATCTCAGAACAAACAGATGTTGCAAAGCATTCAAAATCTCCAGACTGCTGTCAAAGAGTTTCAACAATTCTATGTCAGCAGCGGCCAACAAACAGAAAACATTCTATCCATTCTTCAACAAAGAGAAGCAAGGTCTGAAGTTCTCATTAAAGAAAATAGAGAAGACATTGCTCAGACCAAAAGTCAGCTGAACGAACTTGTCCAAGGAATTGCTCGTCTGTCAGATGACATTCGAACTCTTGATGCTGACATAAAGGGGGAGAAAAGAAGCAAGGGAGATCGGGAAGTAGATCGTGCAGACCAAGGGCACAAGGGACGCGGATTCCAAACAACTAGAAATCCGCCTGTAAGACATATCTCTCAGCAGACTCAACGATCAGATCAGCAGGAAGTCTTAGTGGCTCAACCTTTAAGAAGTCAAGGGCCAGCTTCTAGCTCACAAGGAGTAACCGCAACAGGCCTAAGAATGCCAATTGGAGATCCGGCATTTATGAACAGGCACGACCACAATCCAAGACTAAGTCCCAGTGAGCTCGAAGATTTGGCTAAGAGAGATGAAGCTAGCAGAAAGAGGAGAGCAGAAGAAAAGGCAAATCTTCCAAGGAGCAAGAAGCCAAGAAAATAGAGATAAGTTGAATTTTCACTTCTTATTGATGTATCTATTTCAAATGTAATATCTATCTTCATACATCAATAAATTCATGCTTATTCTCTAGAAATTTCAGCTGCTCACTGAAATACTAAGTCATGTTTATTCTTCTGCACTGCATATAATCAATAATCATAACAACAAATCTCCTTAGTTATGTCAACATCAAATAGGGGGAGATTGTTGGGAAAATGCATAGCATGATTTGATGTTTTAATATACTTGTGATTATTGTAAGGTCCTTAAATTGAATTTATGTACAAGGACTTAGTAATGGAAAGATCAAGATTGTTAGGCTGATCTAAGCTTTCAACGTGTATCATTCTGTTCTAGAATGCAATAGATAAAAAGATCAAAACTGTTAGGTTGATCTTATGATGTAATAGATAGGCTTGTCTGATCGTCGAAGCACTTCACCAAAAGTCGTAGTCTGCCAGGAGAGTCAGAGTCAACTCGGGAGCTATCAAGGCAGAACAGGAGTATGCAAGATGGTGAGATCTCAGAGTTCGTAGACTTCCAGGGGAAACGAAGAAGGATCGTAGTGTATCGAGAAGAGCCTCCTCAGGATCGTAGTGTACTGAGGAAGTTATGTTCTGAATCGTAGAGACAACCTGCCTATAAGCCGAACGACAATCTGCCAAAGCTAAGTGTGAAATGCACTGTACGCTCAGAGTCGCAGAGTCTAGCGATGCCAAAGTCAAAGACAAGGATCGTAGACCACACTCTGCGATCGTAGAGTTCACTGAACAAATGCAGAGATCGTAGTCGGACAAGATCAGATGAAGACAACAAGCTCAAGTCAGCGATCGTAGAGTGGACTCAACGTTCACCAAGCTAACTCTACGATCGTAGTATGCAGAGGCAGCGATCGTAGTACGCTCTTGGGATCGTAGAGTCAACAACACGATCTGAATCATAGAGCACAACAATCCAAATCGTAGAGCAACATCTGTCATGTCAGAAAACGTTAAAGCCTCATGAGTTGTTAATTCAACAATACGAGGAATGGATCCTAAATGCTACAGTGCCCATCAGTCCCAGAATAAATGAAATATCCTTAGGATGCAACAAAGAAGCGTATTGAAGAAGCTAAGGATAGTACTATGAATGAAAAAGGACAAAACACCTTTTCAGGTGGTAGGTGAAAAAGCAGCCTGCAGTGTCAGTGGTCCAGAATGCAGAATTCAAAAGATGTACAGAAATGTCTCCATTACAGTACAGAAAATTCAGATGCATTTAATGCCACAACGGATGGATCCAACGGATAGTTTTCAACATCACATATATACAGATTAGACAGATGAAAGAAGTAGTAAACATAAAACATTCAACGTGAAGAACTCTCTAAGGCTCAACTCTATGATCTGAGATATTAAAAAGCTTGCTCAGCTACTCAGCTATTACGAACCAGAGCTTACACAGCAAACTGAGTAGCAACCTTCAGAACGCAACAACAACAATCATCAATCAACTGAAGAAGTATATTAAGTCTGCTGGACTTGAAGAGTTCGCAGTGAACTGTAAGAAAGCCAAGTCTGTTGGACTTGAAGAGTTCAAAAGTGAACTGGAAAAGTTCCTAGACTGTTGGTCTAGAAGGAATCTGTGTGATTCAGAAGATTGTATAAGACATCCTTAGTGGATATCCTACTCGTTGAGTAGAAGAGTGGACTAGGAGCTTTGAGTGCTCCGAACCACTTAAAAACAACTGTGTCATTTACATTCATACTATAACTGCTATATCTGCCATAACTGCCTTAACTGCTCATAACTACATTGCTTGATAAAAGAGATTAAAACAAACACTAATTCCGCAAAGTCTTAATAATTATCTTAGATCAAGCTACTCAGAAAAGATTATAAATTATCTATTCAACCCCCCTTCTAGATAACTTGTGCCTACTAAGAACTAACAAAATCTACTATCTTTTATGATTTAAAAGGTTTTTCAACATTTTTATCCCTTGAACTCAGCTTAATAAATAGTCCACATCACCGAATCACCCCTATAATACGGCCAAGGATATTCTTTAGTATCACGACCACAATTATCCATGCACTACGGGCCAAGAATATTTGTGTATTCATTAATAGTCATGATTATGCCAACAACTATCCATCAATGCACTACGGGACAATGAGGACTTTTTCCACATCATTTGTAACATTACGGTCCTGATTACACCGAATGATCCCTGATCATAATCATACCAAGTCCATCTATGCACTATAGGCCACAGATGACTTTTAACAAAATATAAACATGAGGATGATGACAATGATATAAGAATTCAATAAAACAAGTTCAAGATTTAATTTATCCAGGAACCAATAACATCCAAATTGTCAATATGATACTGCTTTGTAGAGTAAAATTCAAGAATGCTCAGAAGAATATTTCCATGAAAAGATACTGGATGAAGCGTAAATATCAAGGATATTCCACTAATTTCATGGAGTATAGAAGTTAAAACTTTAACCAACTGAGTATAATAAGGAATAGAATAACAAAAGAAATCACCAAGCATGCGATAGACTGCACAGGCAGGTTATTCCAACAGAATAATAATTAACGGAATCAGGTCCGGCGTAAAATGCACAGACATGATATTCCAACAGAATAATAAAGACGGAATCAGGTCCGGCGTAAAACGCACAGACATGATATTCCAACAGAATAATAAAGACGGAACCAGGTCCGGCGTAGAACGCACAGACATGATGTTGCAACAGAATGATAAATAATGGAACCAGGTCCGGTGTAAACACACAGATATGATGTTCCAACAGAATGATAAAGAATGGAATAACAGAAGAATTTCACCAAGTATAGGGTGGCCCGCGTATATAGGTTATTCCAATAGAATAATAAAGAATGGAATAATAGAAGTTCTCTTCATGGATAAGAAAGAAATAATACTCCCTACCTTGGAAAAATTGGATACTGGAATAGTGAGGTAGCAGACTTCTCTTCTTCTTTCTCTCTATAATTTCTCTCTATAATAATTGCTCTAAAGCTTTTGTGAATTGGTGAGAAATGAAGGAAGAATGTGCTTCTATTTATAGGAAAATATAGTTTTGATAATTGTACGTTTTGGGGCTCAAAAAATTACAGTACAATACCTCTAACTTTTCTTTCATTTTTAATTTAGTCCTGCAAGTATTATCAAACTTGCACCACCTCCCCTAATAGTAAATAATGTGAATCAATAGTTCAATCATGTGAATCAAGAGTACAATCATGTGAAAAATATGAATTTCAGTATAGTACCTCCATCTATACCTCCATTTTTAACTTAGTCATGCAAGTATTATCAATCTTGCGCCAACTCCCCTAATAGTAAATAATGTGATTCAATAGTATACACATGTGAACAAATAGTTATATAAGCATGTGAATTAGTAGCAATTAATTGTTCATTTATCCGATAAATTACCCGATTTATCAATATAACCCCTAGACATCAATTATAATCGGAATAGATGTCAATTTCCACTAACACTAATAATCCCAACACAATGGAACTATCAAAATTCATTTTTAATCAACACAACTTATTCATCATTAATATTATAACTCACAATATTTAACATCCAGGTCGTTCCCAGGAAAGAGGGGGCTTTTCGATAAGGATTTCTCCTTATTGGCGCGCAATTAGGTGACTAAACCTCTCCTTGACAGAACTTCTAGACATTGTCAATATTGCAAATAATAATATGAATAACTTTGTCGTCTCAATTATTGATTTAATAATATAAAATATTGTGCAAATGATACTTTGACAATAATTGAATCAATAATATGAGAGATATGATGCAACAATTATTGTAGCAATAATTGAGTATAACTGAGTGACTTCTCATGTAAGTATCAATAATCAATACCGTGTACTACTATGCAACCACGCGTATTACTGTACTTTTAACACCGGGTGTTTCAACAGTTAACGGTAAAACTTTTGTCGTTATTTTCATAAAGTATTTTTGTCGTTTTCTCAATCCGACCATAATTCCGTTGTGGGGGTCCACCAATGATTGTGCCGTTGTACGAATATTCCCTGTTAAAACGAATATTCCCCGACCAATCGAATATTATATAACAACTTACGTACTTTGCAAAATTTGTAAATATTACCCACAACTATAACATTATATCAAATCCACACCATAATACTCAAAAATATATTTCGAGAAAATTTAATCTTTATTCAAAAAGATGGGGTCTTACAGTCTCACTTGTAATTTTTTTATAGGAAAATTTCCTTAGACTTTTTATAAATTAACCAATCAATGTGGGACTTGCAAACAACTATATTCTATCCAATTAATTAAGACTTTTATTCTAACTTAGGAGCAAATCTTTCCCAACTTATTGATAAATAATTTAGTTTATCTAATTTCTTTTACTTTTACCTATTTAATCAATATAGAACTTCTAAACCACCAACTACTAATGTATTGTAAACCACCAACTATTAATAGTTGATAGTCTTTTTATAATAATTTTTTTATAGGAAAATTTTCTTAGACTTTTTATAAATTAACCAATCAATGTGGTACTTGCAAACAACCATATTCAATCCAATTAATTAAGGCTTTTATTCTAACTTAAGAGCAAATCTTTCCCAACTTAATGATAAATAATTTAGTTTATCTAATTTCTTTTACTTTTACCAATTTAATATAGAACTTCTAAACCACCAACTATTAATGTATTTAAGTTTATCTAATTTCTTTTACTTTTACCAAGTTAATATAGAACTTCTAAACCACCAACTATTAATGTATTTAAGTTTATCTAATTTCTTTTACTTTTACCAATTTAATCAATATAAAACTTGTAAATCACCAACTATTAATAGTTGATAGTTTTTGTATAAAGAAAAACTTCCATAGACTTTCCAATATGGGACTTGGCTATTAAGGTCTCACTTAATAGTCAAAGCATTAACTACTAAGGTTTCATTTTATAACAAAAGTGAGACTTGTCTATTAAGGTTTTTTTATAAAGAAAACTTCCTTAGACTTTTAAAAGTGAACCAATGTGGGACATGACTATTAAAGTTTCACTTTGAAGTCTTTTTATAAGAAAAATTCCTTAGACTTTTACAAGTTAACCAATGTGGGACTTGACTATATGTTATTCTCTTTTCTTACCAATATCCCACATTGTCTAATTTGTGTTCTCATGTCTTACGTCTATTCTATAAATAGGGGAGACCACCAATTCAAATTTCATTCAAGTCTCAAGAATTCTAGTATGTATTTTCTTGTGTTAGTTCTATAGTTCTATTTTATAAATAGAGGAGACTTTAATCCAATTTTACAAAAATAAGTGAAATATTTTTTAAATAATGAATTGAATCGGTACAACCGGTTCGGTCCGGTACATACCGGACTTCTGAAATAGGTAACCGGAACCGGTACCGAAAAACCGGTATATACCGATTTTTTTTGTACCGAACCAGTTCTTTTTTATATCGAATCGACCGGTTCGGTCCGGTTCGAAAAACCAAAAAACCAGAAAAACTGATCCAAATGAACAGCCCTAGCTTTCTAAGATGGTCGACGTGGTCATCTTCCTTTCTGGACTTAACGATGATATCATCCACATAAACCTCTATCTCCTTATGCATCATGTTATGGAAAAGGGAAATCATGGTTGGTTGATAGGTGGCACTAGCATTGATAAGGACGAAAGACAAACGCCAATAGCAGAATGTTCCCTAGGAGGTGATAAAGGTTGTTTTCTCTCTATCTTCTTAGGCAGCCATGATTTGGTGATACCTGACAAAACAGTCGACAATAGGGTACACGTCATGCTGCGCTGTGTTGTCTATTAGTATGTGGATGAAATGTATTAGGAAGTTGTCTTTGAGACAAGCCTTGTTCAAATCCCGATAATCCACGCATACTCGTACCTTCCCTCCGGGCTTAGGCACATGAACTATATTGGACAACCATTCAGGGTAGGTTCATACCATGATAATGCCTACTTTGAATTGCTTGAAAACTTCTTGTTTGACCTTTACACTCCATTCAAGTTTTAGTCTCCTGAGTTTCTGTTTGACAAACTTGCATCCATTTTTAATGGGGCAGTCGATGGATGACAATGTCAGTAGACAGGCCGACCATGTCTTCATGTGACCATGCAAATTCATCCTAGAATCAAATCAAGAGTTCAATCAGGTTAATTCTTTGGTTTGGGGTAAGGTTATTGCCTATCTGGATTTCTTTAGGATTTTCTGAGGTTCCGACATTGACAGTGATGGTTTGATCAAGAATTGGTTTAGCTTTGTCTTCGACCCATTCTTTGATCTCCTCAGGCACCTCATAGTCCTCGGTATCCTTTTAATCGATCCCCATCAAGTTAGAGTCCAGCTTTACATCAAAGTTGTAGTCATTGTTCATACTTGGCATTTCATCAGCCAGGCTAAACAAATCAAACTTGGAGTCCTGAAAACAAAATGATTTCACTTCTTATATGAAATTGTTTAATTATACAAAGCATTAATGAAATCATGACAAAAGTAACTGCTAGTACTATGCAAAAAAAGTAAGCAGTATATAATATCTATACTTCAAGGTAAAAGGCCTTTCTGCCCTTTTACCCTTTTCGACAGATGCAAGGAGTGCTGTTCCAGTTATCTAGGGTCAGGTCCTTATTGACAGCTGTGATGAAGGGATGATTGATATCCTCTTCCTCTTTGATGATGACCATGACTAAACTCACATCAGGGTCAATAATTTTCTTTAAACGGTTCTCCTTAGCCCTATTTATACGAGGGATCAAGATTTGATCTTCTGGATAGTCATCATCTGGGATATCCACATTCAGACCCTTAGTATGTGCCAAAAAATGCATCTTTACAAATCGATCTTGCACTTCTTGTAAGAACCTTTCATTCATTTCCTTGTTTTCCTTAACAGGAGTTTGGATTTCCTTTTCACTAACCGGATTAACCTTAGGAATTAGCATTCATGATACATCCACAGGGATTTTCCTTATTGGTTTCATGAATCCTGCATCCGTGAGATCTGGTAGTAAAATGGTGGATGTATGAACTGACTAATATTTATGCGGGTTCTTGTGATTGGATCCATAGCCTAATCCAGCCTTTCTTGTCTAACTAGATATTTGAATTGGATATCTGATCCCTTGATGGTTTTTTCCTAACCCTTTGCCAGGAAAGAAATTCGAAGACATCATTTCTTTACCGATATACATTACTTCGGAAGAAATCTTTGGCTTCAAGGCTGGAGCCCCAATAGGTTGATAGCGAGTGGTTCTCACTTCGAAGGTTTGAAAACTGGCTGGCTCAACTCCTTCATTGAGGTTGATCAAAGGCATGTCACCTTGTACATATATAGTGTATTCTAGTTCGGCATTGATGGTGACTAGATTGCCATTGATGATATACTTGATTTGTTGGTGAAGGATGTTGGTGTAAAATCCAATTACGCACAACACACAAGTATACGAGGTCAACAAGTAATAAAGTGATAAGTTGAGAATCGTTCCCACAGAGAAATAAATTAATTTTACCCTAATAGTTACCAATTTTATAATATCTCAATTTTATTAAACTAACGATTAAATGATGAATTTATGAAAAACTACTAATTAAGGAAAAACTAACAAACTACCACAAACTTTAATCAGATATTGGAGAATTAAGCCTACAATTTCACTTGATGCGTCAGTTATACTGACACACTTCCTTTTAATTAACATTAACTATTCCAGTTCGTTAATAAATAACACAACAGTAGATATAACCATCTCTCAATGCATTATACCTATATCAACAGAAATTCACAATTGATAGAATTAAGAGCAACGCCTTAATTAACTAATTCACTATATCTCTATGTGAATTATAATTAAATAAGGTTTAAACACAAGTTCTTATGAGATTACACGCGATGTATAGGTATATCTCTATCCTAGACATAAATTATGAATCCCAACAATATGCAGAAATCACAATCACACGCTACTATGATTAGGTCTAAACTCATATTTCATCTCTCGGGTTCATATGGGTTCACAAGGAATTGGTGATCAAGAAATTCATTAATTAAGCATAAATCATTATAGATGAATCTGAAATAGCCTCAATGAATTAAAATCAAAGCATGTCAACCTTCATTACACAAAAAGATCCATTGTAGACTTAAAAAGTAAATTAGTCCATGATGAATGAAATAGAAACTGAAATCCACAAAGATACTAGCATCCCGAATACAAAGATGAATATGAAGAATAAAAATTATAAATAGAACCGCTGCTCTTCTTCAATCCCCTTCGTAATCTTCGTGCTCCAAATGCTCGCTTCAATCCTCCCAATTATGATCCAAAATTAGGGTTTTGCTAATGATGATGATTGACACCTTCTCTGCCCCTGAATATGCCTTCAATACTCTCCTAATCGCGTTCTGAATCCACCAGCCAAAGATCTTTAGAGTTAGAATCTAATCAGAACACTTCCATGTAACAACATTGTAGACCGCCCCGGCGGGTATTATAGCTTGGTGAAGGCCCGCCCCGGCGGGTGTACATGTCTTGGAAATTCCAACTTTTTCCCTGCTCCTCTTGCTTTTCCATCTCAACCTATCCCTACAATACGAACACATAACAACACATAAAATAATACTAAAATAACATGAAATATAACCTATTTAAGTTCAAAAAATACCCAATTTGTAGGTATGAAACCCGCTCATCAAATACCCCCAAACTTAGACAGGATTTATTTTCACGCACAACACAATGCACATACAAATTACCTATATGCCTATGAATCCAGTTGTTAGATAATATAAAGTTTAACTAGATTGCCTCAGATAAATTACAATGTCTGAACAGTAAATCTCACCAAGACACATTAACAATCTCATATCAATCTCCAAATCAACACCTATTATCACTGACATAGTGTGTGTGTGCTCAACAACCATGAAAATTGATTGTAAATCAAATATGTCACATAATATGCTTCTTTAAAGGGAAAACATAGTTTAAACATAAAGAAATATGTAAACAAGCAAAGCTCCAGCTAAGACTCAGCAAATACTAAATTAGAAGTTAATATGGGATATTTTTTGCTACATTTATTCCATTATGGGGGCATTTTGCTCTATTTCCCATATTTCAACTTACACATGACTTATGCAATGTCTAGTCCTCTTAGACTTTTTAGTGCTACCCATTAGTGAGCTTTCGACCAACGACTCCTAAATTAGATGGCTTTAGGATGCTCGGTGTAGAGACATCCCCTCGGGCATACTTACTCAAGTAACAAAGGCCACATAACTAAACTAGTCACGGTGTTTATTCATATAAAATTTACTTTCTTCATCATTTTTTTTCTTTAATTTTTTTTCTCTTTTTTCACATAGATAGATTCCATATCTTCCCCAAAACTTAGGTCTCCGTCTAATCCTAGCCTTCACCACTAGTTCACTGAATTTCTTTCATTAAATTCTCAATTTCCTTCAAGAAGTCAATTATGTATATATTTTAACTAAGTCAGTCAACCTGGTCATACTATTGTGCTATTCGGTTACATTAGTTTCAAACAGGCAAAGACTTGATTCATGCTATGAATTCACTTCTATGTCCTAGTTGTTAATACTACTCCTTGTATAAGCAACTCCAGTCTCATCATCGACCAAATTAACTTTAAACTAACTAACAAACTGGAATCATGCATTATGCACTAACTATATGCAACACATTAATACTATCCCTAACTAATATTTTTGTGATTTTCCATATTTTCTTAGTTTTTCAAAATAAAATAAATAATAACAACTAAAAACTTATAACTAAATAATTATAACTAAAAATGAAAACTAATTAACAACAAGAACAACTAACATGTAACTACTATGCAATTACACTAAATATAAACTAACGATGCAAATGCAGACACCCCTAAACTTAAAATTAAATAATGTCATCATTGTAAGAATTAAACATAATTGAAGTACAGAGGACTTCCTTTAAATGGCTAAGCATTAGGTTCATCCACCTCAACATCGGAGTCAGATGGTGGATAGGCGGGCAATGGCTGTGGAACAGGAAATTGGAATGGCTCATCATTATGATTTAGTCGAGCAAACACTTCCGCTAAGGATGCATTGAAGGTGTTTTGAGTGGAAAATGTATGATCCTGCATTGCTACGATCCTCTTGAGTTTTCTATCATCTATTTCGTCCCTTGCATCCAAATGCTGCTGAAGACTCTTGAACTGAGTGCTAAACATAAACTTAGTCTTGCATGATGAAGTAGGTGCAGTAGCCTCCTCACCCTCAGGAACTTCGTCAGCCTAAAAATCCTCATCCTCAGAATCATCAGCTTCTTCCTCATCTTCCTTCGAAGCCTCGAGAAATATGAACCCCAGTCCTCTTGGATAAGACTCATCTTTTGGCCACACTGAATATCTAGTAATAAGCCTAAGGTCTAACAGCTAAAGAGGTTATTGTACATGTTCATCTGTAGTCCACTTAATCACTACTTGAAAAAATAGACCACACATAAGCGATGGATGTGGCAGTCCTCTTAAAATCGGTCCTCGCAAACAACGCCAGATAAAAAAACTGATGACTTCTCCAATGCTGATATCAAAATCCTTGACAATTGCATATAACAGTAACACCTTTTCTTTTATCACTTCACTAGTGTGATGAGATGGCAGGAGTTTTGCACACAAGAAAACATACTATATTTTTCCATATTAACTCAGACCCTTGCTCATAAACAAAGAACCTCCCTTCTTGCCTCATACCCAAGTAGTGTCAGGCTTGTAAATCTCCTTTAATATCTAGTCATAGTCAAGATTACTGTCTTGGAATGCTATATACTGACAAATTTATTGGGCCCTCACATCATAAAACTGATTGATCACCTTAGCACTGAACGACACCATCTTTCCTCTTACAATTTCAACGAATGGGGATTTGTCCTCGGTGTTTGCATAAAACTCTTTAACAACTATCACCACTGCCGGTTCTGGCTAATTTATGAAAGTATCTTAGCCTTGTTCATGTATATGTCTCCTCATAAGCCCATCAAAAGACTCGAGCCTCAATCTTCGCTCCAATGTGAGTGCTTTCGTGGCCAAATAATCAAATTTGTCTGCCACCGCGACACTCACAAACTTCCTCTTATCAAAGTTCCTCATTGGTAGTGACGAGCCCTAGCTCCTTTGTCTCTTCACTGGTTTTTTTGGAGGCATTGGGTTACCAATTAATCAATTCCCCCAAACATAGCCATTGAGGAATTTTATCAAATAGTTGGTATATGTATGAAGAATAGTTCCCAATAACTACCCCCAAACTCAGTTTTCACCCCAATTGACAATTGTACCCAAATTTGAATGCTTACCCAAGTTTAAATTCTATGTTTTTGATAGTTGGGGATAATTTTCAAGCTTTGCGCAAACCCTATTCCAGTCCCATTTTGCTTGAATGCTTGACAGAGATGCTGATACCCTAGATTTTGAAGATATACCTAAATTTGAGGTGATTGTTGAAATCCGAAGTGGGTTGTATATAGGAAAGGAGGTTGTGGGTCAAAAATTACGGAGAATGAGAGTTGAGGAGAGAAATCGTGGGTTAGGCCTCCTATATCTGCGTTTGGAATGGTAAAAGATCAACTGGAATGGTGTTTTTAAAAAAATTAATATCCATGATACCCGTCGGGATGGGCCTTGACAAAGGACACCCCCTCTGTGGCGGGATTACTATAGCTTATGGATGCTGCCGGGGCAGGCCTCGACAGAGCACCCTCGCCGGGGCGGGTGTTTTTTGGCTATATTTAAACTACCAATTTTCTTCTTCTTCTTTTGATGTGCTCGATGGACACATTATACAATGAACTCCCTTTTAATTTCTTGTAACTTCGTATTACCATCTTTTGTATGCATTTCCGTTCACTAGTCTTAGCCTCATTACCTAAAATCATACATAGACCAAAATCAAAGCGAGTATTATGGAGAATGAGCAAGATAGCTTTTATTAATGCAAAATGTACTAACTAACTAAATAACTAACTATCTAATACACAATCCTATAAATTACAAAAATTGATAACTAAGTATTGATATTGATAACTAATTTACTAAATTGCAAACTAAATACTGAAATAACGTAAAAATTGGGTTGCATCCCAGTAAGCGCTTGATTTTGAGTCTTTCAACCTGACTACTTCCTATTTCATGACAAATCGATAAGACTAATTGAGGTTGCCTGGTGATCGAGGTCACCACCGCAATAATGCTTTAAGCATTGTCTGTTTACTTTGAAGGTTTCTGTCGGATTACGACTAAATAATTTAACGGCTGCATGTGGAAAGACTATTTTGATTGTGAATGGTCCCGACCATCTGGATTTAAATTTTTCAGGGAAAAGTCTCAATCGATAGTTGAATAATAGCACTGCTTGATCTGGTTCGAACTTCCTGTTCGCAATTTTTTGTTCGTGCCACTTCTTGACCTTTTCTTTATATAATTTTGAGTTCTCGTATGCCTGTAATCAAAATTCATGTAACTCTTTGAGTTGTAGAAGTCTTTTCTCCTCCGCTGCTATGAGATCAAAATTTAGCTTATGTATGGCCTAATATGTTTCATGTTCATGTTCGATTGGGAAGTGACACTTTTCCATAGATGAGCTGATATGGAGACATACTAATCAGTGTCTTGTATGTTGTGTGATAGGCCCATAGAGTGTCATCCAGTTGGGTAAAATCTATATACGCTCACACGCAAGTGCACGTGCTCAACAAGTAATACAATGTAAGTAAAGTATCATTCCTCTGAGGAATTATTAATACAAATTACCAAATACTAACTCTTAATAAAACTAATTTTATTTAAACAATCAATTTAAGATTATGAATTTAATTAATTAATTACACTAATTCTAATTACCACTAATTAAAAAATTGATTATGGAGATTTAAAATCAAAATTTCACTTATTGCTTCACTTAAATTAATACACTTCTTATCAATTATGCTCACTATTCTGAATTGTTAATCAAGAACATATAAGCAAATATGATAATCTCTCAATGCATCATACTCAAATCAACTTAAATCCACAGATGATAGAATTAAGAAGAACACCCTAATTAACTAATTCACTATATCTCTATGCAAATTACAATTAAAGAGGATTTTAAGCTCAAGTTATGTATCTAATTACATGCGATGTATAGGTATATCTCTATCCTAGACATAAATTATGTATTCCAATGCCATACAGAAAGCACAATCACCTGCTAATATGATCATATCTAAATCTATAATTCATCTTTCGAGTTCATATACATTATCACGGTAATTTTTAGCTAGGAAATTAAACAATTCATCACAAATCATAATAGACAATTAATCCAAGAATAATCACAATAATAAATAGAGAAGCATACTAAAATAAACTATGCAATAAGCTCCATTGTAATCTTAAATAAAAGATTTAGTTCATGATTAATGAATTAAAACTAAGAATCCACAATTAAATAATCATTTAAAAGACAAAAATAAGAGTAGAGTGAAGAATAAATTTGTTGTCAGAAAATTTCCATCTTCCTCAAGCTCCTACTCTTGATCTTTAATGGTCTCCAAGTTGCTTCAATCTCCAAAACTAATAAGAACTAGGGTTTTGTCCAAATATACTCTAATCTAATCTAATGGAATCCTCACCTTAATCATGGTGATTCTCTTCCTTTTATATGCCTCTTCATATGTCTTTTAATCCACATAGAAGTCCTTGATCAATCAGCTAGAACCAATCCTTCTTGAACTCATATTATGAAAACTCCTTTTTCTTCCCGACACCCCTGCCCCCGGTGGGGGTTTTTGTACTGGTTAAGCCCGCCCTGGCGGGGGGTGCTACTGTTGTTGGCCTTGTACCCCTACCCCAGCGGGGGTTTCCTTTACTAATGTGCCCGCCCTGGCGGGGGGTATTCTTGCAAAGCTAAAATATTGCCTTTTTGATCCCAAGTCTCGCCATAACGCCATCAATATACACTGATGCTACACAACGCAACCTAAACATAAAATAAACACAAGATAAGTAAAACTAAACAAAAAATATAAGAATCAACACCATTTAAGTCCGATTTAGAAGTCAATTCGTAGGTATAAAATCCACTCATCAAACTCCCCCAAACTTAAACCCGTGCTAGTCCTCGAGCACAAAACAAAACAAAATGCAATGCAATGTATTGGAATGGAATTAAACTACATGCCTACGAATCCAACAGTAATGACAGAAACAAATCTGTTTAACCGGCCTTAGAGAAATCAATGATAATACATCATATCAAAACTCATTAGTAATTTCCCAATCAATCATCAAATCTTAAACTGTTATCAATAATATAGTGCGTGTGTGCTCAACAACAATGCTAACTGATATAAAATCAATTTTAACACATAATAGGTCTCTTCGAAGGCATCATACAGTGTAAACTCAAGAAATCCACAAATGAACTAGATCCGACTAAAATCAAACAATTACCAATATCGAGGGTCAACATGGGATACTTATGCTTTATTTTTCAATTACGGGGGCTTTTTCCTATTTTTCCAATTTTATTCTTTTTCTTTCTTTCTTTTTTATACTCATGGTTGTGAAATGTCTTATTCCCTTAGGCTTTTCAATGCTACCTTAACGAGCTTTTGACCAACGACTCCCAAACCATTAAGGCCTTAGGGCGCTAGGTATAAAGACATCCCCTCGGGCTTACTTACTCAAGTAACAAAGGCCACAAAACTAGACTAGCCACTGTGTTTATTCATATAGTTTTTATATAGCTTATATACCCAAAATATTATCCTAAACTTAGGTTCTTATCTAACTTTAGCCATCACTACCTATTCTTGTCATTCTTTCATTCAAACTAGCATTATCCTTTAGAATCCCATTATGTATCAATTTAGACTCAATCAGTCAACAAAAATGTTTTTACTGTGCTACCCTTATTATACCAGCTTCAAACAGAAAAAGATTCAATTCATAAAAGGAAATCACATCAAAGCTCTAGTAGTCAGTACTATACTTGTCTACTCAATTCCAATCGCATCATTGGCCAAAATAGACTGTAACTATCTAACAGTTGGAAACATGAAGATGGACATAGTAACTAACTTTTATTTTTAATTTTTTTTTTTAGATAAAACAAGAAACTGAATATAATGCTATTCAAACTACACTACTATGCACTTATGCAGTTGTACTACATGAATGCAAACACAATGAACCTAAACTAAACATGACAACATATGCAAAATAAACAAATGACATAACATAAACATGAAACTAAACATGTAATAAAAAACTAAACTAAACTCCCCAAACTTAGCAATTACAATGTCCTCATTGTAAGAATATAGCAGTAAGTATAAGAGGACTTCCCTGTAATTAGCTAAGCATGAGGTGATGATGGCAATGGTGGCGATGATAATTGTGGCATAAACACTCGACACTCCTCCACATCTCTATTCTAAAAATATTTCCTCAATTTATGTGCAGTTGATTCTCTTTCCATAATCTTTTGCCTATCCATTGAACCTCCAATATCTGCAATGAAGAGAGACAACATGAATTAGAATATCACTTTGGATTATACGAGAACTTAATAAGCAAATTAACTCCTAAAATTTTGACAAACTAACAACACTAGTTGATTGAAAATTTAAGGATTTGACAAATGGACATTCTATAATTAAGCTCATAAGTGCTTGGCTTTTAGGGGGCGATGCCCACTTACAACCCCCGCCAGCTCAGCGGTAAGCTGGGCAGCCGCTCGCTCACCGAAGAGCGAGACCCCTGACTGAGTAGTCGTAGTGTCCATTAGTCGAACCCATCAAATATAATAACTTGTTTCCTTTCTACTAAATAAACTAATAAGGAAAATAAATCTAACAATTCCTGGGTTGCCTCCCAGTTAGCTCTTGATTTACAGTCTTTCAGCCTAACTTGGTCTGGTCAGCACTATCCAATTCCTCTTCGATAATTGAGGAACCTTCCATCAATCAAAAATAATGTAACTTTTGGTAGGTTCCCATTTGTTATAGCTATCGAATTAAAGTCACCTAGCATACTTTGTTTAGATAAGATTGCATTCAAGAACGTCCAACATCTAGTTGTTTTCTCCATTGTGTCTGTGATCACATTGGGGCATTGAAGCTTGTCAAACACAATAGTCTCTTCTTCTATCTTCTCCAGCTCATCGCAGCATGGCTTCAAAGTTGTACTCGTTTTTACGTCACAAGGAGTATTGCCGACGATATTACTACCTAGCCGGCATGGTTTTGTAAATCTAACTGGATCCTTTATCTTTGGCGGAGAATGCACTTGGGGCACTAATAACATCGGCTCATCATCATTGGTACCCATAGTTAGTTCTTCGTTGACCTTGTTTTCATTATCCCCACTTGTCTCCTTTTTTTCAACATCTTGTGGCTCATCTAATTGTAGATTTGGCTCGGGCACTTCATCAGTCTCGGAATCCATGTCATAACACCAATTGTTTTGAGGATAGTTGTTCAAGGCTTTGAACATTTGATCTATTTGGTTTTGAAGATTTTGAATTGATATCTCTTAATTAATCCCCTTCTCCTCATTTGATGCTACAAACTTGGATAACAAGTCCACCAACCTTGAATTATCTGTCTCAGTTTTGGAATCCATGTATTGAGGACCATGGGTTGAAGTAGTGATGAGTTGTTCCATCTGGTTCTGAAAATTATGGGTCGATATTTCTTGAATCATCATCCTCTCCTCTTGGTTTTCTATGAGCTTCGACATGAATTCCTCAAAATTTAACTAGTCTTCTTGTGGTAATGGAGGTGGACAGAAGAGTTCCAGTGTGTATGTTGGATTTGGAGCGTAGTATTGGTCTTCATAATTATAGCTCCATGAATAATCCGGGTGATACCCCCAAACGTGATAATAATTGGCATATGCATAATCGTTGAGGTAGTCATCGCCATGTTGTCCTGGCCCAAAAACTGACAGTACATTGATTACTCGTATGATTCCCACCACAATAATTAAAAACTATCATTATCCTTCAAATACGTTGGGTTGCAACAACGTCCAACCTCCTCGAAAGTAGCTCTAGTTGTGCTAATAATTCAAAAATTCTATTGTGTCCATTAATCCCTGTGTCCCTTGGTTAAGTCATACTTATATATGGCCTTTGATGATTGCATCCAGCCATGGTACCTGAAAAGGGAGAAAAATAGGAACATAATAAAATAAATAATGTTTAAATTAAGACTAATTTGATTGAAACTAATATTAACAAAAAATATTAAACTAATTCCTCAACAACGGTGCCAAAAACTTGTTGGGTAAAATCTATATACACTCACACGCAAGTGCACGTGGTCAACAAGTAATACAATGTAAGTAAAATATCGTTCCCTCGAGGAATTATTAATACAAATTACCAAATACTAACTCTTAATCAAACTAATTTTATTTAAACAATCAATTTAAGATTATGAATTTAATTAATTAATTACACTAATTCTAATTACCACTAATTAAAAATTAGATTATGGAGATTTAAAATCACAATTTCACTTATTGCTTCACTTGAATTAATACCCTTTTTTTTTTATCAATTATGCTCACTATTCTGAATTGTTAATCAAGAACATATAAGCAAATATGATCATCTCTCAATGCATCATACTCAAATCAACTTAAATCCACAAATGATAGAATTAAGAAGAACACCCTAATTAACTAATTCACTATATCTCTATGTGAATTACAATTAAAGAGGATTTTAAGCTCATGTTCTTTATCTAATTACATGCGATGTATAGGTATATCTCTATCCTAGATATAAATTATATGTTCCAGCGCCATGCAGAAAATATAATCACATGCAATTATGATCATATCTAAATCTATAATTCATCTCTCAAGTTCATATAGATTATCACGGTAATTGTTAGCTAGGCAATTAAGCAATTCATCACAAATCATAATAGACAACTAATCTAAGAATAATCACAATAATTAATAGAGAAGCATACTAAAATAAACTATGAAATAAGCTCTATTGTAATCTTAAACAAAAGATTTAGTTCATGAGTAATGAATTAAAACTAAGAATCCACAATTGAATAATAATTTAAAAGGCAAAAATAAGAGTAGATTGAAGAATAAATTTGTTGTCAGCAAATCTCGCTCTTCCTCAAGCTCCTACTCTTGATCTTCAAAGGTCTCCAAGTTGCTTCAATCTCTAAAACTAATAAGAACTAGGGTTTTGTCCTAATCTACTTTAATCTAATATAATGGAATCATTTCCTTAATTCTGGTAATTCTTTTCCTTTTATATGCCTCTTCATATGTCTTTTAATCCTCCTTGAAGTCCTTGATCAATCAGCTCGAACCAATCCTTCTTGAACTCAAATTCTGAAATTCCTTTTTCTTCCCGACACCCCAGCCTTGGCGAGTGTTTTTGTACGGTTAAGCCCTCCCCGACGGGAGGGGGGGTGCTATTGTTGTTGGCCTTATACCCCCGCCCCAACGGGGGTTCCTTTACTAATGTGCCCACCTCGGTGGGGGGTATTCCTATAGAGCTAAAATCTTGCCTTTTTGATGCCAAGTCTCACCATAACGCCACTAATATACGCTGATGCTACACAACGCAACCTAAACATAAAATAAACACAAAACAAGTAAAACTAAACAAAAATTTACATAATCAACACTATTTAAGTCCGAATTAGAAGCCGATTCGTAGGTATAAATCCACTCATCGACATCTCATTCTGTTTGGAAATGTTGCCTACCCTTTGACATCGATCACAATTTTTCACAAACTGATATGTGTCATTGAATAAGGTGGGCCAATAAAATCCTGCTTTTAGTACTTTGGCGGTCATTCTTTCACTTCCATAGTGTCCCCCATATAAGGATGTGTTGCATGCGTGCAAGATATTGTGCACTTCTCTTTGTGGTACGCACTGACGAATCATTTTATCTGCACACTGTCTAAACAAAAATGACTCTTCCCATATATACCATTTTACATCATGTAAGAATTTCTTCTCGAAACTGAAATTAGAGTTTCTGAATATATCGTTAGGGTTTTCTAACTTAATCACCATATTCATATCATGAATTTAGGGTTTCGGATTCCCGGAACTAAAATTAAAGTTTCTGAGCGTACCGTTAGGGTTTCTAACAATTCGTTAGATTTTTCTAACTTAATAAACGTATAATTAACATAACTTTAGGGTTTTCTAAAGTTATAACTTATCTGATCAATCCTTGATCTCAAATCCTTACGGTTCACATATGTAACCAAATATACCGACTAGTATTCGCTTCGATACTTATCCTTGATAATTCTTCAAAAGAATTTTAAACTACAACCTTTATTGCAATCAAATACGAGTGAAATTTATCAAAAGTATATACGACCGCAAGTAATTTCTTCTCGGTGGTTGTGTAATTCATCTGAGCATCCGTTATAGTTTTACTCGCGTAGTAGATTGTGTGAAAATTTTTATCTCAACGTTGTTCCAAAATAGCCCCTACCGCATAATCACTAGCATCACACATCTATTCAAATGGCATGGTCTAGTCCAGTGCTACGATTACATGTGTTGTCATTAATTTCTTCTTTAGCTGCTCAAATGCCGAAAAACACTCTTTATCGAATCTAAAAAGTACATCTTTCTCTAATAAACTGCATAATGGTTTTGCAATCTTGAAGAAGTCCTTTATGAACTGGCAGTAGAATCCAGCATGTCCAAGAAAACTGCGAATCCCCTTTACTGATGTCGATGGTGGAAGATTTTCAATTGTTTCTAATTTGGCACAATCCACTTTCAACCCCTTTGTTGATACTTTATGCCCAAGGATGATTCCTTCTTCAACCATGAAGTGACACTTTTCCCAATTAAGCACTAGATTGGTTTCAACGCATCTTTTAAGCACCATGGCTAGATTCTCTAAACAACTAACAAAGGAATCCCCATACACTGAAAAGTCATCCATGAATACCTCTACGTACATTGCGTTCCACCATATCTGAAAATATTGCCTTCATTCATCGTTGAAAACTTGCCGGTGCGTTATAAAGTCCAAATGACATCCTCTTAAAGGCAAAGGTGCCATATGGGCATGTGAACGTTATCTTCTCTTGGTCTTCTGGTGCAATTAAAATCTGATTGTAACCTGGATATGCATCTAACAAATAATAGTAATCATGTCCCGCTAATCTATCTAACATCTGATTAATGAAAGGGAAGGGGAAGTGATCCTTTCGGGTTGCCTTGTTAAGTTTCCTGTAATCCATGCACACCCTCCAACCGGTCATTGTTCGAGTCTGTATCAGCTCATTATCTTCATTAGTCATGGCTGTCATACCTCCTTTCTTTGGGACACACTGTACTGGGCTCACCCATGAGTTATCTGAGATAGGATAAATTATTCCAACATCCAACCATTTCAAAATTTCCTTCTTCACTACCTATTTCATAATTAGGTTGAGCCTCCATTGTTATTATACTATAGGTTTTGCATCATCTCCCAATAGGATCTTATGCATACAGAATGATGGGCTTATCCCCCTGATATCGACAATATTCCATTCTATAGCAAATTTGTACTCTTAGAGAACCCTTAGCAACTTACTTTCCTGCATGTCATTAAGTGCAGATGCAATAATAACATGTAAAGTAGATGAATTACCCAAAAATGCATACCTATGGTCTGTAGGAAGAGGTTTGAGTTCAAGTGTGGGTGGTTCCTCTAGTGAAGGTTTCAAATGGAATCTTGAATCAGCTTACTCTAGGTAATGCATCCAACATGTGCAAATAATCAATCAACTCGAGATCATCCAGGTCAACATCTCCCAGTAATGTGTTTTTTAACAGGTCCCTATCCATGCCTCGCATCAAATCTTCACTCACCATTTTCTCAATCACATCCATTCTAAAACATTCTTCCTCATCTGTAGGGAATTTCATAGCTTTGAATACATTAAATGTAACCTCTTGGTCTTAAACTCTCATAGTTAATTCTCCTTTTTGTACATCGATGAGAGTCCTCTAAGTTGCTAAGAATGGTCTCCCTAAAATAATCGGAATGTTCTATCTTCTTCGTAATCAAGGATAATGAAGTCATCTGGAAATATGAACTTGTTTACTTTTACAAGTATATCTTCCATAATTCCCATCGGGTACGTAACTGACCTATTTGTAAGCTGTAACGAGATGTTCATTGGTTTTGGTGCCGACAAACTCAACTGAGTGTAAACTAATAACGACATGAGATTAACGATTGCACCCAAATCACACAAACATTTGTTGAAGACCATGTTTCCAATAGTGCAACGAATGGTGAAATGACTAGGATCCTTCAACTTTGGAGGTAACTTCCTTTGCAAAATCGTGCTACACTCCTTCGTCAATGTTACTGTTTCATAATCCTCCAATTTTCTCTTTCTTGACAAAATACCCTTTATAAACTTAGAATAACTTGGCATCTGTTCTAGAGCTTCTGAAATGGAATGTTTAATTGTATCTTCTTGAAGATTTCCAAAAATTTGGAGAATTATTTATCTAACTTCTGCTTTTGAACCCGTTGCTGAAAAGCTGGTGGTGGATAGACAACTGGTACAATAACTGCCTGTTCTTTAGCCACTAGTCTTTCTTCACCCTTTTTCTCTTCAACTATTTTTGGCTATCTTTCCTCAGCATCTTTCCTTGGCGATGAACTTTCTTCACTTTTCCCAACTAATTATTTTCCACTCTGAAGTGTAATAGCTTGACACTGCTCTTGACCTCCCCTGTGATTCTTTTTAGTGTTGCTTAGTAAAGACCCTTGAGGTTTATTATTCAAACAAATTTCAAGTTGTCCCATTTGATTTTCTAGATTTTTAATTGCAGCAGCCTGTGTTTTCATTGCCGCCACATTTCCTGATATGTATTTCAAAAGTAGCTACTCCAAATCTAACTTCTTCTCATGTTGCAGAGCTGACTGTTGGTGTTGATTTTGAAAATCGAGGGGTATGATGCTCGTGGAGCTTGCTACTGATTTTGATTATTACTCCATGAAAATTTGGGATGGTTCCTTGCCCCCGGATTGTAAGTATTCTGATACAGGTTTGGTGGCCGATTAAAACTACCCACAAAATGTATTGCTGCCAGATTTATTGCACATTGATCCGTCAAATATTCCCCCACTCATAACTCACATACATATGGTACCTACTGAACCTGCACTCCTGTAAGGGCATCCATTTGCTTTGACAGTGTAGATATCTGAGTTGCTAAAGCTGTAAATACAATCCTCTTCTAACACTCCAGCTGCCTTAGGTTGAGTCATCCTTGTAGTTGGCCACTGCTAGTTATTAGCTGCCGTAGTCTCTATAAAATTGTATGCCTCCTCAAACCTCTTAGCCATAAATGCTCCTCCCGAAGATGCGTCCATGCTTGTCCGAAGATTATTGTTCAACCCATTACAAAATGTGTTCATCTGCAACCACTTGGGTAATCCGTGATGTGGACATATTCTCGCAATGTTTTCTAATCATTTGCAGCCATTGTCTGTTGTTGTTCTAAGTTCTCTCGGGTCTCCTTTATCCACTTACTCAACCGCTGAAACTTTCTCTCGGTATCGTCCTCGTAAGGTACTAGTTCTAGGTTCTTTGATCGAGTTTGCATACACTATTCAAGAGAACCTGAAAAAAGAAATAAAAACAAAAAGAAAAATGTTTAACTAAAACTGATATAATTAAACTTGTAGACAATTGAAATTTTGCGTTCCTATTACTAAACCCTGCAGGAGGGCAGAATCATCTTCCAAAGATAACCCTGGAAGTTATATTAATTTTTAATCCCGGAGATAACCCCGGGATACTCAGTTTTTAATCTCGGAAATAACACCGAGAGAATTAATTTCAATCCCGGAAATAACCCCAATAGATTCAGTTCCAACCTCAGAGATAACCCCGAGGGATGCAGTTCCAGTTCTGGAGATAATCTCGGAAAATCTAGTTTCAACCCCGGAGACAAACCCGGGATACTCAATTCCAACCCTGGAGACAACCCCGGGAGGTCAAGCCACCTCAGAGATAACCCTGAGGACATTCATCATTCACAGTAGCCCAATCTTAGAGATAACCCTGAGCAACGATTGCTACATCTGCGCAAAAGCCAGAGATAACCCCGGTGGGGTTAAAAGTATCATTTTGCCACCTCAATGCCACATTCACACCGTCTTAACACATTTCAATCAACACGCATACCAAGGTGTCCCATAAGATGTAGCAGCCCCGAATCCGGGCCCCGAATCACCTCGGATCCGGTATACTATTTCTATAACTATTTGCGGAAGATATAAACATAAATTGTTTATACATTAAACTTTACACACTAATCCCCAAGGTCGAGAAACCTTAACTTAATACACATTTCATAAACTTTCTATCATACAACACATTTATCAAAATACGCTATTACAAACTAGCCGCACTTTATATCCCAAGCTGAACTTGGCTTTAACCGTTTCCTGTATCCGAACGCATTCGCCTTATCTACAATATTTTATCATGATATAGCAAGGGTGAGCATGAAAGTTGCCCAGCAAGTTTAAGTTCAACAATATAACGATATATCATGATTGAAGAGTATGAATAATAAGCTGGCTATAATTCATCAATATAATTGAGAACTAGCACGAACAAACTTCTGACTGAACAAGTTTTAAACATGAACAAATATTTCTGAACCAACTGGTAATGAAGGTGATAAGTCTTTCATACCTGACTTATACATGCAAGATGTACAGAGTACAAATTTCATGGCAATCAGCAATGATTAACCATAAGCTTGAAGAAACTACTCTTATTAGAGTTAAGTAAAAGAAAACTTGCCTGAACCGTTGATTACCGCAACATAATTTATAACGCTTTACCCGAAGACCTAATATTAATAATATAGATCTCCAATAATTAGAATAATATCATCACAGTATAATACTGTTATATTTATATCCACAGAATAACCTAAACATATTACCACATAACCATATTAGTCTATATTTCACATAAGACTTAGTATCAGTTAGACTATTAGGTTTGAGTTGAAACTGACACAATTTTAACATCCCGACGGTCTAGTCGGTCAACACTCGAGTTTAAGTTCAGTTAAACTCTGCTTAAGCACTTAACCATGCCATAGAATCACATTTATATGATTTAACACTCGCTTTTTCATTTCATAAGTTATTCGTTAACACATAGTATGTTAAATACTAATCCAGCAACCTGTATTCTAAATCTAGCAACTAAATTACCAACTCAGCAACCTGGATTCCAAATCCAGTAACCTAAACTGCAATCCAGTAAACTGGATTCAACAAATTTTCAATTCATCAAACTCTCTTTCACTCCAGCAAACTGGAATCACAATTTACCTAATCCAACAAGCTGTATTCTATATACGTATCACGAAAATACCAAATCAATGTATTATTCTCCTATCCTTTGGTCAAACACATATACATGTATTTCATGCACAAAAATTATTTTTCCACAATTTTCCAACTTCCTTTGGTATTTTTCAAAAATTAATTTCTAATGTGTAACTTAAGAAATTAGCTACCTCGTGCTTAACTCCAAACACTCCCATCTCTTGGGATAACCTTATATATGTTAACGTGATGCTCCATTTTAAATTTCGTGGCAATCGGAGTTGTAGAACTCCGTTTATAGCGATTTCCGTCGGAAAATCACAAAAATTAGAACGGTCATAACTTGGTTGTTTTAACTCGGAATCAGCTCATTTTTGGACACGAGCTACATAATACCATATATTTTCATTTCCCAAAAGCCTGGAATTTTTCTCATTAAATAAAAGTCCGAAACAGTCCCCGGAAAATTTTAGGCAGCAACTTTTTGTCATTTGGCAGTTTTGGAGTCCTTTACCAAAACATAAATAGAATGAAATCTATAACTCCGATTAATGATCCGTCAATTTTTTTGGGTTCATATCTTTCCGAACTACAGTTTTCATCTATCACAATCCATATTTGGACATGTTAAGCTCCCGGAATTTAGCCCGGAAGTGGCTGTTACAAAACTGTCCTTTTAACAGTTTTCTTATCTTTGTGTAGTTTGGGAGAAATCCCATAACTTGTTCAATATTCAACCTATTTGAGTAATTCCAAAGGAATTTTACCCTTAACACATATATCTAGCATCCCAAGAACATAAATCACAAATATCCATCATAGATTTCAAAGATCCAAAAGCTTGATCACACTTTTTAAAAGTTTAACTTTTCCGGAAAATTCCATTTTTCTATTCCTTTTAATTCCAACCAAATCAACACCCAATATGGGTAATACCAAACACAAAACACTCATTAACATGTATATACATGATTTTTGAGTTTAGAAACAAAGTTTCTTATTTCATCAAACAAGCTTCAAACACAATCAAAGCTAAGAAAATTTTAGGTTTTCTATCTTTTGAAAAACCTATTCTCTATTTCATGTTATAGATCTAACTTTTGATCTTCAAAAAGATTATATATAAACATGTAACACTTATATACACATAGATCTAAGGTTTTAAACCTCAAGATCACAACTTCAAGTTGTAAAAAAAATCAGATCAAACTACCAAGGAAATTTAGCCTACACAAATAGAAATTTTTGTTATACCTTAACTTGATTTGCTTTCTCCTTCTAAGATATGGAATGGATCTTGGTTTTATGAAAGTCCAAATCTCCCCTCCTTCTTCTCTTGAAGTGGCCGAACTCCTCCCTCTCTCCCTCTCTCTCTTTTTTTCTTAGCAACTTGGAAAGATAAAAGAGATGAAAGAAAGAAAAATATAAGCTAGACTTTTATTATGTGTAGTTTTTTATCAATTGACCACACTCACTCTCCTTATTCTCTAGCAATAACCGGCCATGCCTTTGCTTCTTGATCCCACTCACTCTCTCCTTCTCCCTTTAATTTCTAGGTGGTTACTTCCAAGTTTGAGCATAAGTATTGGACAATTAAAAATGTTGACACATGGAGAGTTGGTAGGAGCGATTCAACAACTAAAGTGAATCATTAATAAATTCATCTCCCCTTTTTGCTAGCTCCTCATGGCCGGCCACTTGGCCTTATCTCATCACGTTTGCCTCTTTGATTTAATGCTTATTTGATTTAACAAATGTCCAAAAATTCCTCTCCCACTTGGGCTAAAAATTGAGCCATTCCTTTAATGTATTGCTTGGTCTCTAACTAACTTATTTGGCCACACCTGAGCTATACATAGTCCAATACCTATAATTCTTATCCAACCCAATTCTTTTAATTAGGGTTTTCATTCCCTCAATTATAACACAAATCCTTGCTCATGCACACTTATTTCCTTAACCCAATTAGACTTGCTATAATTAGGTTATAAAATTAATCATTTGAGATATATATAAAATAAATCTCCTAGAATTAATAAGTATTCTAAATACCATAATTCTCTTTTTCCATAACCCTTAAGTTATTAAATCCTTCATTCCTAATATATAATTAGGGTTACACTAGTTTCTTTTGTTTGTTTATATAATAAACAAAGATAAACCATCACATAATGTTCATATTCCTTACACACAACTTTTTAACCCTTAGGGTTTAATACTTTGCATTTAGGATTCCTAAATTAGGGTTTAAATTCTCGAAACTGAAATTAGAGTTTCTGAATATATCGTTAGGGTTTTCTAACTTAATCACCATATTCATATCATGAATTTAGGGTTTTGGATTCCCGGAACTAAAATTAAAGTTTCTGAGCGTACCGTTAGGGTTTCTAACAATTCGTTAGATTTTTCTAACTTAATAAACGTATGATTAACATAACTTTAGGGTTTTCTAAAGTTATAACTTATCTGATCAATCCTTGATCTCAAATCATCACGGTTCACATATGTAACCAAATATACCGACTAGTATTCGCTTCGATACTTATCCTTGATAATTCTTCAAAAGAATTTTAAATCTACCATAATCTTATACCTCATTACTAGACTATCACTTACAGTCTATCAGATAATTCAAGTCTTGTCCAAAACTTTTGAAATTCTTGGAATTTCATTACATAACTGTCAATTCCATACACTTATTTCCTGTCTAGGTCCTAATATTGAACCTTAAATCAATCAATTATGATTTTCATAAATTGTCTAATTTCTCTGGTTGTCACATTCACCCCTCCTAAGAATTTCGTCCCCGAAATTCACCTTACACCTTACACCGTGCACCTTACACCATTTATACTGAGCGATCACACAAGATCTTGAACTTATTTTCTCGGGTATCTATCAAAGATACTCAAACTTCTCGGGTATCTATCAAAGATACTCAAACTTCTCGGGTATCTATCAAAGATATTCAAACTTCTCGGGTATCTATCAAAGATACTCAAATTTCTCGGGTATCTATCAAAGATACTCAAACTTCTCGGGTATCTATCAAAGATACTCAAACTTCTCGGGTATCTATCAAAGATACTCAAATTTCTCGGGTATCTATCAAAGATACTCAAACTTCTCGGGTATCTATCAAAGATTTACTTTGATATATACTCAAATTTCTCGGGTATCTATTAAAGATACTCAAAACGCGAGCAAAGATCAAATTCACACTAAGTATTCCTGTATTTACAACTCCATCACATTTTTATCATCTCTGCACCAGGTTACATGGTACATGAGTGATAATTAAAAAAAAATTTGATATTTCAAATCATTTGCTTAAACATTCTATCTGTTCCTTTAATCCTTAATACTCCATTCACACATAACTATACCTAGTTCATAAAACCACACTTATGAGTCCATAAATTGCCACAATCATATGAGTTCACGAACTTTCCTAGACAGACCTTTGGCGTCCATTCGCTGAGGGGTTCATAAACATTTCATATAACTATGCGTCAAGTATGTCACATAAGTATGAGTTTTAAGAACTCGTACTTAAACCTATATTCTCTACCTATGACCTATCTATCTGTTATACACATGAGAAAGGAATCACCCTCTTAACACGCATATAGCAAATAGTGCGACACAACATTTCAATGATTATCAATGCCATAAACTAAGTGGTTGTCAAACCAAACTCGACCACTAATCAATATACGAAGCTAAGTGAACAATTCTCCGCCCATACAAAGAATTGGTCAACCTAACCACTACATCGACCAGGAAGCTAAGTGATTCTAAAACCAAGTTCAAATTCCCCGCCCATACAAGGAATCATACAACTCAGCGGCTGACACGAGTCCTCAATTGAAATCCCACATAATTCTAGCTCCACACTTACTCCATACGAAATTTATTTAATCCGTATTTACAATTCATAACTCTTTCATGAGTTTTCATAGTACAATTTCATAGTACAACTGATACACAGCATCTTGCTGTAAACTTTTCAATCATCAGATTGATTCTTTCTGGATGTCATAACCTTATCAAATCACGGGGTGATCTTATCGTATATATTACGATTCAATTCCATGCACTATGATCGTTTTGTTTTACGATCTCCTATCCCTACACTTTCAGTCTTTTAGACTCGATCTATTCACCATTACTGTTCAACTTTATTATCAGAGTTAGGGAACTCTGTATCTTAACAACTTATCGAGATTCGTCTTTGAACCTTTCGGACCAACTAACTCTATTTGAGTTAGTCTTATCCTAATCACTACGGTTATTGGTCTCAGGTATTCCTACCTAAGCTTCATAACCAACAGCTTTGATACCAACTGTAGCAGCCCCGAATCCGGGCCCCGAATCACCTCGGACCCGGTATACTATTTCTATAACTGTTTGCGGAAGATATAAACATAAATTGTTTATACATTAAACTTTACATACTAATACCCAAGGTCGAGTAACCTTAACTTAATACACATTTCATAAACTTTCTATCATATAACACATTTATCAAAATACGCTATTACAAACTAGCCGCACTTTATATCCCAAGCTGAACTTGGCTTTAACCGTTTCCTGTATCCGAACGCATTCGCCTTATCTGCAATATTTTATCATGATATAGCAAGGGTGAGCATGAAAGTTGCCCAGCAAGTTTAAGTTCAACAATATAACGATATATATTATGATTGAAAAGTATGAATAATAACCTGGCTATAATTCATTAATATAATTGAGAACTAGCACGAACAAACTTCTGACTGAACAAGTTTTAAACATGAACAAACATTTCTGAACCAACTGGTAATGAAGGTGATCAGCCTTTCATACCTGACTTATACATGCAAGATGTACAGAGTACAAATTTCATGGCAATCAGCAATGATTAACCATAAGCTTGAAGAAACTACTCTTATTAGAGTTAAGTAAAAGAAAACTTGCCTGAACCGTTGATTACCGCAACGCAATTTATAACGCTTTACCCGAAGACCTAATATTAATAATATAGATCTCTAATAATTAGAATAATATCATCACAGTATAATACTGTTATATTTATACCCACAGAATAACCTAAATATATTACCACATAACCATATCAGTCTATAATTCACATAAGACTTAGTATCAGTTAGACTATTAGGTTTGAGTTGAAACTGACACAATTTTAACATCCCGACGGTCTAGTCGGTCAACACTCGAGTTTAAGTTCAGTTAAACTCTGCTTAAGCACTTAACCATGCCATAGAATCACATTTATATGATTTAACACTCGCTTTTTCATTTCATAAGTTATTCGTTAACACCTAGTAAGTTAAATACTAATCCAGCAACCTGGATTCTAAATCTAGCAACTAAATTACCAACTCAGCAACCTGGATTCCAAATCCAGCAACCTAAACTGCAATCCAGTAAACTGGATTCAACAAATTTTCAATTCATCAAACTGTATTTCACTCCAGCAAACTGGAATCACAATTTACCTAATCCAGCAAGCTGTATTCTATATCCGTATCACAAAAATACCAAATCAGTGTATTATTCTCCTATCCTTTGGTCAAACACATATACATGTATTTCATGCACAAAAATTATTTTTCCACAATTTTCCAACTTCCTTTGGTATTTTTCAAAAAATAATTTCTAGTGCGTAGCTTAAGAAATTAGCTACCTCGTGCTTAACTCCAAACACTCCCATCTCTTGGGATAACCTTATATATGTTAACGTGATGCTCCAATTTAAATTTCGTGGCAATCGGAGTTGTAGAACTCCGTTTATAGAGAATTCCGTCGGAAAATCACAAAAATTAGAACGGTCATAACTTGGTTGTTTTAACTCGGAATCAGCTCATTTTTGGACACGAGCTACATAATACCATATATTTTCATTTTCCAAGAGCCTGGAATTTTTCTCGTTAAATAAATATCCGAAACAGTCCCCGGAAAATTTTAGGCAGCAACTTTTTGTCATTTGGCAGTTTTGGAGTCCTTTACCAAAACATAAATAGAATGAAATCTATAACTCCGATTAATGATTCGTCAATTTTGTTGGGTTCATATCTTTCCGGACTACAGTTTTCATCTATCACAATCCATATTTAGACATATTAAGCTCCCGGAATTTAGCCTGGAAGTGGCTGTTACAAAACTGTCCTTTTAACAGTTTTCTTATCTTTGTGTAGTTTGGGAGAAATCCCATAACTTGTTCAATATTCAACCTATTTGAGTAATTCCAAAGGGATTTTACCCTTAACACATATATCTAGCATCCCAAGAACATAAATCACAAATATCCATCATAGATTTCAAAGATCCAAAAGCTTGATCACTCTTTTTAAAAGTTTAACTTTTCCGGAAAATTCCATTTTTCTATTCCTTTTAATTCCAACCAAATCAACACCCAATATGGGTAATACCAAACACAAAACACTCATTAACATGTATATACATGGTTTTTGAGTTTAGAAACAAAGTTTCTTATTTCATCAAACAAGCTTCAAACACAATCAAAGCTAAGAAAATTTTAGGTTTTCTATCTTTTGAAAAACCTATTCTATATTTCATGTTATAGATCTAACTTTTGATCTTCAAAAAGATTATATCTAAACATGTAACACTTATATACACATAGATCTAAGGTTTTAAACCTCAAGATCACAACTTCAAGTTGTAAAAAAAAATCAGATTAAACTACCAAGGAAATTTAGCCTACACAAATAGAAATTTTTGTTATACCTTAGCTTGATTTCCTTTCTCCTTCTAAGATATGGAATGGATCTTGGTTTTATGAAAGTCCAAATCTCCCCTCCTTCTTCTCTTGAAGTGGCCGAACTCCTCCCTCTCTCCCTCTCTCTCTTTTCTTCTTAGCAACTTGGAAAGATAAAAGAGATGAAAGAAAGAAAAATATAAGCTAGACTTTTATTATGTGTAGTTTTTTATCAATTGACCACACTCACTCTCCTTATTCTCTAGCAATAACCGGCCATGCCTTTGCTTCTTGATCCCACTCACTCTCTCCTTCTCCCTTTAATTTCTAGGTGGTTACTTCCAAGTTTGAGCATAAGTATTGGACAATTAAAAATGTTGACACATGGAGAGTTGGTAGGAGTGGTTCAACAACTAAAGTGAATCATTAATAAATTCATCTCCCCTTTTTCCTAGCTCCTCATGGCCGGCCACTTGGCCTTATCTCATCAAGTTTGGCTCTTTGATTTAATGCTTATTTGATTTAACAAATGTCCAAAAATTCCTCTCCCACTTGGGCTAAAAATTGAGCCATTCCTTTAATGTATTGCTTGGTCTATAACTAACTTCTTTGGCCATACCTGAGCTATACATAGTCCAATACCTATAATTCTTATCCAACCCAATTCATTTAATTAGGGTTTTCATTCCCTCAATTATAACACAAATCCTTGCTCATGCACACTTATTTCCTTAACCCAATTAGACTTGCTATAATTAGGTTATTAAATTAATCATTTGAGATATATAAAAAATAAATCTCCTAGAATTAATAAGTATTCTAAATACCATAATTCTCTTTTTCCATAACCCTTAAGTTATTAAATCCTTCATTCCTAATATATAATTAGGGTTACACTAGTTTCTTTTGTTTGTTTATATAATAAACAAAGATAAACCATCACATAATGTTCATATTCCTTACACACAACTTTTTAACCCTTAGGGTTTAAAACTTTGAATTTAGGATTCCCAAATTAGGGTTTAAATTCTCGAAACTGAAATTAGAGTTTCTGAATATATCGTTAGGGTTTTCTAACTTAATCACCATATTCATATCATGAATTTAGGGTTTCGAATTCCCGGAACTAAAATTAAAGTTTCTGAGCGTACCATTAGGGTTTCTAACAATTCGTTAGATTTTTCTAACTTAATAAACGTATGATTAACATTACTTTAGGGTTTTCTAAAGTTATAACTTATCTGATCAATCCTTGATCTCAAATCCTTACGGTTCACATATGTAACCAAATATACCGACTAGTATTCGCTTCGATACTTATCCTTGATAATTCTTCAAAAGAATTTTAAACTACAACCTTTATTGCAATCAAATACGAGTGAAATTTATCAAAAGTATATACGACCGCAAGTAATTTCTTCTCGGTGGTTGTGTAATTCATCTGAGCATCCGTTATAGTTTTACTCGCGTAGTAGATTGTGTGAAAATTTTTATCTCAGCGTTGTTCCAAAATAGCCCCTACCGCATAATCACTAGCATCACACATCTATTCAAATGGCATGGTCTAGTCCAGTGCTACGATTACATGTGTTGTCATTAATTTCATCTTTAGCTGCTCAAATGCCGAAAAACACTCTTTATCGAATCTAAAAAGTACATCTTTCTCTAATAAACTGCATAATGGTTTTGCAATCTTGAAGAAGTCCTTTATGAACTGGCAGTAGAATCCAGCATGTCCAAGAAAATTGCGAATCCCCTTTACTGATGTCGGTGGTGGAAGATTTTCAATTGTTTCTAATTTGGCACAATCCACTTTCAACCCCTTTGTTGATACTTTATGCCCAAGGATGATTCGTTCTTCAACCATGAAGTGACACTTTTCCCAATTAAGCACTAGATTGGTTTCAACGCATCTTTTAAGCACCATGGCTAGATTCTCTAAACAACTAACAAAGGAATCCCCATACACTGAAAAGTCATCCATGAATACCTCTACGTACATTGCGTTCCACCATATCTGAAAATATTGCCTTCATTCATCGTTGAAAACTTGCCGGTGCGTTACAAAGTCCAAATGACATCCTCTTAAAGGCAAAGGTGCCATATGGGCATGTGAACGTTATCTTCTCTTGGTCTTCTGGTGCAATTAAAATCTGATTGTAACCTGGATATGCATCTAACAAATAATAGTAATCATATCCCGCTAATCTATCTAACATCTGATTAATGAAAGGGAAGGGGAAGTGATCCTTTCTGGTTACCTTGTTAAGTTTCCTGTAATCCATGCACACCCTCCAACCGGTCATTGTTCGAGTCGGTATCAGCTCATTATCTTCATTAGTAACGACTGTCATACCTCCTTTATTTGGGACACACTGTACTGGGCTCACCCATGAGTTATCTGAGATAGGATAAATTATTCCAACATCCAGCCATTTCAAAATTTTCTTCTTCACTACCTATTTCATAATTAGGTTGAGCCTCCATTGTTATTATACTATAGGTTTTGCATCATCTCCCAAGAGGATCTTATGCATACAGAATGATGGGTTTATCCCCCTGATATCGACAATGATCCATTCTATAGCAGATTTGTACTCTCAGAGAACCCTCAGCAACTTACTTTCCTGCATGTCATTAAGTGCAGATGCAATAATAACATGTAAAGTAGATGAATTACCCAAAAATGCATACATATGGTCTGTAGGAAGAGGTTTGAGTTAAAGTGTGGGTGGTTCTATAATGAAGGTTTCAAAGGGAATCTTGAATCAGCTTACTCTAGGTAATGCATCCAACATGTGCAAATAATCAATCAACTCGAGATCATCCAGGTCAACATCTCCCAATAATGTGTTTTTTAACAGGTCCCTATCCATGCCTCGCATCAAATCTTCACTCACCATTTTCTCAATCACATCCATTCTAAAACATTCTTCCTCATCTGTAGGGAATTTCATAGCTTTAAATACATTAAATGTAACCTCTTGGTCTTAAACTCTCATAGTTAATTCTCCTTTTTGTACATCGATGAGAGTCCTCTAAGTTGCTAAGAATGGTCTCCCTAAAATAATCGGAATGTTCTTATCTTCTTCGTAATCAAGGATAATGAAGTCATCTGGAAATATGAACTTGTTTACTTTTACAAGTATATCTTCCATAATTCCCATCGGGTACGTGACTGACCTATTTGTAAGCTGTAACGAGATGTTCATTGGTTTTGGTGCCGACAAACTCAACTGAGTGTAAACTAATAACGACATGAGATTAACGATTGCACCCAAATCACACAAACATTTGTTGAAGACCATGTTTCCAATAGTGCAACGAATGGTGAAATGACTAGGATCCTTCAACTTTGGAGGTAACTTCCTTTGCAAAATCGCGCTACACTCCTTCGTCAATGTTACTGTTTCATAATCCTCCAATTTTCTCTTTCTTGACAAAATACCCTTTATAAACTTAGAATAACTTGGCATCTGTTCTAGAGCTTCTGAAATGGAATGTTTAATTGCATCTTCTTGAAGATTTCCAGAAATTTGGAGAATTATTTATCTAACTTCTGCTTTTGAACCCGTTGCTGAAAAGGTGGTGGTGGAAAGACAACTGGTACAATAACTGCCTGTTCTTTAGCCACTAGTCTTTCTTCACCCTTTTTCTCTTCAACTATTTTTGGCTATCTTTCCTCAGCATCTTTCCTTGGCGATGAACTTTCTTCACTTTTCCCAACTAATTATTTTCCACTCTGAAGTGTAATAGCTTGACACTGCTCTTGACCTCCCCTGTGATTCTTTTTAGTGTTGCTCAGTAAAGACCCTTGAGGTTTATTATTCAAACAAATTTCAAGTTGTCCCATTTGATTTTCTAGATTTTTAATTGCAGCAGCCTGTGTTTTCATTGCCGCCACATTTCCTGATATGTATTTCAAAAGTAGCTACTCTAAATCTAACTTCTTCTCATGTTGCAGAGCTGACTGTTGGTGTTGATTTTGAAAATCGAGGGGTATGATGCTCGTGGAGCTTGCTACTGATTTTGATTATTACTCCATGAAAATTTGGGATGGTTCCTTGCCCCCGGATTGTAAGTATTCTGATACAGGTTTGGTGGCCGATTAAAACTACCCACAAAATGTATTGCTGCCAGATTTATTGCACATTGATCCGTCAAATATTCCCCCACTCATAACTCACATACATATGGTACCTACTGAACCTGCACTCCTGTAAGGGCATCCATTTGCTTTGACAGTGTAGATATCTGAGTTGCTAAAGCTTTAAACACAATCCTCTTCTAACACTCCAGCTGCCTTAGGTTGAGTCATCCTTGTAGTTGGCCACTGCTAGTTATTAGCTGCCGTAGTCTCTATAAAATTGTGTGCCTCCTCAAACCTCTTAGCCATAAATGCTCCTCCCGAAGATGCGTCCATGCTTGTCCGAAGATTATTGTTCAACCCATTACAAAATGTGTTCATCTGCAACCACTTGGGTAATCCGTGATGTGGACATTTCCACAATAACTCTTTATACCTCTCTTAAGCTTCATACAGTGACTCCACGTGCTATTGTTCAAAAGTAGTAATCTCATTCCTCATTTTTGTTGTTTTTGTCGATGGAAAGAATTTCGCTAAGAACTTCTAAGCCATGTCATCCCAAGTAGTAATTGAACCTACTGGTAATGAATGGAGCCAACTTTTTGCCTTATCTCTTAGTGTGAATGGAAATAATTGAAGCCTCATTGCATCATCTGATACCCCATTATACTTAAAGGTATCACATATTTCTAGAAAGCTCACAAGTTGCTCATTTGGGTTATTATTAGCCAAACCCCCAAACTGTACCAAATTCTGAATCATCTATATTATACTAGGCTTTATCTCAAAATTATTCGCAGTAATAGCAGGTCTGATAATACTCGACTTAATCTCAGTAACCCTCGGTGTGGAATATTCTCGCAATGTTTTCTAATCATTTGCAGCCATTGTCTGTTGTTGTTCTAAGTTCTCTCGGGTCTCCTTTATCCACTTACTCAACCGCTGAAACTTTCTCTCGATATCGTCTTCGTAAGGTACTAGTTCTAGCTTCTTTGATCGAGTTTGCATGCACTATTCAAGAGAACCTGAAAAAAGAAATAAAAACAAAAAGAAAAGTGTTTAACTAAAACTGATATAATTAAACTTGTAGACAATTGAAATTTTGCGTTCCTATTACTAACCCTGCAGGAGGGCAAAATCATCTTCCAAAGATAACCCTGGAAGTTATATTAATTTTTAATCCCGGAGATAACCCCGGGATACTCAGTTTTTAATCTCGGAAATAACACCGAGAGAATTAATTTCAATCCCAGAAATAACCGCAGTAGATTCAGTTCCAACCTCAGAGATAACCCCGAGGGATGCAGTTCCAGTTCTGGAGATAATCTCGGAAAATCCAGTTTCAACCCCGGATACAAACCCGGGATACTCAATTCCAACCCTGGAGACAACCCCGGGAGGTCAAGCCACCTCAGAGATAACCCTGAGGACATTCATCATTCATAGTATCCCAATCTTAGAGATAACCCTGAGCAACGATTGCTACATCTGTGCAAAAGCCAGAGATAACCCCGGTGGGGTTAAAAGTATCATTTTGCCACCTCAATGCCACATTCACACCGTCTTAACACATTTCAATCAACACGCATACCAAGGTGTCCCATAAGATGTAGCAGCCTCGAATCCAGGCCTCGAATCACCTCGGATCTGGTATACTATTTCTATAACTGTTTGCGAAAGATATAAACATAAATTGTTTATACATTAAACTTTACACACTAATCCCCAAGGTCAAGTAACCTTAACTTAATACACATTTCATAAACTTTCTATCATACAACACATTTATCAAAATACGCTATTACAAACTAGCCGCACTTTATATCCCAAGCTGAACTTGGCTTTAACCGTTTCCTGTATCCGAACGCATTCGCCTTATCTACAATATTTTATCATGATATAGCAAGGGTGAGCATGAAAGTTGCCCAGCAAGTTTAAGTTCAACAATATAACAATATATATTATGATTGAAGAGTATGAATAATAAGCTGGCTATAATTCATCAATATAATTGAGAACTAGCACGAACAAACTTCTGACTGAACAAGTTTTAAACATGAACAAACATTTCTGAACCAACTGGTAATGAAGGTGATCATCCTTTCATACCTGACTTATACATGCAAGATGTACAGAGTACAAATTTCATGGCAATCAGCAATGATTAACCATAAGCTTGAAGAAACTACTCTTATTAGAGTTAAGTAAAAGAAAACTTGCCTGAACCGTTGATTACCGCAACGCAATTTATAACGCTTTACCCGAAGACCTAATATTAATAATATAGATCTCCAATAATTAGAATAATATCATCACAGTATAATACTGTTATATTTATATCCACATAATAACCTAAATATATTACCACATAACCATATCAGTCTATAATTCACATAAGACTTAGTATCAGTTAGACTATTAGGTTTGAGTTGAAACTGACACAATTTTAACATCCCGACGGTCTAGTCGGTCAACACTCGAGTTTAAGTTCAGTTAAACTCTGCTTAAGCACTTAACCATGCCATAGAATCACATTTATATGATTTAACACTCGCTTTTTCATTTCATAAGTTATTCGTTAACACCTAGTATGTTAAATACTAATCCAGCAACCTGGATTCTAAATCTAGCAACTAAATTACCAACTCAGCAACCTGGATTCCAAATCCAGCAACCTAAACTGCAATCCAGTAAACTGGATTCAACAAATTTTCAATTCATTAAACTGTATTTCACTCCAGCAAACTGGAATCACAATTTACCTAATCCAGCAAGCTGTATTCTATATCTGTATCACGAAAAATACCAAATCAGTGTATTATTCTCCTATCCTTTGGTCAAACACATATACATGTATTTCATGCACAAAAATTATTTTTCCACAATTTTCCAACTTCCTTTGGTATTTTTCAAAAATTAATTTCTAGTGCGTAGCTTAAGAAATTAGCTACCTCGTGCTTAAAAACAAACACTCCCATCTCTTGGGATAATCTTATATATGTTAACATGATGCTCCATTTTAAATTTCGTGGCAATCGGAGTTGTAGAACTCCGTTTATAGCGATTTCCGTCGGAAAATCACAAAAATTAGAACGGTCATAACTTGGTCGTTTTAACTCGGAATCAGCTCATTTTTGGACACGAGCTACATAATACCATATATCTTCATTTCCCAAAAGTCTGGAATTTTTCTCATTAAATAAATGTCCGAAACAGTCCCCGGAAAAGTTTAGGCAGCAACTTTTTGTCATTTGGTAGTTTTGAAGTCCTTTACCAAAACATAAATAGAATGAAATCTATAACTCCGATTAATGATCCGTCAATTTTTTTGGGTTCATATCTTTCCGAACTACAGTTTTCATCTATCACAATCCATATTTGGACATGTTAAGCTTCCAGAATTTAGCCCAGAAGTGGCTGTTACAAAACTGTCCTTTTAACAGTTTTCTTATCTTTGTGTAGTTTGGGAGAAATCCCATAACTTGTTCAATATTCAACCTATTTGAGTAATTCCAAAGGGATTTTACCCTTAACACATATATCTAGCATCCCAAGAACATAAATCACAAATATCCATCATAGATTTCAAAGATCCAAAAGCTTGATCACACTTTTTAAAAGTTTAACTTTTCCGGAAAATTCCATTTTTCTATTCCTTTTAATTCCAACCAAATCAACACCCAATATGGGTAATACCAAACACAAAACACTCATTAACATGTATATACATGGTTTTTGAGTTTAGAAACAAAGTTTCTTATTTCATCAAACAAGCTTCAAACACAATCAAAGCTAAGAAAATTTTAGGTTTTCTATCTTTTGAAAAACCTATTCTCTATTTCATGTTATAGATCTAACTTTTGATCTTCAAAAAGATTATATCTAAACATGTAACACTTATATACACATAGATCTAAGATTTTAAACCTCAAGATCACAACTTCAAGTTGTAAAAAAAATCAGATCAAACTACCAAGGAAATTTAGCCTACACAAATAGAAATTTTTGTTATACCTTAGCTTGATTTCCTTTCTCCTTCTAAGATATGGAATGGATCTTGGTTTTATGAAAGTCCAAATCTCCCCTCCTTCTCTTGAAGTGGCCGAACTCCTCCCTCTCTCCCTCTCTCTCTTTTCTTCTTAGCAACTTGGAAAGATAAAAGAGATGAAAGAAAGAAAAATATAAGCTAGACTTTTATTATGTGTAGTTTTTTATCAATTGACCACACTCACTCTCCTTATTCTCTAGCAATAACCGGCCATGCCTTTGCTTCTTGATCCCACTCACTCTCTCCTTCTCCCTTTAATTTCTAGGTGGTTACTTCCAAGTTTGAGCATAAGTATTGGACAATTAAAAATGTTGACACATGGAGAGTTGGTAGGAGTGGTTCAACAACTAAAGTGAATCATTAATAAATTCATCTCCCCTTTTTGCTAGCTCCTCATGGCCGGCCACTTGGCCTTATCTCATCAAGTTTGGCTCTTTGATTTAATGCTTATTTGATTTAACAAATGTCCAAAAATTCCTCTCCCACTTGGGCTAAAAATTGAGTCATTCCTTTAATGTATTGCTTGGTCTCTAACTAACTTCTTTGGCCACACCTGAGCTATACATAGTCCAATACCTATAATTCTTATCCAACCCAATTCATTTAATTAGGGTTTTCATTCCCTCAATTATAACACAAATCCTTGCTCATGCACACTTATTTCCTTAACCCAATTAGACTTACTACAATTAGGTTATAAAATTAATCATTTGAGATATATATAAAATAAATATCCTAGAATTAATAAGTATTCTAAATACCATAATTCTCTTTTTCCATAACCCTTAAGTTATTAAATCCTTCATTCCTAATATATAATTAGGGTTACACTAGTTTCTTTTGTTTGTTTATATAATAAACAAAGATAAACTATCACATAATGTTCATATTCCTTACACACAACTTTTTAACCCTTAGGGTTTAATACTTTGCATTTAGGATTCCCAAATTAGGGTTTAAATTCTCGAAACTGAAATTAGAGTTTCTGAATATATCGTTAGGGTTTTCTAACTTAATCATCATATTCATATCATGAATTTAGGGTTTCGGATTCCCGGAACTAAAATTAAAGTTTCTTAGCATACCATTAGGGTTTCTAACAATTCGTTAGATTTTTCTAACTTAATAAACATATGATTAACATAACTTTAGGGTTTTCTAAAGTTATAACTTATCTGATCAATCCTTGATCTCAAATCATTACGGTTCACATATGTAACCAAATATACAGACTAGTATTCGCTTCGATACTTATCCTTGATAATTCTTCAAAAGAATTTTAAATCTACCATAATCTTATACCTCATTACTAGACTATCACTTACAGTCTATCACATAATTCAAGTCTTGTCCAAAACTTTTGAAATTCTTGGAATTTCATTACATAACTGTCAATTCCATACACTTATTTCCTGTCTAGGTCCTAATATTGAACCTTAAATCAATCAATTATGATTTTCATAAATTGTCTAATTTCTCTGGTTGTCACATAAGAACTATAGCTCAAATCCCGAGTGACTACTACACAAGACAATACAATGGATAGACTTTGAAGACTTGGAAATCTGGTCATGGACCCATCTTCCTGGTTTTGTACAACCTCTAATCTTATGTCATTGTGTAGCTCTTGACAACAACTTTTTGAAAAGGTACAACCCTCATTTATCGGAAGCCCGGATTGAAAGTTATGAAAGTTTGAGCGGACAGCGCATAGCCAAAATGCACGTACTTAGAGATTACTAGACCCACATAGCCCGAGGCACCCCGGGAAGCCACAGGTAGAACCGCGGCCATCTGGTCTTTAAATACGAGCTCTTGGCAGTTCATTTGAAAAAAAAGGGAAAAGAAGAGAAAACTTTGTTCATTTCAGCTTGTAAAAACTGCTAGAGTGCTCTAAACTGAGTGATATTTCTTTCTAAACACTTGTAAGCTTGTGTTTTGTTACATACTGAAGTATAACCGGTGGAAACCGAGTTTTCAGGCGTCAAAAGCTATCTGAAGTCTTCTTCGCAGCCCACTGTAAGATTTTTCAGGTTTTTAAGCTTTTTACTACTTCTATATATTTATATCTACTAACGTTGAGAGTCGCGTTGTGTGGGTATGCTCGGATTGTCGATCCATGGCTTTTTATTGCTTATATATATAAATACTTATATATATATATATATATATATATATATATATATATATATATTATCGAACTCTGTTTTGATAGAGCCTGGATATAATATCCAGTGTGTTTACAACATTTATATATATATATATATATATATATTTATATTTTTGTCAGACTTTGAGTTTACTTTGTCGACATTTACCGCTTATATATATATATATATATATATATATATATATATATATATATATATATATATATATATATATATATATATATATATTTACATTCTTGTCTTGCCTGAAGATCACTTTGTGGCCTTTTACCGCTTATATATATATATTTACATTTCAAAGTCATGCCTAGAGTTTACTTCGTGGCAGTTGATCATCCATATATATATACTTATTATATTTACCGTTGTTATGTAAATATCTTCTTTATTACTTTCATAATGTAGATATTTAATCTTTCATCTTGCGGGATAGATTTGCCTCAATCTGGATATTTCTAACTTTAACCAATTCATAGTGACTAAATTATAACCGTTGAAGCTAGAATGGTTTAGATTTATTCAAATCAAGTTCTTTTTCTAGCTTTTGTACATATTTGCTTTTTCATGTGAACCTAGGAATCATGCGATCACAGATTCAATCTCTGAATCTAGATTCGGTTCCCGTGATAGACATTTTGCATCTGCAGCCAACTTGTAAATTATCTACAGTGTCTGAATTTCCTTAGATGGCTCTCATGCCCACAAGAAGTTCAGCACTGCTATGTGTCTTATTTTCTCGAAGATGATTCACATCTCGAAAATAAAAGCAATCAAACCGAACATATAATCAAATGGAAGTATCAAAGGCCTCAATTACTATTGAGCACAAGGGTTTTAAAAACTCATTTTATAAAACTTCACTGCTATATCTTGTTAGAATTGAACTTTTATACAAAAGTCAAACCCTTTGTATATAGGTGCAAATAAGGCATACCACTACTTCCAAACAACTGCACATAGGCCCTACACACACATACACAAATAAAAGTTTAATGAAAAGTGACGGTAACTGTGTTATCAAGGAAGTCAGGGGGTGCCTAACACCTTCCCTCCGCTTAATCAAGTCCCCCAGGCCCTAACAAATTTCAGTTTCTCAAACCAGTTAAATAGTGTCAAATACACTGGTCTTTGTGCAAACCTTTTCTCGGTTGAGTTGGTGCAACCATTAAAAAATACCAACTGGCCACTCTCAAAGTCAAATCGTCGACATATACATGTCGGACCTTTTCAACTTGCTTTTTCAAACAAATCTCACCTAACATGAGAACACCAAAAGATAAGAACAGAAAGGGACAAATAAAAATCCCAACGTCGACAGGTGGCGACTCTGCTGGGGACTCCAGTAAGAGGGCTTAAGCCGCTATTTAAGCTTTTCAAAAATTTTATATGCTTATGTGTGAATACTACATTTACATTGAATGGATGTATACTAATGCTTTATTTACTGCACTTTAGTGCTTTACACCATATCTGTCTGTGATATTAGTGGTTCGCACCTATCATCATTTACATACGGTGAGACGTGATGTATGTGAATGAATGTTGTGTGATTCCTCCACCAGGAGGCTAACCCGTCGGTGTTTGAGTAATGGACTCATCGAAAAACTAATTCAACGAGGCTCAAGAAAGGAACTACCCAGATTTACTCCAGTTGAAAGATCAGATTAACTTCCCATCAAGTAAATTGCGATGATCTGGGGACCTTCATGCTGAAAAGCCACGAGAGTAGCCTAAGATAGGCCAGCCTCTGATAAATCAAACGTGAAGGGAAGTCTTTTCATACCTTCCCATTTTAATTACTTGTAATTTCATTTCCATGTCAATCTCAAAGTAATGGAAAATATAAAGGAGTATGTGAACAAGCATTTCAAGCATTTCTTTTTCATATCAAGACCTGTCATGTTATCATGTCATCAAAACGACTGACATCCATTTTGTAGAAAAACCTTAAACACTCCTAAAAAATGGACACATTACATAACATGTAAAATTTCCCCGTTTTCCCAGACTAAACTACATAGTCTTTTTGTAAGGAAACGATTGGTCCCGTTACCCGTTCAAAGTCCAAAAAGGCACTAAGCCCACAGTCAGGCATGGTTACAAGTGTGACGACCCAAAAATAGGTATACATCACCCATTCTGAGTCGCCATATATCACACTACAGAAATCAAATACAAACTTTATTTATACAATTGTTGAACTGTCGTGCAGAGTACGACCACAGTTAAACTATGAGTTTTAATACAAATATATGTAACTCTCATAGTGCCTCGACCACAACACCTTATAATGGTACCTTAAATAAATGTACAATTAATAACTATTTTAAAAATTGAAATCTTTAGAAAATGCTCAAGGAAACCTTCGTATATGGGAGACCATACGTCTAAGTTATAATAGATATCATATGTCCACAGAATTATCCTTGGTTGACCCAATAGTCCCCAAATTAAACGAGAAGATTGCTATCACGTTCTTTCCAATGGTGAGCCTTCTCTTGACATATAATTATCTCCATTGTGTCCAATTAAGAATTATATTTCAATAAAACTCCAAGATTATATAGGTAGTATTCGTAGATATACTCAGCAAGTGGATGTGCATAACCCTGCCTTATGATAACATAAAGTCGTATGTCATTAGACATCTTGTATGATGGTGGCAAAACACCCTTCCAAAGTTGGGTTCGCCTCACCCTATTTGATTCACCAAATATAACTATTAAATGATGTATAAAATACAACACACTTATCTAAAGTTCTCAATAAAATTATTTCTTATACTGTTTAGGGAGAACCTCAACAGCTATAGTCCACCGTTCTGATCCCTTGTTACCCATGCTCGGCCCAACTACACTCTTATTACCTGAAAGGATTTGTGAAGTAAAAGGCTGAGCACAACTAGCCCAGTAAAGAATATCATGACTAAAGATAATTAAATTATCAATAGCCTTCGTCAATAATAAATCAGAGATTTAGAACATATAGTAGATGATAAAACTTTTCAACAATAGTTACAGCGGAACGAGCAATCCATTAGAAGAGTCAAATAGACCATAACGTCTATTATCTTCTCCATGTTAAAAGTCCACCAACGATGTTTTATCCCTGTAACATCAATCAACAATTCCTGTCCACAATCATGTGAATAACTCATAATCATAATTGTGGTTCTAAATTCCTCTTCGCACCCAAGACGAAGATAATTTTCATCACATGTCTTTACCTGAAACATCAAAGATCATGGTTATACCAAATCACAGTTCCTGTTCATAATCATACTAATAAATTCATCTTTGCACTACGGGCCAAAGATATTCATTAACAGTTCATCCTTACACTACAGGCCAAAGACATGCAACTGTATTTTAGAAGAGTCAAGTAGAGCATGATATCTACTATCTTCTACGAACTAAAAGTTTATTACAAATATTTTATCGCTGAGACTCAGTTCAAAAATAATCCACATCACCGAATTATCCATGTACTACGGCCAAGGATATTCATGTCTTTATCAACGATCATGATCACGCCATAAAATAATTCATCTTTGTACCCTTGGCCAAAGAGAACCCATGGTTATGATCATACCAACATATGTCCATCAATGCACTACGGGCCAATGAGGACTTTTACCACATCATTTGTAACATTACAATCATGATTATACCGAATAATCCCTGGTCATAATCATACCAAGTCCATCTATGTACGTAAGCCACAGATGACTTTCATTACAATACAAGAATAAGGATGATGACAATGATATAAGCATTAATCAAACGAAATCAAGGATAAATATTAAAGACTTTAAATTTATCCAGAGTTTAAAAATATCCAAATTGTCAACATGATACTGGTTTGTAGAGTAAAATTCAAGAATAGTATTCATGTATCAAAAATAATTTAGACAGAAAAGAAATATATTTTTCGGGTGAATAGTACTTCAGTAATAGTACCTCATGAATAGTACCCCGGAAAGAAAAGTACCCGAAATACCCGAGTAAATAATATTCGAGTGAATAATAACTGGGTGAATAGTAACCCGTGAATAGTAACTTGTGAATAGTATTCTGGCACAAAAAGTATCCTGAATACCCAAGTGAATAGTAACCGGGTGAATAGTAACCATAAATAGTAACTCCTAAACAGTAACTCGTGAATAGTACTCATAAAAGGAAAATACAAAGAAAACGATATTCCCTGACGAGTACAAAAGAAATGATATCTCATACGAGTATAATAGAATATACGAAACTGCAAATGGATTTTCACCTGCCATGCGGTAATCCACGTAAACAGCTCATTTCCACAATTTAATAAAGAATAAATACGAAGGGTCATTCACCATGCATGCGGTAATCCTCATAGACATGTTATTCCAACAGAATAATAAAGAATGGAATAACAGAAGAATTTCACCATGCATACGGTAGTCCGCGTAGACAGGTTATTGCAACAGAATAATAAAGAATGGAATAACAAAAGAGTTTCACCATGCCTGTGGTAGTCCGCGTAGACATGTTATTCCAATAGAATAATAAAGAATGTAATAACAAAAGAATTTCACCATGCATGCGGTAGTCCGCGTAGATAGCTTATTCCAACAGAATACTAAAGAATGGAATAACATAAGAGTATTACCATGATTGCGGTAGTCCGCGTAGACATGTTATTCCAACAGAATAATATAGAATGGAATAACAGAAGAATTTCACCATACATGCGGTAGTCCGCGTAGACAGGTTATTCCAACAGAATAATAAAGAATGAAATAACAACCCTTACGAGTATTGAAAAAAAATAACTCTCTTCATGAATACGAAAGAAATAATACCCCTTACGAGTATTGAACGAAGAAAATATTCCTTAAGAATACAAAAAATAATATCGTAAGAGAATATGAAATAAATAACACCCCTTACCTCAGAAGAAAACTGGATACTAGAATAGTAATGTAGCAGACTTTTCTTCTTCTTTCTCTCTATAAGTTCTCTCTCTATAGCTTCTCTCTCTATAACTTCTCTCTCTATAATTACTCTTGTGAGTCTTAATGAATTGGTGAGAATGAAGGAAGAATGAGCTTCTATTTATAGAAAAACATAGTTTCGATAATTGCACGTTTTGGGGCTCAAAATATTATAGTATAATACCTTAATCTTTTCCTTCATTTTTAATTTAGTCCTGCAAGTATTATCAAACTTGCACCACCTCCCCTAATAGTACATCATGTGAATCAATAATACAATCATGTGAACCAATAGAACAATCATGTGAAAAAAATTAATTACAGTATAGTACATTCATCTATACCTCCATTTTTAATTTAGTCATACAAGTATTATCAATCTTGCACCACCTCCCCTAATAGTACATGCGTGTGAATCAATAGTACACACATGTGAACAAATAGTTACAAGCATGTGAATTAATAAAAATTAATTGCTCATTTATTCGATTAATTACCCGATTGGTCAATATGACCTCCAAACATCAATTATTATCGAAATAGACGTCGATTTCCACTAACACTAATAATACCAACACAATGGAAATATGAATTTCATCGTTAATCAACACAAACTTATTCATCATTAATATTATAACTCTCAATATTTAACAACCAGATCATTCCCAGGAAAGAGGGGGCTTTCTGATAACGATTTCTCCCTATTGGCGCACAATTAGGTGACCAAACCTCTCCTTGTTAGAACTTTCTAGACATTGTCAATATTGTAAATAATAATATGAATAACTTTGTTGTCTCAATTATTGATTTAAAAATATAAAATATTATGTAGATGATACTATGACAATAATTGAATCAATAATATAAGAGATATGATGCAGCAATTACTGTAGCAATAATTGAGTATAACTGAGTGACTTCTCACGTAAGCATCAATAATCAATACAATGTGCTACTATGCAACCACGCGTATTACTGTACTTTTATCACCGATTATTTTATGACAACTTGCTTACTTTGAAATTTTTTCACATATCACCCTTAACTTTAACCTTTTATCAATTTAACCATTTACTAAATTAAATAATAATTATAGAAAAATTGAATACTTTCATTTCATAAAATTCGGGATCTCACAACAAGTGCCCATCCTGATCCTACGCCTGTCTCTTGTGAGGAGTTCAAAGGATTAAGGAATTAAATAACAGAGTTGGTTGTTCTCCTGAAAGGACTAAACAAATCAACCCAGGGTCCATAAATACCCATCCAAACAGAATCCTCTGCACATGGAGGAATCCAGGGTCCGGACAGAGAAGTCCCAGCATCTGAGTCTCACAATGAGAAGTCCAACAAAACCCCTAAAATCACCCATCTTAAAGAAGATCAAGACACCAGTGATATTCAGAAGAAGGTTTTACAAATGGAAGAGACCATTCAGTTAGTTCCCAGAGGCACAATAGTTATCTAGAAGGGGGGGATTGAATAGATATTTTAAAATTTCTTTTACAAAATACTTGTTAGATTTGATAATGATATAATCACAGAGGAATTTGAGATTTGTTTGTTTTCCTTTTAAGATAAAATGAGTTAATAGAAGATAAACAGTTATGGCAGATATAGTAGTTATGGCAAGAATGTGACGTCCCCAAAACAGGTATACATTACCCATCTTGAGTTGCCAGATACAAGGTACTGAATACAAATACAACTTAATTATACAACAGTTGTGTGAAATACGACAAAACATAGGCTGTGAGTTTTAATACAAATATTGTCATCTAAATAATTTTCACACTCAATGGAGTCTTCATTACATTTATTATCACACTGTTTCATAGAATAGTGAGGACTACTAATGCACCATCTAGGACCATAACTCTGTTCCCTGACTAGTCCCAGCTAAGTTCTCATTTCCTGAAGAGAACAGTGAAAGAAAGGGTGAGATCAACTAGCCCAGTAAGAAATATTATGACTAAGATAATGCAGAATAAATTATCAATAGCCTTCAACAGTATAACAACTGATAGAATATAATAGACAAAAAGTTTTAGATCAAAAACTGCAACAGAATAAGCAATCCATTAGAAGAGTCAAGTAAATTATAAAATCTATTGTCTTCTATGATTTATAAAGTTTTTCATCAACTTTATCGCTGAAACTCAGCTTAATAAATAAAATCAAATCATCCCTGCTCCACGACCAAGGATATTCATATAATCATCAATGGTCATGACTATACCGAATAATCCTTGGTCATAATCATACCAACAACTGTCCACCAATGAACTACAGGCCAATGAGGACTTTTACCACATCATTCGTCAAATTACGGTTATGATTATACCGAATAATCCCTGGTCATAATCATACCAAGTCCATCTATGTACGTAAGCCAAAGATGACTTTCAACATAATATAAGCATGAGGATAATGACAATTCAATAAAACAGTTTCAAGAATAAATTTTAAAGATTTATAAGTTCATTTATCCTGAACTCAATAACGTCAAAATTGTCAACATGATACTGCTTTGTGCAGTAAAATTCAAGAATGCTTAGAAGAATATTTCCATGAAAAGATACTGGATGAAGCGCAAATATCAAGGATATTCCACTAATTTCATGGAGTATGTGTGACACCCCCAAATCTCGGTACTTCATTACCTCAAGATTTGGTGTTCACGTAATCAAAACATTCATTTATAACTACCTAATCATAAATAAAATTGAATAATAAACCTGCCCATACAGGAATTACATAAAATAAAATCTCCCAGGTTATCTAACCTTTACAAACAATCATTCATGCAAAAAATTTAAATAAACTTCATTACATTCTTTAAACCAAAGTCTGATAATAAAACTATCAAAACTATTACAAGTCTTTAGTACTTGTTCATCTTTCCCTTTCCTTTACTGGTGCTAGGTACGTCACCCTTTCCATCTTTAGCTGTAAGGATTTTACAGGCAAAAGTGAGCAAACAAGGCTCACTTGAAATAACAATGAATAACTTTTACATTCTCTGCCCATTCAGGGGCTCAATAGAACTGAACAATAGGTTTTATTAACATCTTAAACATTCCTTGCCCATTCAGGGGCTCAATAGAACTAAATAATAAGTCCTATTAACATCTTAACATTCACTGAGGGTCTAATGACCACGAACCTTGTCCACAGTTATAAGTAATCTTTCAACTTAAACTTTTACAGTCATACGACCATAATGACTTTAAGGTACTTAGGGGGATCAACCCTTCGTACATGTATTGTATACAAACATTTCAGCGCAAAGTACAAAACTAAGCGTAACCTTTATAAATAGGGTTGTTCATCTCACTATTTTGAGTACAAGTCCGCCCCAAAGATAGTTTGGTTTGGATACACTTCAAGGTAATTTGGAATTCAACGGACATCAACTACGGATTAGTTGAATGAAAGATAATAACACTATGTTATTGAATAATCATAACTGAATAAATATTTCATTCAAAGTTCATGCTTTAGGGATAATATAATAGCATAACTATTGAATAACACATCATACCTTGCTTTGAATAACATTAAGCTAAGGTTACATCTTAGAATTTAAAATCAAACATGCACAACAAATAATAACTTGAACGATAAACTAAAGGTACTTGCATGCTAATATAACAAGTTTAGAGTTAAGAAAACATGCATAATCATAATAACTATCTCAACGAAAGCGTGGAGATGGGAAACTTGTATCATCATGAATAACTGGATACAATGAAGTTGCTTAATGGAAATACTTTACTCAATAAAGTATAGCATATGAAATTTGCATAACAAAACTTTAGAATTAGAAAACTTACTTAAACACAACAAACTAACTCAACGAGAGTATGGAGTTAGAGAACTTGCTTAATGTAAAAAGATAGGTTTAGAAACTTGCACAATTATAAAAGTAGAGTTAGAGAACTTGCCTCGTGCGTAGGTTAAACAATTACTATTCACGTTCACCCCAAGTCCTACACATACCATATGTATTGACAATACACATTAGTTACACTAACATTACCTTTATGAGTTACTTTATTACTCTTAGTATAGCTACTAACTAAGTTTAAGTTTAAACAACATCACATCTTTTCATGAACATTACTTTTTAGCTTTATTACAACTACTTAATTGATCATGCCATTGCACCACATGCACATTAATAACTTGATACAACATTCTATTACATGTCCAACATGTTATCATTAAGTTATACTAATACCCAAAGGGTTGCACTTGCATTCGTGCATCCTGACGCCCTCTGATTGGCTCTAAATACACAATAGTCCTAACGATGACCATTTTGACTACTGTTATAGACCTCAAATTAAAACATTTAAAGAATGAAAGTTGTAGGTCTATTCGTTCTCATTCCGGATCATCTTGAATCAACTCAATCGGAGTTCGTATGAGAAAGTTATGGTCGTTTTACTACAGGAGGTCAAAACTGTCCGTCCCAGACCACTTTTCCAGCGCTGGGGAGCGAATTTCAGGCCTATTTTTGGCGCTGGGGCGTGAAATTTGGCACTGGAGCGTGAATTTTGATGATGGGGCGTCGAAACTCACAGAACCAAAACTAAGAACAGAGCCAAAGCTACTGTCTTAAATTTGTAACAACAATTCGCCCCAAACAACATGTATAACTAATATAAACTACACATAATTGCTAACAATTATCCATATACCAATTTCCAACAATTGAACAACAAATTTAAAAGACTTAAATCACTAAAATAATATTTGGTTAAAACTCAAAACTCCATTGTTGATATCTAAAGTACAGTGAACGAAATTTTCACTGTTATCAACCAAATTTGATTCCTTTGAAATACAAGTATACCAACATATAACGAATTAACATGTATAGTTCAATTCCTCAGTTAGCATACATAACTTTTGATATTTCTACAAAACCTATATTCATATATATATACTTCACTGAACAAATCAATTTCTTCCTTTAGCCTATAATTAGCATACAGTCATATATATATATATATATATATATATATATATATATATATATATATATAGATACACATGCTAGTGATAACAATTGCAACTGTACACATATATGCTTCTCTAACCAATTATACAAACATAGTTTTACATAGAGTTTTGTAAAAATCTTATACACCGTAAAGTTGAAGAACACAGAGACATTAGGCATCATGAAACCACAAATATATATATATATATGTACATAAATTAAGGTTAGAGAAACCCACATTTTTGCTTGCTTACGAATCTTTGTTAACAGACTTGCTTCGAAAATCACGTTCTCTCTCAAACTCTGAACTTCTATCTTTTCCTCAAAACTCTCTCTAGCCCTTCTTTCTTTTCTCAGTAATAATTTAGACTACTAACCACGTAACTCAACTGATATCCAATACGCGTAACATAAAACGGACATGACCATAATAAGCCTAATCAATTATAACATCAGTTATAAAAATATATAACGTAAAATTTATATATATATATATATATATATATATATATATATATATATATATATATATATATATTATTTAGTTTATTTTATAAACAATTTAAATTTCAAAAATCCAAAAGCCATAGGGCTTTGTTTGGCAAATCCCTTTAAAATAAAATAGTTTATATCCTTAAGCTTTGTTTGGGTAAAACTAAATTAAAATTACTTTAATTTATTTTAATAACTCTTTATAACATAGTTATTTGTCATTCTTTATGAAATAACAATTTATTAAATAAATTACTTAATCACATAACTCAATCCACATAACACATTAACTAGTTAACAAATAAATAATTAACTAATCACATTAATTATTTAGCAAATAAATAATTAACTAAATCAACTCAATCAATTTAAACAATTACTTATTCAATAATAAACATATCCAATAAATATTTATATAAATCAATAAATATTTATAACTTACATTTAAAAAAATTTGAAATGTTACATCATTCCCCTCTTATAAGGATTCTGTCCCCAGAATCACAACTCAAACAACACATTCATTACAGTATAGAAGCCAAAGCTTTAACCAACTGAGTATAATATAATATATGAAACTGCAAATAGATATTCAGCCGCCATGCGGTAATCCACGTAGACAAATCATTTCCACAATTTAATAAGGAATGAATATAAAGGATCATTTACCATGCATGTGGTAATCCACATAGACAGGTTATTCCAACAGAATAATAAAGAATGGAATAACAGAAGGATTCACCATGCGTGTGATAGACTGCACAAACAAGTTAATCCCAACAGAATAATAAATAATGGAACCAGGTCCAGCGTAAACGTACAAACAGGATATTTTGACAGAATAATAAATAATGGAACCAGGTCCGGTGTAAACGCACATATATGATATTCCGATAGAATAATAAAGAACGAAATATTAGAAGAATTTCACTATAATAATAAGAATGGAATAACAGAAGTTCTCTTCATGAATAAGAAAGAAAGAATACCCCTTATGAGTAAAACAAATAATATTCCCTACCTTAGAAAAACTGAATACTGAAGTAGTGAAGTAGCAGAATACTTTTCTTCTTTCTCTTTATAGTTTCTCTCTCTAGAGTTTCAGTGATTTCGTAAGAAATAATGAAGGAATGAGCTTTTATTTATAGGAGAATGGACTGAATAGTAACTAATTCATGAACGGTCCAGATTTATTTACTTTTAAACGGACAGTCCATATTGGTTTACTATTAAAACTTTAAATCACCGATCCATATTAATTTACTTTTGTACTTTCCAACATCGGTCCATATTGGTTTACTATTATATCTTCAACCAACAGTCTGAAAAATTAGCACATCTCCTCATTGAATAATATTGTATCCAAAAATGATTTGGACCGAACAGAAATATATCTTACGGGTGAATAGTACCCCATGAATAGTAACTCATGAATAGAAACTCATGAATAGTAACTCGTGAATAGTAACTCATGAATAGTAACTCGTGAATAGTAACTCGACACGAAAAGTGTCTCGAATACCCAATTGAACAATATAACCTCCAGACATCAATTATTCTAATACAAATAAGTCCAACACAATGGAACTATAAAATTCATCTTTAATCAACATGAACTTATTCATCATTAATATTATAATTCACAATATTTAACAACCAGGTCGTTCCCAGGAAAGAGGGGGCTTTCCGATAAGGATTTCTCCTTATTGGCGCACAATTAGGTGACCAAACCTCTCCTTGACAGAACTTCTAGATATTGTCAATATTACAAATAATAATATAAATAACTTTGTCATCTCAATTATTGATTTAATAATATATCATATTATGTAGATGATACTATAACAATAATTGAATCAATAATATGAGAGATATGATGCAGCAATTACTGTAGCAATAATTGAGTATAACTGAGTGACTTCTTACGTAAGCATCAATAATCAATACCGTGTGCTACTATACAACCATGCGTATTATTGTACTTTTTCTATCGGGTAGTTCAACAGTTTAAACGGTAACACCTCCGCCGTTATTTTTATAGAAAGATATTTTTGTCTTTTTCTAACTACGGCAATACTTCCGTTGTGGGGTCCACCAATGATTGTGCCGTCGTACGAATATTCCATGTTAAAACGAATATTCCCTGACCAATCGAATATTATATAACCACTTGCTTACTTTGCAAAAATTTTAAATATTACCCACAACTATAACATTATATCAAATCCACACCATAATATTCAAAAATATATTTCGAGAAAATTATTCTTTATTCATAAAAGTTGGGGTCTTACAACCTCCCCTTCTTATGAAATTTTGTCCTCAAAATTAGGGTACATACCTGGTATGTCGAAGAGATGAGGATACTTTGACTTCATCTCAGATTCTAACTCCCAAGTCATTTCCTCCACATCGTGGTTTCTCCACAAAACTTTGACTTGAGGTATAATCTTGGAGCGTAGAACATGATCCTTCTTATCCAAGATTTTAACAGGCAACTCTTTATACGTTAAATCTTCCTCTATCTCGTCTGGTTTTAACTCAATAATGTGGTTCGGGTCTTTCACATATTTACGTAACATAGATATGTAAAAAACGTTATGAACACGAGACATACTTGGCGGTAAGACGAGTCTATAAGCCACAGTTCCTACACACTCGAGAATTAAAAATGGGCCAATGAATCGAGGATTGAGATTTCCTCTCTTTCTACATCTCGTAACTCCTTTCCATAGAGCAACACGTAACAACACATGATCTCCAATATCGAATTCTACATTTTTTTCGATGAAGATCAGCATAACTCTTTTGTCGATCTTGTGAAGTTTTTATACGTTATCTGATCGTTTGAATCTTTCTGTAGTCATATGTACCAACTCTGGTTCCAACAACGTTGCTTCACCCACCTCATCCCAACATACTGGAGAACGACACTTTCTACCACACAACGCCTTAAATGGAACCATGCCCATACTTGTTTGATAACTGTTGTTGTAGGAAAACTCCACCAACGGTAAGAACTTGTCCTAAATTCCTTTGAAGTCAAGGACACAGAGTCTTAATAGATCTTCAAGAGTTTGAATAGTTCTCTTCGACTGCCCGTCCGTCTGAGGATGATATGCCGAGCTAAATCGTAAACCCGTGCCCATAGTTTTCTACAAACTAACCCAAAATTATGAAGTAAATCTTGGGTCTCGATCAGAAACTATGGATACTGGCATACCATGCAGTCTTATAATCTCATTTATGTACATACGAGAAAGACGTTCAACTGTATAAGTTTGTATAAGTTTCTCGTATAGGTAAGAAGTGAGCAGACTTGGTCAATCTATCAACAATGACCCAAATTGCATCTAAGCCTTGAGAAACCATGGTAATGTGCTCCCACTTCCATTCTGGAATTTCAAGTGGTTGCAATGGACCTTTTGGTACTTGATGTTCTGTCTTGACTCGTTGACAGGTTAAACACCTTGAGATAAACTCCGCTATCTCTCTCTTCATATTTCTCCACCAAAATGTATGTCGAAGATCATGTTACATTTTGGTACTCCCAGGATGGATTACAAACGGTGTGTTGTGTGCCTCCATCATGATTTTATACTTTAAATCAGGGTCATTAGGAACACAAAGTCTGGAATTGACTCGAAGTATTCCTTCTTCATCGATTCTTGCTTCTGGAATAGCACCTTCTTGCACTTTCTTCCTCATACGTATCAGCTCCAGGTCTGTTGCTTGAGCAGCTTTAACTTTATCGATTAAAGTCGGTTCTACTCGTATATTCGCCATCATCACATGGGTCCCTAGAGTCTTTAACTCTATCTCCATCCTTCGTAAGTCATACAAAATGGGCCTTTGTGTTGACAATATTGCACTCGTACCCGCATATGATCTTCTACTCAATGCGTCAGCTACTACTTTTGCTTTACCAGGATGGTATTAAATGTTATGATCATAATCTTTCAACAGTTCAAGCCAACGTCGTTGCCGCATGTTGAGTTCCTTTTGGGTGAAGAAATATTTGAGGCTTTTATGATCCGTATAGATCTCCACCTTCTCTCCATATAGGTAATGCCTCCAAATCTTGAGCGCGAAGACAACAGCTGCCAACTCAAGATCATGAGTAGGATAATTCCTCTCATATTCTTTGAGTTGCCGAGAGGCATATGCTATGAGTTTCCCATGTTGCATGAGAACACATCCTAGCCCTTTTCCCGAAGCATCACTGTAGATGACAAATCCCTCTGAGCCAGATGGTATTGTCAGAACAGGTGCTGAAATGAGTCTCCCCTTGAGTTCTTGAAAACTCTTCTCACATTCCTCGCTCCAACTAAACTTTGTATCTTTTCGAGTTAGCTGAGTTAATGGAGTAGCGATTTGAGAAAATCCTTCCATGAATCTCCGATATTAACCAGCTAAGCCGAGAAAGCTACGTACTTCGGTCACTGACTTTTGTTGCTCCCAGCTTTAAATTGCTTCAATCTTTGCTGTGTCAACAGATATTCCATGATTTGATATCACATGCCCAAAGAATGCAACTTCCTCAAGCCAGATCTCACATTTCTTCAACTTGGCATAAAGATTGTTTTCACGAAGCTTTTGGAGTATCAGCCTCTAGTGTTGCTCATGATCTTCACTGCTTTTCGAATATATGAGAATGTCTTTAATAAAGACAACCACAAAGTGATCCAAATATTCCTTGAATACTCGGTACATCATATTCATGAAGGCAGCAGGAGCATTAGTCAATCCAAAAGACATGACCAAGAATTCATAATGGCTGTACCGAGTTTTGAAGGCAGTCTTTGGAATATCCTCAGTTTTAACCTTCAGCTGATGATATCCAGAACGAAGATCGATCTTTAAAAAGAATTGTGCTCCTTGCAAATGGTCAAACAGGTCATCAATGCGAGGTAACAGATACCTATTCTTGATGGTGACATGGTTCAATTCTCGGTAGTCAATACAAAGTCGCATACTCCCATCTTTCTTTTTCACGAATAGAACAGGAACACCCTAAAGAGACGTACTAAGACGAATAAAACCAATGTCTAACAATTCCTACAATTGGGTCTTTAACTCCTGAAGTTCAATAGGAGCCATTCGATATGGGGCTTTGGAAATGGGTTTGTACTAGGTTCAAGGTCGGTACAAAATTCAATTTCACGCTCTGGGGGTAGGCCAGAAGTTCTTCAGAGAATACGTCAGGAAATTTATTAACAATAGAAATATCATTCCAAACTGACGTATTTTTGTTTAAATCTGTGACATGAGCTAAGAAAGCTTGACATCCGTTTTTCAATAAACGAATAGCTTTATGGCTTGAAATGATCGTGATTGATTTTAATTATTTGGTCACTTGAATTCGCATAATAGGTTGATTAGGAATATGAAAACTAACAACCTTACGAAAACAATAAATTTTTGCATGATGAGTAGTTAACCAATCAATCTCTAGAATTACGTCAAACGCAAGTATTTTTAAAGAAATAAGATCGAAAGGTAATGTGCGGTTACTGATTTGAATCAAACAAGACTTATAAACCGTGGATGTAATGAAGGTTTCTTCCAACGGAGTTTCAACCGATAAGTCAAAGTTTAATTTCTCCGGAGTCAAATTTAAACGTTGAGCGCAAGTAGGAGAAATAAAAGAATGGGTAGAGCCGGTATCAAATAAGGTATATACTTCACTAGAGTTTATGATAAGCTTATCCGTGATGACCTCGTTCGGTTTCCTTGCTTTCTGGGAGGTTACAACAAACGCTCTCCCTTGAACTACCGATTTTATCTTATCTGGGACAGACTTTGATGCCTCCATCCCAGCTGGACTTGACTTCGGTGCACAACAAAATTGGGCTAGGTGACCTTCTCTTCAACAATTGTAACATGTTTTGGACTGCTGCGTACAGTTTGGACTGATGTGTCCCTCCCCTCCGCATTTATAATATACGACCGTCGGTCGTTCTCCTTCCTTAACAACAAGTGCTGGTGCTGATGTCCTTCCATCATTATTAAATCTCCTCTTCTTGAAACTCCTACTTTTATTGTCTTGGCCATGATTACCACCGAAGTGGTTATCATTTCTAGCATGTTGATTCCCTCCACGTTTGTTGTGACCGCTTCGATGACTGTTACCACTGGTATTTTCATTTTGCCGACTGCTTTCTCTTGGTTGTATTGACCCGTTATCACGCTCCAATAATTAAGCCCTATTTACAAAATCTGAATACAGACACAGTTTATGAGAAATAAGATATTGACGTATCTCCGGTTTCAAACCTCTTAAAAACATTCGCGTCATTCGCTCCTCATTATCAACCAAATGGGATGCAATCCTGGATAACTTTGTAAATTTAGCCTCGTATTGCGACACGGTCATATTATTTTGCTTCAACTTGATAAACTCCATCTCCTTCATGTGACGAATACTTTCGGGAAAGTATTTGTCATTGAACAGCTCTTGGAACTTCTCCCAAGACATCTTGAGTGCGTCAGGTTGGGTACGCTTTACAGATTCCCACTAGTAATCTGCCTCCCCTCGTAACATAAAGGTGGCAAAAGGAATCTTTTGCTCCTCGGAGCATCCCAAGACATCAAATATCTTGGTGATATGCTTTATCCATGCATTCGCCTTAAGTGGTTTTGGCTCTCCAATAAACTCCGGTGGTCCCAGCTCCTTGAACTGTTTAGCGGTGACCGTCCGAGAGTTTCCAGTGTTTCCACCTACATTTTGGACAGGAGTTTCTCTTGTCTGATGTTGTACGAATTACAGAAAACTCCTAAACATTTCGTCGTTCGACATTTGGTCGGTGTTGTTGTTCACTTGAGGATTATTGTCTTCCTGTTGCACATTATCCTGAGTATTAATCTGTGGTGACTCCACGATCTCATGAGCTTCATTGCTTAACTCAACATTTTTGGATGCCATTTTTAAACTACCACAAAACAAGGGTTAATTAATATATCACATATTATCCCTATACACTGACCAACCAGTTAAATACCAAATAAACTTAGGTAAGTCATACTAGTGAAGGAATTCCCCGTCTCTCCCCTCCTAGTTCTTATCTCACATCTTAGCCAGGGATCATATCCCTAAGCTTTGAAACCAACTGTGACGCCCCCAAAACAGGTATACATCACCCATCTTGAGGCGCCAGATACAAGGTACTGAATACAAATACAACTTAATTATACAACAGTCGTGTGAAATACGACAAAACATAGGCTGTGAGTTTTAATACAAATATTGTCATCTAGATAATATCCACACTCAATGGAGTCCTCATTACATTTATTATCACACTATTTCATAGAATAGTGAGGACTACTAATGCACCATCTAGGACCATAACTCTGATCCCCGACTAGTCCCAACTACGTTCTCATTTCCTGAAGAGAACAGTGAAAGAAAGGGTGAGCTCAACTAGCCCAGTAAGAAATATTATGACTAAGATAATGCGGAATAAATTATCAATAGCCTTCAACAATATAACAACTAATAGAATATAATAGACAACAAGTTTTAGATCAAAAACTGCAGCAGAATAAACAATCTATTAGAAGAGTCAAGTAAAGTATAAAATCTACTGTCTTCTATGATTTAAAAAGTTTTTCATCAACTTTATCGCTGAGAGTCAGCTTAATAAATAAAATCGAATCATCCCTGCTCCACGACCAAGGATATTCATATAATCATCAATGGTCATGACTATACCGAATAATCCCTGGTCATAATATACCAATAACTGTCCACCAATAAACTATAGGCCAATGAAGACTTTTACCACATCATTCGTCACATTACGGTCATGATTATACCGAATAATCCCTGGTCATAATCATACCAAGTCCATTTATGCACGTAAGCCAAAGATGACTTTTAGCATAATATAAGAATGAGGATAATGACAATTCAATAAAATAGGTTCAAGAATAAATTTTAAAGATTTATAAGTTAATTTATCCTGAACTCAATAAGGTCCAAATTGTCAACATGATACTGCTTTGTGCAGTAAAATTCAAGAATGCTTAGAAGAATATTTCCATGAAAAGATACTGGATGAAGCTCAAATATCAAGGATATTCCACTAATTTCATGAAGTATAGAAGTCAAAGCTTTAACCAATTGAGTATAATATAATATATGAAACTGCAAATGGATTTTCGCCCGCCATGCGGTAATTCACGTAGACAGATAATTTCTATAATTTAATAAGGAATGAATATAAAGGATCATTCACCATGCATGTGGTAATCCACATAGACAGGTTATTCCAACAGAATAATAAAGAATGGAATAACAGAAGGATTCACCATGCGTGCGATAGACTGCACAAACAGGTTATTCCCAACAGAATAATAAATAATGGAACCAGGTTCGGCGTAAACGCACAGATAGGATATTCCGACAGAATAAGAAAAAATGGAACCAGGTTCGGCGTAAACGCACAGACAGGATATTCTGACAAAATAATAAATAATAGAACCAGCTCCGGTGTAAACGCACAGACAGGATATTCCGAAAGAATAATAAAGAACAGAATATTAGAAGAATTTCACCATGTATGCGGTACTTCGCATAAACAAGTTATTCCAATAGAATAATAAGAATGGAATAACAGAAGTTCTCTTCATGAATAAGAAAGAAAGAATACCCCTTATGAGTACAACAAATAATATTCCCTACCTTAGAAAAACTGAATACTGAAGTAGTGAAGTAGCAGAATACTTTTCTTCTTTCTGTCTATAGTTTCTCTCTCTAGAGTTTCAGTGAATTCGTAAAAAATAATGAAGGAATGAGCTTCTATTTATAGGAGAATGGACTGAATAGTAACTAATTCATGAACGGTACAGATTGATTTACTTTTAAACGGACGGTCCATATTGGTTTACTATTAAAACTTAAAGCAACGGTCCATACAGATTTACTATTAAAACTTTAAACCAGCGATCCATATTGATATACTATTATACTTTCCACCAGCGGTCCATATTGATTTATTATTATATCTTCAACCAACGGTCTGAAAAATTAGCACATCTCCTCATGGAATAATATTGTACCAAAAAATGATTTGGACCGAACAGAAATATATCTTACGGGTGAATAGTACCCCGTGAATAATAACTCGTAAATAGTAACTCGTGAATAGTAACTCATGAATAGTAACTCGTGAATAGTAAATCATAAATATTAACTCGTGAATAGTAACTCGACACAGAAAGTGTCCAGAATACCTAATTGAACAATATAACCTCCAGACATCAATTATAGTAACACAAATAAGTCTAACACAATAGAACTACAAAATTCATCTTTAATCAACACGAAATTATTCATCATTAATATTATAATTCATAATATTTAACAACCAGGTCGTTCCCAAGAAAGAGGGGACTTTCCGATAAGGATTTCTCCTTATTGGCGCGCAATTAGGTGACCAAACCTCTCCTTGACAGAACTTCTAGACATTGTCAATATTGCAAATAATAATATGAATAACTTTGTCGTCTCAATTATCGATTTAATAATATATCATATTATGTAGATGATACTGTAACAATAATTGAATCAATAATATGAGAGATATGATGCAGCAATTACTGTAGCAATAATTGAGTATAACTGAGTGACTTCTTACGTAAGCATCAATAATCAATACCGTGTGCTACTATACAACCACGCGTATTATTGTACTTTTTCTATCGGGTAGTTCAACAGTTTTAACGGTAACACCTCCGCCGTTATTTTTATAGAAAGATATTTTTGTCTTTTTCTAACTACGACAATACTTCCGTTGTGGGGTCCACCAATGATTGTGCCGTCGTACGAATATTCCATGTTAAAACGAATATTCCCTGACCAATCGAATATTATATAACCACTTGCTTACTTTGCAAAAATTTTAAATATTACCCACAACTATAACATTATATCAAATCCACACCATAATATTCAAAAATATATTTCGAGAAAATTATTCTTTATTCATAAAAGTTGGGGTCTTACAACCTCCCCTTCTTATGAAATTTTGTCCTCAAAATTAGGGTACATACCTGGTATGTCGAAGAGATGAGGATACTTTGACTTCATCTCAGATTCTAACTCCCAAGTCATTTCCTCCACATCGTGGTTTCTCCACAAAACTTTGACTTGAGGTATAATCTTGGAGCGTAGAACATGATCCTTCTTATCCAAGATTTTAACAGGCAACTCTTTATACGTTAAATCTTCCTCTATCTCGTCTGGTTTTAACTCAATAATGTGGTTCGGGTCTTTCACATATTTACGTAACATAGATATGTGAAAAACGTTATGAACACGAGACATACTTGGCGGTAAGACGAGTCTATAAGCCACAGTTCCTACACACTCGAGAATTAAAAATGGGCCAATGAATCGAGGATTGAGCTTTCCTCTCTTTCTACATCTCGTAACTCCTTTCCATAGAGCAACACGTAACAACACATGATCTCCAATATCGAATTCTACATTTTTTCGATGAAGATCAGCATAACTCTTTTGTCGATCTTGTGAAGTTTTTATACGTTATCTGATCGTTTGAATCTTTCTATAGTCATATGTACCAACTCTGGTCCCAACAACGTTGCTTCACCCACCTCATCCCAGCATACTGGAGAACGACACTTTCTACCATACAACGCCTTAAATGGAACCATGCCCATACTTGTTTGATAACTGTTGTTGTAGGAAAACTCCACCAACGGTAAGAACTTGTCCTAAAATCCTTTGAAGTCAAGGACACAGAGTCTTAATAGATCTTTAAGAGTTTGAATAGTTCTCTTCGACTGCCCGTCCGTCTGAGGATGATATGCCGAGCTAAATCGTAAACCCATGCCCATAGCTTTCTACAAACTAACCCAAAATTATGAAGTGAATCTTGGGTCTCGATCAGAAACTATGGATACTGGCATACCATGCAGTCTTACAATCTCATTTATGTACATACGAGCAAGACGTTCAACTGCATAAGTTTCTCGTATAGGTAAGAAGTGAGCAGACTTGGTCAATCTATCAACAATGACCCAAATTGCATCTATGCCTTGAGAAACCATGGTAATGTGCTCCCACTTCCATTATGAAATTTCAAGTGTTTGCAATGGACCTTTTGGTACTTGATGTTCCGCCTTGACTCGTTGACAAGTTAAACACCTTGAGATAAACTTCGCTATCTCTCTCTTCATATTTCTCCACCAAAATGTATGTCGATGATCATGTTACATTTTGGTACTCCCAGAATGGATTGCAAACGGTGTGTTGTGTGCCTCCATCATGATTTTATACTTTAAATCAGGGCCGTTAGGAACACAAAATCTTGAATTGACTCGAAGTATTCCTTCTTCATCGATTCTTGCTTCCGGAATAGCACCTTCTTGCACTTTCTTCCTCATATGTATCAGCTCCAGGTCTGTAGCTTGAGCAGCTTTAACTTTATCAATTAAAGTCAGTTCTACTCGTATATTCGCCATCATCACATGGGTCCCTAGAGTCTTTAACTCTATCTCCATCCTTCGTAAGTCATACAAAATGGGCCTTTGTGTTGATAATATTGCACTCGTACCCGCATATGATCTTCTACTCAATGCGTCAGCTACTACGTTTGCTTTACCAGGATGGTATTGAATGTTATGATCATAATCTTTCAACAGTTCAATCTAATGCCATTGCCGCATGTTGAGTTCCTTTTGGGTGAAGAAATATTTGAGGCTTTTATGATCCGTATAGATCTCCACCTTCTCTTCATATAGGTAATGCCTTCAAATCTTGAGCGCAAAGACAACAGATGCCAACTCTAGATCATGAGTAGGATAATTCCTCTCATATTCTTTGAGTTGCCGAGAGGCATATGCTATGAGTTTCCCATGTTGCATGAGAACACATGCTGGCTCTTTTCCCGAAGCATCACTGTAGATGACAAATCACTGTAGATCATGGTATTGAATGTTATGATCATAAATTGTTTATACATTAAACTTTACACACATTTCCCCAAAATCGAGTAACCTTAACTTAAACACAATTCATAAACTTTCTAACATATAACACATTTATCAAACTATACTATTATAAAATAGCCGCACATTTTATCACAAACTGAACTTGACCTTAACCTTTTCCTGTATCCGAACGCATTTGCCTTATCTGCAATGTTTATCATGATATAGCAAGGGTGAGCATGAAAGTTGCCCAACAAGTTTAAATACAATTTAAGGATATATCATGATTGAAGAGTATGAATAATAAGCTGGCTATAATTCATCAATATAGTTGAGAATTAGCACGAACAAACTTTTGACTGAACAAGTTTTAAACATGAACAAACATTTCTGAACCAACTGGTAATGAAGGTGATCAGCCTTTCATACCTGACTTATACATGCAAGATGTACAGAGTACAATTTTTATGGCAGTCAGCAATGATTAACCATAAGCTTGAATAAAACACTCTTAGTAGAGTTAAGTAAAAAGAAACTTGCCTGAACCGTTGATTACCGCAACGCAATTTATAACGCATTATCTCAAAGACCTAATATGAGTAATATAGATCTCCAATATTAGAATAATATCATCACAATATAATACTATTATATATATACACAGGATAACCTAAACACATAACACATAACCCTATCAGTCTAGACAACGCATAAAACTTAGCATCAAGTTAGACTATTAAGTTTGAGTTGAAACCGACACAATTTTAACATCCCGACGGTCTAGTCGAAATAAATATCGAGTTTAAGTTCAATTAAACTATGCCTAAGCAATTTACCATGCCATAGAATCACATTTATATGATTTAACACTCGCTATTTCATTTCATAAGTTATTCGTTAACACCTAGTAAGTTAAATACTAATCTAGTAACCTGGATTCTAAATCTAGCAACCAAATTTCTAATTCAGCAACCTGGATTCACCAATCCATCAATTCAGTCAACTTCTTTTCAATCCAGCAAGCTATATTCATCAGATTTTCTAATCCAGTAAACTGGATTCACAATTACACAATCCAGCAAGCTGAATTCTATATCCGTTTTACGAAAATACCAAATCAATTTATTATTTTCCTATCCTTTGGTCAAACATATATACATGTATTTCATACTCAAAAAATATTTTTTTCATAATTTTCTAACTTCCTTTAGTATTTTTCAAAAATCATTTCTAGTGCGTAACTTAAGAAATTAGCTACCTCGTGCTTAACTCCAAACATTCCCATCTCTTGGCATAACCTTATATATGTTAACGTGATGCTCCATTTTAAATTTCGTGGCAATCGGAGTTGTAGAACTCCGTTTATAGCGATTTCCGTCGGAAAAATACAAAAAATGTAATGGTCATAACTTGGTCATTTTAACTCGGAATTAGCTCATTTTTGGACACGAGCTACTTAATACCATATATTTTTATTTCCCGAAAGCCCGGAATTTTTCTCACAAAATAAAATTACCGAAACAGCCCCTAGAAAAATCTTGTCAACTTACTTTTTGAATTTTGCAGTTTCGGAGTCCTTTACTAAAACTTAAATAAAATGAAATCTATAAATCCAATTAACGATCCATCAATTTTGTTGGATTTATATCTTTCCGAACTACAGTTTTCATCTATCACAATCCATATTTGGACATGTTAAGCTCCCGGAAATTAGCCCGAAAGTGGCTGTTACAAACTGTTATTTTAACAGTTTTTCTTAGTTTGGCGTAGTTTGGGAAAAATTCCATAACTTGCTCATTTTTCAACCTATTTGAGTGATTCCAAAGGAATTTTATCCTTAATACATATATCTAACTCCAAAAATTGACCACACTCAAAAACACAAAGTAGAATGAGAGATAAGGTCATTTCCACATCATGCTTAGTTTCTTCAAAAATTTCGTTTTCGCAGTTTTGATTATGCTTCTTCCGAACTTCATAACTACTTCATCCGGAGTCGGAATTAGTCCGTTCCGGAGTCTATGGAAAGCTTATACAGTTTACTAAAACATATCACAAGTCCAGAATTTTTAGAGCAACCTAATAAATCCGGAATTTTCTGATTAGGGGCAGCAGTCCACTAGATTATTTTTAAAAACTGTTTTGTTTCTTCTTCTTTGTTCAAGCTCATCAACCCTAAAAATGGCAAGATCTAACCATAGAATATCATATATCATGTATACCTACCCTCATATGACTCAAAATCATAAGTTCAACACTTGGTCTAAAACAACCAAAACAAAACACTTTAAACTAACAAGAGTTTTGAGTTTAAGAAATTTTATAACTTTGATTTCATGACATATCTTTTTCTTCCAACTAAGTGATGGATCTTGGATGGAATGAAAAATCAAAATCTTCTCTCCTCTTCACTCTTGGGGCTACCAAATATGGCTTCTCTTCTCTCTCTCTCTTTGGTTCTTATGCTAGCTAATTGGAAGAAATAAAAGAGAAAGAAACAAGATAACTTGTTATTGGATTTAGATATATAATTAATATCTACACTCATACTCCTCTTCCTCTCATTAAACACCAAAGTTTTACTTGGAAGAAATGTTAAAGTGTTGGCCAAATAAAATGAGGACACATGTGGAGAGTTGGTGGAGAGTTGGTGACCAACTTAGACAAATAAGAGACCAAAATAAATCTTAGTCACATGCTCAATCTCTCCTCATTTTTCCTTCTCTATCCACCGGCCATGTGGCCTTAGATTGCTTGAAATCTTGGTGATAATATAGGGCTATATAGCATGAAGACATGTGGCTTGTAGTTGTTGAGAGTTGGTAAACAAATCTTGCCAAATTAAATTAACCATGTGCTCACAATCTCCACCAAATCTCTTCCTTCATCTCCATGCCCATTCGGCCAAGCCTTATTTCTCCCACCAATTCTCTCTTTCTCCCTTAATCAATTGCCAAGTGGTTACTTGTAAGGATGAACATAAGTGTTGGCAAAAATAATAAAAAAATGGCACATGGCTAGTGGGTGAGGAGTTGTTCACCAACTAAAGTAGATAATTAATACATTCTTTCCCCCCTTCCTTTTCTTCCAATAGTCGGCCAAGTGGCCTTAGTTGTTCCAAGTTTTGTTTTTGATTTAATGTAATATTCAATATATCACATGACTATAATGCCCCTCTCCCATTGGGCTAAAAATTGGGCTTTTCCTTTAATGTTTTGGGCTTTCCAAATTAATCTAGATTAGAGATATCTCATTTCATTCCTCCTCCCTTTCCCTTCCTTAGTTCATCCGGCCATGTGGCCTAATCTCACATATACTTTCTCTCCCTTACTTACCAAAAGATTGCTTGGAAGTATGGTCAAAGTGTTGGCTAAATGGGGAAATGACACCTAGGTGAGTTGGTAACCAAATGTTGCCTAATGATTTAACCATGTGTTTCCCCTCTTTCTTTCCTCATTCAATAGCCGGCCACTTGGCCAAATTTTTACCAAGTTTGCTTCTTTTAAATGGAATATCTATTATCCCAAATGTCTAAAGTGCCATTCCTTCAATTGGGCTCCAAAATTGGGCCATCACTTATAAATCTTTTGGACTTAACAATAAAAATATTTCGGCCATTCCATTAATGTATTGCTTGGGCCTCTAACCAATTTCATTGGCCAACACTTGGGCTATAAAATATACATAATCCAATACTTTAAATTCTTATCCAACCCAAATCATTTAATTAGAATTTTTATTTCCTCAATTATAACACAAATCTTTACTCATGAACATCTATTTTCTTAACCCAATTAGACTTGCTATAATTTGGTTATAAAATTAATCATTTGAGATATATAAAATAAGTCTCTTAATGTTAGTATATAAATAATAATATTCTCCCATACCATAACCTATTAGGTTATTTAATTATCACATATAACTTTTAACCCTTAGGGTTTAATACTTCGCATTAGGATTCCCAAATTAGGGTTTTAAATTTTCGCAACTGAAATTAGAGTTTCTGAACATATCGCTAGGGTTTTCTAACTTAATCACCATATTCATATCATGAATTTTGGGTTTCGGATTCCCGGAACTGAAAGTAGGGTTTCAGAACCGATTTCTATGGTTTCATATCAGACGTTAGGGTTTTCTAATAGAACGTTGTCGTTCTTAATATATACTTAAGGTGTGACACTGATAAAATTTATCTGGTCAACCCATGACCCTTAACCACATTTAGTACACATACATATTCATAAACACAGAACATATTCACATAAATCCTTAATCCTGAATAATTCACCTATATCTTTCACCAAATTTTGAAATCCTCAAAATTCAATCCCAATAACATCAAACGCATACACTTATTTTCTGTCTAAGTCTATAATTTGACCTTAAATCAATCATTTAAGATTTTAATAAATTGTCTAAATTCTCGGGTTTTCATATTCACCCCTCCTTATAAGAATTTCGTCCCCGAAATTCACCTTACACCTTACACCGTGCACCTTACACCATTCACACATATCATCACATGCTACCCAATACACCACTCACAAGAGTAAAAGTTTTCAAATTGTGCTGAAGAGTCGCATAGACTGTTTGTCTGTCATTTTCGCAAAGGTTTTATGGGAATTCATCCTCAAACCGTCATTATTTACGGACAAAAAGGGTGATTAGCCCGATATGCCCTGTACTGATCAAGTACTGCTGGTCGGAACAATTTGTTCCTCTTATCCGCCTTAGGCGCACAAAATTTCTTACCTCAGTCTTACTGGATTCCGCACCAAAATAATTTGGTTCGGGAAATTTCTTTCAATGAACACTTAGAGTTTTTCAAAAACTTTAGTCTAGCTGATTCAAATAGCATAGACTCATATCAATAATTCAATTCAATCGAATTATTTAGGTGTAGCCAAACCCCGTTGGCAAATTAAAATTTTTTTGAAAACATTTTCGAGAATGACGTCATGATGCCGCACTGTATTTACAGTCCGTTTGAGGATGCCGTCATTGTATGACTTTGTCATAACACATCATACAATAGTGGAACAGCGACTTTAGGTCAAATTCACACTAAGTATTCCTGTATTTACAACTCCATCACATTTTTATCATCTCTGCACCAGGTTACATGGTACATAAGTGATAAATAAAAACAAATTTTGATATTTCAAATCATTTGAGTCTAGCTGAAAGAAGTAGCATAGACTGTACTTTAAACCGTTTTAAAAATGGTTACTAGTCTACATTTTTTTTAAAAGGCACATAGTGCGTATTTAGCTTGATGTCAAAATTTTGAAGTTTAGCATAACTAGGAGTTTAGGAAAACCTAAGTCTCCACTAATGATCATTTGCTTAACAATCTATCTGTTCCTATAATCCTTAACACTCCATTCACACACAACTATATCCATTTCATAAAAGGATAAAACCACACTTATGAGTTCATAACCTGGCCACAATTATATGAGTTTAAGAACTTTTCTAGACAGACCTTTGGCGTCCATTCACTGAGGGGTTCATAAACATTTCATATAACTATGAATCAAGAATGTCACATAAGTATGAGTTTTAAGAACTCACACTTAACCCTATGTCCTCTACCTATGACCTATCTATTTGTTATACACATGAGAAAGGAATCACCCTCTTAACATGCATATAGCAAATAGCGCGACACAACATTTCAATGATTATCAATGCCAGAAACTAAGTGGTTGTCAAACCAAACTCGGCCACTAATCAATATAGAAAGCTAAGCGGACAATTCCCCGCCCATACAAAGAATTGATCAACCTAACCACTACATCGACCAGGAAGCTAAGTGATTCTAAAACCAAGTACAAATTCCCCGCCCATACAAGGAATCATACAACTCAGCTGCCGACAAGAGTCCTCAATTGAATCCCCACCTAATACTTAACCCCCTTCTCAATACGAATTTCATTTAATCCGTATTCATAATCCATAACTCTTTCATGAGTTTTCATAGTACAATTTCATAATACAACTGATACACATCATCTTGCTGTAAAACTTTTCAATTATCAGATTGATTCTTTCTGGCTGTCATAACCTTATCAGATCACGGGGTGATCTTATCGTATATATTACGATTCAATTCTATGACTTGATCGTTTTGTTTTACGATCTCTTATCACTGCACTTCTGTTCACCACTATTACCAGAGTTAGGGAACACTGTGTCTTTACACTTGCCGAGATTGGTCTTTGAATCTTACCGATACACTAACTCGATTTGAGTTAGTACTTAATCCTAATCACTGCAGTTATTGGTCTCAGGTATTACTACCTAAGCTTCATAACCAACAGCTTTGATACCAACTGTAGCATCCCCGAATCCGAGCCCCAAATCGCTGCGGATCCGGTATACTATTTCTATAACTATTTGCGGAAGATATAAACATAAATTGCTTATACATTAAACTTTACACACATTTCCCTAAAATCGAGTAACCTTAACTTAAACACAATTCATAAACTTTCTAACATATAACATATTTATCAAACTATATTATTACAAAATAGTCGCACATTTTATCACAAACTGAACTTGACCTTAACCTTTTCCTGTATCTGAACGCATTTGCCTTATCTGCAATGTTTATCATGATATAGCAAGGGTGAGCATGAAAGTTGCCCAACAAGTTTAAATACAATTTAAGGATATATCATGATTGAAGAGTATGAATAATAAGCTGGCTATAATTTATCAATATAGTTGAGAATTAGCACGAACAAACTTTTGACTGAACAAGTTTCAAACATGAACAAACATTTATGAACCAACTGGTAATGAAAGTGATCAGCCTTTCATATCTGACTTATACATGCAAGATGTACAGAGTATAATTTTCATGGCAATCAACAATGATTAACCAAAAGCTTGAATAAAACACTATCAGTAGAGTTAAGTAAAAAGAAACTTGCCTGAACCGTTGATTACCGCAACGCAATTTATAACACATTATCTCGAAGACCTAATATTAGTAATATAGATCTCCAAAATTAGAATAATATCATCACAATATAATACTATTATATATATATACAGGATAACCTAAACACATAACACATAACCCTATTAGTCTATACAACATATAAGACTTAGCATCAAGTAAGACTATTAAGTTTGAGTTGAAACCGACACAATTTTAACATCCCGACGGTCTAGTCGGAATAAATATCGAGTTTAAGTTCAATTAAAATCTGCCTAAGCACTTAACCATGCCATAGAATCACATTTATATGATTTAACACTCGTTTTTTCATTTCATAAGTTATTCGTTAACACCTAGTAAGTTAAATACTAATCCAGTAATCTGCATTCTAAATCTAGCAACCAAATTTCTAATTCAGCAACCTGGATTCACCAATCTATCAATTCAGTCAACTTCTTTTCAATCCAGCAAGCTATATTCATCAGATTTTCTAATCCAGTAAACTGGATTCACAATTACACAATCCAGCAAGCTGAATTTTATATCCGTTTTACGAAAATACCAAATCAGTTTATTATTTTCCTATCCTTTGGCCAAACATATATACATGTATTTCATACTCAAAAAGTATTTTTTTCATAATTTTTTAACTTCCTTTAGTATTTTTCAAAAATCATTTCTAGTGCGTAACTTAAGAAATTAGCTACCTCGTGCTTAACTCCAAACATTCCCATCTCTTGGCATAACCTTATATATGTTAACGTGATGCTCCATTTTAAATTTCGTGGCAATCGGAGTTGTAGAACTCCGTTTATAGCGATTTCCGTCGGAAAAACACAAAAATTGTAATGGTCATAACTTGGTCATTTTAACTCGGAATTAGCTCATTTTTGGACACGAGCTACTTAATACCATATATTTTTATTTCCAAAAAGCCCGGAATTTTTCTCACAAAATAAAATTACCGAAATAGACCCTAGAAAAATCTTGTCAACTTACTTTTTGAATTTTGCAATTTCGGAGTCCTTTACTAAAACTTAAATAAAATGAAATCTATAACTCCAATTAACGATCCGTCAATTTTGTTTGATTCCTATCTTTCCGAACTATAGTTTTCATCTATCACAATCCATATTTGGACATGTTAAGCTCCCAGAAATTAGCCCGAAAGTGGCTGTTACAAACTGTTATTTTAACAGTTTTTCTTAGTTTGGAGTAGTTTGGGAAAAATTCCATAACTTGCTCATTTTTCAACCTATTTGAGTTATTCCAAAGGGATTTTATCCTTAATACATATATCTAACTCCACAAATTGCCCACACTCAAAAATTCAAAGTAGAATGAGAGATAAGGTCATTTCCACATCAGGCTTAGTTTCTTCAAAAATTTTGTTTTCGCAGTTTTGATTATGCTTCTTCCGAACTTCATAACTACTTCATCCGGAGTCGGAATTAGTCCGTTCCGGAGTCTATGGAAAGCTTATACAGTGTACTACAACATATCACAAGTCCAGAATTTTTAGAGCAACCTAATAAATCCGGAATTTTCTGATTAGGGGCAGCAGACCACTAGATTATTTTTAAAAACTGTTTCGGTTCTTCTTCTTTGTTCAAGCTCATCAACCCTAAAAATGGCAAGATCTAACCATAGAATATCATATATCATGTATACCTACCCTCATATGACTCAAAATCATAAGTTCAACACTTGGTCTAAAACAACCAAAACAAAACACTTTAAACTAACAAGAGTTTTGAGTTTAAGAAATTTTATACCTTTGATTTCATGACATATCTTTTTCTTCCAACTAAGTGATGGATCTTGGATGGAATGAAAAATCAAAATCTTCTCTCCTCTTCACTCTTGGGGCTACCAAATATGGCTTCTCTTCTCTCTCTCTCTCTTTGGTTCTTATGCTAGCTAATTGGAAGAAATAAAAGAGAAAGAAACAAGATAACTTGTTATTGGATTTAGATATATAATTAATATCTACACTCATACTCCTCTTCCTCTCATTAAACACCAAAGTTTTACTTGGAAGAAATGTTAAAGTGTTGGCCAAATAAAATGAGGACACATGTGGAGAGTTGGTGGAGAGTTGGTGAAGAGTTGGTGACCAACTTAGACAAATAAGAGACCAAAATAAATCTTAGTCACATGCTCAATCTCTCCTCATTTTTCCTTCTCTATCCACCGGCCATGTGGCCTTAGATTGCTTGAAATCTTGGTGATAATATAGGGCTATATAGCATGAAGACATGTGGCTTGTAGTTGTTGAGAGTTGGTAAACAAATCTTGCCAAATTAAATTAACCATGTGCTCACAATCTCCACCAAATCTCTTCCTTCATCTCCATGCCCATTCGGCCAAGCCTTATTTCTCCCACCAATTCTCTCTTTCTCCCTTAATCAATTGCCAAGTGGTTACTTGTAAGGATGAACATAAGTGTTGGCAAAAATAATAAAAAAAAATGGCACATGGCTAGTGGGTGAGGAGTTGTTCACCAACTAAAGTAGATAATTAATACATTCTTTCCCCCCTTCCTTTTCTTCCAATAGTCGGCCAAGTGGCCTTAGTTGCTCCAAGTTTTGTTTTTGATTTAATGTAATATTCAATATATCACATGACTATAATGCCCCTCTCCCATTGGGCTAAAAATTGGGCTTTTCCTTTAATGTTTTGGGCTTTCCAAATTAATCTAGATTAGAGATATCTCATTTCATTCCTCCTCCCTTTCTCTTCCTTAATTCATCCGGCCATGTTGCCTAATCTCACATATACTTTCTCTTCCTTACTTACCAAAAGATTGCTTGGAAATATTGCCAAAGTGTTGGCTAAATGGGGAAATGACACCTAGGTGAATTGGTAGGAGTTGGTAACCAAATGTTGCCTAATGATTTAACCATGTGTTTCCCCTCTTTCTTTCCTCATTCAATAGCCGGCCACTTGGCCAAATTTTTACCAAGTTTGCTTCTTTTAAATGGAATATCTATTATTCCAAATGTCTAAAGTGTCATTCCTTCAATTGGGCTCCAAAATTGGGCCATCACTTATAAATCTTTTGGGCTTAACAATAAAAATATTTGGGCCATTCCATTAATGTATTACTTGGACCTCTAATCAATTTCATTGGCCAACACTTGGGCTATAAAATATACATAATCCAATATCTTAAATTCTTATCCAACCCAAATCATTTAATTAGAGTTTTCATTTCCTCAATTATAACACAAATCTTTACTCATGCACATCTATTTTCTTAACCCAATTAGACTTGCTATAATTTGGTTATAAAATTAATCATTTGAGATATATAAAATAAGTCTCTTAATGTTAGTATATAAATAATAATATTCTCCCATACCATAACCTATTAGGTTATTTAATTATCACATATAACTTTTAACCCTTAGGGTTTAATACTTCGCATTAGGATTCCCAAATTAGGGTTTTAAATTTTCGCAACTGAAATTAGAGTTTCTGAACATATCGCTAGGGTTTTCTAACTTAATCACCATATTCATATCATGAATTTTGGGTTTCGGATTCCCGGAACTGAAACTAGGGTTTCAGAACCGATTTCTATGGTTTCTTATCAGACGTTAGGGTTTTCTAACAGAACGTTGTCGTTCTTAATATATACTTAAGATTTGACACTGATAAAATTTATCTGGTCAACCCATGACCCTTAACCACATTTAGTACACATACATATTCATAAACACGGAACATATTCACATAAATCCTTAATCCTGAATAATTCACCTATATCTTTCACCGAATTTTGAAATCCTCAAAATTCAATCCCAATAACATCAAAGGCATACACTTATTTTCTGTCTAAGTCTATAATTTCACCTTAAATCAATCATTTAAGATTTTAATAAATTGTCTAAATTCTCGGGTTTTCATAACAGATATTCCATGATTTGATATCACATGCCCAAAGAATGTAACTTCCTCAAGCCAGAACTCACATTTCTTCAACTTGGCATAAAGCTTGTTTTCAAGAAGCTTTTAGAGTATTAGCCTCAAGTGTTGCTCATGATCTTCACGGCTTTTGGAATATATGAGAATGTCATCAATAAAGACAACCACAAAGTGATCCAAATATTCCTTGAATACTCGGTTCATCATATTCATGAAGGCAGCAGGAGCATTAGTCAATCCAAAAGACATGACCAAGAATTCATAATGGTTGTACCGAGTTCTGATGGCAGTCTTTGGAATATCCTCATTTTTAACCTTCAGCTAATGATATCCAGAACGAAGATCGATCTTTGAAAAGAATTGTGCTCCTTGCAAATGGTTAAACAGATCATCAATGCGAGGTAACAGATACCTATTCTTGATGGTGACATGGTTCAATTCTCGGTAGTCAATACAAAGTCGCATACTCTGTGACACCCCCAAATCCGGTACTTCGAATCCACAGGATTTGGTGTTCACTGTACAAATATTATCTATCTATCTACCCATAATAAATGCAAACCATGCAATAGATAGAAATAAAAATCTTCCTCTTATAGGGTTACAACATCTGAATCATAAACATAATCCCAGGTTGAACTAACCTTAAACATCTGTGCAGAAATATAAACAATAAGTCTTAAACAACATCATTAACTCAAGTCTAACATAAATACATCACCAAATAAAATAACAAGTCTTCAACACTTGCTAACTTCGCCCTTGCCTTTACTAGTGGAAGGTTCGTCAGTTCTTTCGTTCTTAACTGCAATGTTATATTAAAGCAAGAGTGAGCACTATTGCCCCCAAGTATAATAATGAAATAACAGTATAATAACATGCGAGTGAATTAAAGACATCTGAATAAAAGTTCAACTTTTGAATCAAGAATGAATAACAAAAATCAAAAGAATTCTGAGGGTCATAAGACCTTGAACTATGTCCTAGGTTAACAAGGGTTATACTTGAAACCTTTAACAGTCATAAGACTATGGACCTTTCTTCTCGTACTTAGGGGGATCAGCCCTTAGTACCATACTGTGCACAATATCTTAACGCTAACGCATAAGTAAATCCCTTTACAGGGTTGTTCATCTCAGTTTGACATTCGAATCCGCACCAAAGGAAGTTTGGTTTGGATAATTCAATAAGGGTTCTGAAATTTAGAACGTTCATCAACTAAGGACTAGTTAAATCAATAAAGTTCACTAATCTAATAAGGTTTAACAATAATGATATTCAATTCGAATAATAATCTCAAGAAGTATACAATATAACAATTATTGTATAACTGAATCATGCTTTGAAAAGATAATAAATCTTTAATATAACATTCGAACTTGAATAATAGTAATGATAATTTATTCGAGGTAAATAATAAACTTGAACAATAATGACAAGTAGGGTTAGGAAACTTGTCTCGTGCGTAGGTTAAACGATTACTACTTCCGTTCACCACAAATCCCAGAGTATAGATTATGAAGAGGTGATCCAACATGATCCTTTCACAATTACCTGATGATTACACACTCACAATTTCTCTAATTCTCACAAATTTTCTCTGATAAATTCTCAATCTCTCTCCCTCTCTGCTCTTCCAGACTTAGAATAATAAAAGAAAAGAAAAGAGAACGTCGTATTATAAGAACTCGACTGACGCGCAATAATGGTCAGTTAACCCAGTCATGGGTAACTGCTAGTAACCCCCACTAAGGCCATGTTTGGCTAACATAATAAATTTCAAAACTCCTTTAATTTAATAAAGCTTTATCATATAGTTTAATTCATGTCACACCCACATGCACAATAATTCATATATCTTATTTAATATAAATAAAATATAATAACTTCTCATAAATTCACATAGTCATATATTTAATTTTCTCATTAATTAATAATATTAAATTATTAAATCTCTAATTAATAAATAAATTAATTAGAATAACATCATGCTTAATTAAATAATTCATTTAATTCAATAAGCTGACATAATTACATACTTGAATAATAAATATTCTTCATATTAATTTAATAAATGTAACACATATAATTAAATTAATCTATCACAACTTCATCAATTAATTTTTTAATCTAATAATTAATTCATCGAAACATATTTATTCAATACAATAAATATTAAAATTAAATTATAAAATTACGGTTGTCACATCTTTCCCCTCTTAAAAGGATTCTGACCCCAGAATCACAACTCAAAAATTTGTCCCGTTACATTCTCCCCCCTTACAAAGATTCTGTCCCCAGAATCGTATTTAACAATCTAAGTAAATAAATAAGGATAATTCTTCATCATTTTCTCTTCGAGTTCCCACGTAGCTTCTTCAGCGTTGTGGTTCCTCCAAATTACCTTAACAGAAGGTATTACTTTATTTCTCAGAACTTGTTCTTTCCGGTCGACAATTTGAACAGGAATTTCTTCGTAAGATAAGTCTTTGTCGAAATGTAGGGGTTCAAATTCAATCACGTGCTTGTAATCGGGTTTGTAGGGTCATAGGACTGAGACATGGAAAACATTGTGGACATTCTTTAGAGATGGAGGTAAGGCTACCTCGTAAGCAACTTCTCCGACCCTTCTCAGAACTTCAAAGGGTCCGATGAATCTTGGGCTCAATTTTTCCTTCTTTCCGAATCTGATCTTTCCTTTCCAAGGAAAGACCTTTAAGAACACATAACTACCTAGTTTGAACTCAACATTCTTACGGTGTGAATCAGCGTATTTCTTTTGTCTATCTTGAGTTGCTGTCAATCTTGCTCGAATCACCTTGACTATCTCTGCTGTTTGTTGTACCAATTCCAGGCCTAGTAGTTGTCTTTTGCCAACTTCATCCCAATATAGTGGAGATCTGCACTTTCTGCCGTATAACGCTTCATAGGGTGGCATTCCAATACTAGCGTGGTAACTGTTGTTGTAACCGAACTCTACTAATGGTAGGTGATCATCCCAATTTCCTTTAAAGTCCATCACACAGGCTCTTAGCATATCTTCTAATGTCTGAATCGTTCTCTCACTCTATCCGTCTGTTTGAGGGTGGTAAGCTGTACTCATTCGCAATTGCGTACCCATGCATTCCTGAAGACGTTTCCAGAAATTTGATGTGAAGCGCGGATCCCTATCTAAAATAATTGATACCGAAACTCCGTGCCTCGAAACAATCTCTTTTACGTATAGCCTCGCCAACTGATCTAAGTTGAATCTTATTTTGATCGGAAGGAAGTGTGCAGATTTCGTTAGTCGGTTAACGATAACCCATACTGCGTCGTAGACTTTCTGAGTCGTCGGAAGGCCAACCACGAAGTCCATTGTAATATGTTACCATTTCCACTCTGGGATCTCTAACGGTTGTAACAATCCACTAGGTCTCTGATGTTCTGCTTTCACTTTCTGACAGGTCAGACACTTGGCAACACATTCTGCAACATCACGCTTCAAATTCGGCCACCAGAAATGTTGTCTAAGATCTTGGTACATCTTGGTACTACCAGGGTGAATCGAATATCGTGAACTATGAGCCTCGCTTAAAATATCTTCCTTAATCTCTTGAACTGGCGGTACCCAAATTCTATTATCAAATCTCAGTATTCCTTCCTTATACATCTTAAATCTTGGTTCGGTTCCTTCAGATATCTTCTTTGTCACATTTTTACATTCTTCGTCCTAAAGCTGAGCCTCCTTAACTTTATCCAGTAGGGTTATACCAGATTGCATCTGAAATATTTTCTCATCAATCTCCATAGGATACTTCACTTCCAATTCCAGTTTCTCCATTTCTGTAATTAGCTCGTCCTGAGCAGTCAACATCATCAACTTCTCCTGACCCTTTCTACTTAAGGCATCGGCAACAACATTCGCCTTACCCGGATGGTATAAAATCTCACAGTCGTAGTCCTTAATTAACTCCAACCACCTTCTTTGACGCATATTCAAGTCCTTCTGTGTGAAAATATATTTTAGACTCTTATGGTCCGTATATATTTCACATTTCTCCCCGTAGAGATAGTGACTCCAAATTTTCAAAGAAAAAACAACTGCAACTAACTCCAAGTCATGGGTCGGATATCCCTTCTCGTAATCCTTCAATTGTCGTGATGCATACGCAATGACTTTGCCGTTTTGCATCAGCACACAGCCAAGTCCTTTATGCGATGCATCACTATAAACAACAAAATTTCCTGTATCATCCGGAAGAGATAATACAGGGGCCGTACTCAACCTCTTCTTCAATTCTTGAAAACTTTCCTCACACTTATCCGTCTAAAAAAATTTCACAGCTTTTCGAGTTAAATTCGTTAACGGAGTTGCGATCTTGGAAAAGTCTTGTATGAACCTTCTATAATATCCTGCCAATCCAAGAAAACTTCATACTTCTGACGGCATCCTCAGCTGATCCCAGTTAATCACGGCTTCGACTTTGGATGGATCTACCGAAATTCCATTTTTATCGATCACGTTCCCAAGAAATTGCACTCGTTCAATCCAAAATTCGCATTTCGAAAACTTGGCATACAACTTTTCCCTTCTCAATACTTCCAACGTTAATCTCAAATGCTCTTCGTGTTCTTCTTTAGTTTTCAAATATACCAAAATGTCATCTATAAATACCACTATGAACTTGTCCAAAAATGTCTTGAACACACCATTCATTAGTCCCATAAATGCTGCAGGAGCATTCGTAAGACCAAATGACATTACTAAAAATTTGTAGTGACTGTATCGTGTTCTGAACGCAGTCTTTGGTACATCCCCCAGCCTCACCTTCAATTGATGATAACTGCTTCTCAAGTCTATCTTGGAAAAGTATCTGGCTCCCTTCAATTGATCAAAAAGGTCGTCGATCCTCGGTAATGGATATCTGTTCTTAATTGTGACCTTATTCAGTTCTCTGTAATCAATGCCGAGTCGCATCGATCCATCCTTCTTTTTCACAAACAACATCGGCGCTCCCCACGGCGATACGCTCGGTTGAATGTACTTCTTGTCCAACAATTCTTGTAGTTGTACCATTAATTCCTTCATCTCTACTGGTGCCATTCGGTATGATGCCTTCGATATTGGAGCAGTTTCGGGCGCCAAATCGATTACAAAATCTACCTCTCTATCTGGTGGAAGTCTTGGTAAATCGTCTGGAAATACGTCGACGAAGTCCCTCACAATCGGTATTTCTTCTACCTTTAGATTCTCTTTTCGACTGTCGACTATTAAGCTAAGTATCCTACACAGCCTTGTTTTAACAACTTCCTGGCCTGCATCATCGTCATACAACTCGCTTGTTTAGGCGACTTGCTACCATAAAACACAACCTTTGATGGAGTCATAAGGTTAATACGCTTCTTTTGGCAATCAATTACAGCCCCATAATTGAATAACCAGTCCATACCCAAGATAACATCGAATTCTCCAAGTCAAATAGGGATAAGATCTACGTTCATAATGTTACCCTTAATATCCACCCTACAGTTCTTGTGTACATATTTAACAGGGATCACTTCTCTATTCAAAATTTTATGTTCATGGGGTATTCTAACTCATCCTTATGCAATTCTAAGTTCTTAGCAAAGTCATCGGATATAAATGAACAAGTAGCACCCGAATCAAATAATACATAAGCATTAACTTTATTGATCGGAATGATACCTGACACCACATCGCGAGACTGCACTACATCTTGAACTGTCATGTTGAATGTTCTGGCGGTCGGTTGGTTGGTTGCAGTTGGTCCTGTGATAGTCAGAGTGCTTCCACCGTTGTTTCCTCTATTCCCTCCTGATCCTGTTCCTCCAGATCCCTTATTAGGACAATCCCTTGCAAGATGATCCTTTGAGCCACAGGTGAAGCAGACACCCTTCTTTGGTTTAGAACAGTTAGGTGTTATGTGGCATTCCTGACCACAATTATAGCATACTCGTTTTCCCTTCATGCAAAATCCCAAATGAGCTTTTCCGCAGGTTGAGCACACTTCAATCTTCTTCTTTTTCCCTCTTTGTTGACTTCCAGCTGACGAGTTATCAAACCACTTTCTCTTCTGATTATTATTACCTCCCGTGCTACTTCCACCAGTCTTGTTAATTCCTTCATTTTCACTCTTTTTCTTCTTCTGATCCTGATTATATTTAGATACCACATCGCTTCCACCTTCAGCGAGTATGGCCTTCTCTAACACTCTAGCAAAGGTGTTCAATTGGAACATTGACACCTTGCTATACAACCAGGGCTTCAGTCCCTGCTTGAAACGTCTTGCCTTTCTCTCGTCAGTATGCACTCGATACGTGGCGAACCTAGCCAATTCGTTGTACCTTGCCGCATAATCTGCTACGGACATATTCCCTTGTTTCAACTCCAAAAACTGAACTTCCATTTGGTTTTGTGAACTAGTCAGAAAATACATCTCAAAAAACATCTCCTTAAATCTCTCACAGGTTATTACACCTTCTCCTCCCCGTACTTTGTTTACCTGCCACCAATAGCTGACTTCAGACTTCAGCATGAATGTTGCATATGCGGTCTTCTGGTCTTCCATTACTCTGGCGACGTCAAACACCTTGTCCATCTCCATAACCCACGTTTGAGCCTCGATTGGGTGCATGGAACCTTTGAACTCTGGCAGTCCCACCGCCTTGAAGTCCTTAAACGTTGTGTTTGGTGGAGCTTGAGGTTGGTTATTCATGACTCCAGTCAGTAAGTTCACCAACTGCTGAACAGGATTAGCGTTGGCATTATTGTTATTATTGGTTGACTCTTCCTGAGCCGAGGGACGTTGTTGTCTTCTCCTTGGCGTCATTTTTCTATTAAATAAATGCTTATTAGAACTTTATTTATTTCTCTAAATAGTTAAGGCATTACTTAACAATTTAACATATTCATTTAACACATCATCTCAAACAACTTGATATATTTTCATTCAAATCAAAAGTTTTAACATTAAACGATAGCATAACTGCTATTTACATCAACTATCCTGGAATAAAGAATCCACATGATTAAAACATTCAAATATTCTTTCGTTCATAAACACGTCAGAATTTACATCTAAAAACTAATTAAGTTCTTTACATAATTAAGCAAATCATATCACTGCCGGTTAAGGTGCTGAATAGCCTTGCTACGCTCCTCTTCTAAGATGCGATACATCGTCCTGTGATCCATCATGTACAATGGTAGTCCTTCGAACTAGATTGGGTACCTCAAAACTCGATCTTGGGTTTCATTCATTGCCTTGTTAAGTGTAGAGTACGTTTCCCCAATCTTCGCTTTCTTTGCACGACTATCATCCTCTGCACGATCAGCTCGACGCGATTCTCTTACCCAGCCTTCCTCTGCTATGTTCAGTCTTTCGGAGGTTTCCTTCAGTTCCTTCTTCAGTTTCTCTATCTCCTCGGTCTTATCTTCAGTTTGACCCTTCTCATGGACCAAATCCCATTCTATATTTGTCAGTCGAGAGTGAAGAGTCGAAATCTCCCTCTCCTTCTCCTCTAGAGTAATATGCTGAATAACCGCTCGCTCAGTCAAATCCTGGACCTCGTCTCGTAACTCCACGTTACGGTCGTATAACGTGTCATACATCTCAGCATCAACGGTGTACCGTGGTAACTCCTCTTCTTCCTCTTCCTCAATAAATTCCTCCTCAGGATCCTCCTCAGGATCAGTCTCGGGCTCATTCTCCTGACCAACAACGGTGATCAATGGAGATGACTCCCTCTGTACCAGCTTCCCCCTAATGACATGAATGTTTCGGGGCTCCTCCTCTGTCGGTACTATAAGTACACGGGGTTCCTCCTCAGTAGGTACTATAAGTACTCGGGGTTCTTCCTCCCCAGCTTGACTAGCTTCTCCAACATTCGACATCCTGACAACAAAATTTTAAGTTTTAGTTACTAAGTCGTATCATCTAACGCATACTTTAACACATAAACACATAACGTCTTTTATTATCTTTAATGAATTACATAAATTCATTTCTTATAACTCGATAAGAGTTTTCCATCACTATCTTCTTTCTATAAGGCTACTACCTAAGGTTGTTCCCCCACCTAAGGCTCATAACCTACAGCTTTGATACCAACCTATGACACCCCCAAATCCGGTACTTCGAATTCACGGGATTTGGTGTTCATTGTATAAATATCATCTATCTATCTACCCATAATAAATGCAAACCATGCAATAGATAGAAATAAAAATCTTCCCCTTATAGGGTTACAACATCTGAATCATAAACATAATCCCAGGTTGAACTAACCTTAAACATCTGTGCAGAAATATAAACAATAAGTCTTAAACAACATCATTAACTCAAGTCTAACATAAATACATCATCAAATAAAATAACAAGTCTTCAACACTTGCTAACTTCGCCCTTGCCTTTACTAGTGGAAGGTTCGTCAGTTCTTTCGTTCTTAACTGCAATGTTATTATAAAGCAAGAGTGAGCACTATTGCCCACAAGTATAACAATGAAATAACAGTATAATAACATGCGAGTGAATTAAAGACATCTGAATAAAAGTTCAACTTTTGAATCAAGAATGAATAACAAGAATCAAAAGAATTCTGAGGGTCATAAGACCTTGAACTATGTCCTAGGTTAACAAGGGTTATACTTGAAACCTTTAACAGTCATAAGACTATGGACCTTTCTTCTCGTACTTAGGGGGATCAGCCCTTAGTACCATACTGTGCACAATATCTTAACGCTAACGCATAAGTAAATCCCTTTACAGGGTTGTTCATCTCAGTTTGACATTCGAATCCGCACCAAAGGAAGTTTGGTTTGGATAATTCAATAAGGGTTCTGAAATTTAGAACGTTCATCAACTAAGGACTAGTTGAATCAATAAAGTTCACTAGTCTAATAAGGTTCAACAATAATGATATTCAATTCGAATAATAATCTCAAGAAGTATACAATAGAACAATTATTGTATAACTGAATCATTCTTTGAAAAGATAATAAATCTTTAATATAACATTCGAACTTGAATAATAGTAATGATAATTTACTCGAGGTAAATAATAAACTTGAACAATAATGACAAGTAGGATTAGGAAACTTGCCTCGTGCGTAGGCTAAACGATTACTACTTCCGTTCACCACAAATCCCAGAGTATAGATTATGAAGAGGTGATCCAAGATGATCCTTTCACAATTACCTGATGATTACACACTCACAATTTCTCTAATTCTCACAAATTTTCTCTGATAAATTCTCAATCTCTCTCCCTCTCTGCTCTTCCAGACTTAGAATAATAAAAGAAAAGAAAAGAGAACGTCGTATTATAAGTACTCGACTGACGCGCAATAATGGTCAGTTAACCCAGTCATGGGTAACTGCTAGTAACCCCCACTAAGGCCATGTTTGGCTAACATAATAGATTTCAAAACTCCTTTAATTTAATAAAGCTTTATCATATAGTTTAATTCATGTCACACCCGCATGCACAATAATTCATATATCTTATTTAATATAAATAAAATATAATAACTTCTCATAAATTCACAGTCATATATTTCATTTTCTCATTAATTAATAATATTAAATTATTAAATCTCTAATTAATAAATAAATTAATTAGAATAACATCATGCTTAATTAAATAATTCATTTAATTCAATAAGTTGACATAATTACATACTTGAATAATAAATATTCTCCATATTAATTTAATAAATTTAACATATAATTAAATTAATCTATCACAACTTCATCAATTAATTATTTAATCTAATAATTAATTCATCGAAACATATTTATTCAATCCAATAAATATTAAAATTAAATTACAAAATTACGGTTGTCACATACTCCCATCTTTCTTTTTCACGAATAGAACAGGAGCACCCCAAGGAGACGTACTAGGACGAATAAAACCAATGTCTAACAATTCCTGCAATTGGGTCTTTAACTCCTGGGGGTACAATCAAGGTCGAAACAAAATTCAATTTCACGCTCTGGGGGTAGGCCGGGAAGTTCTTCAGAGAATACGTCAGGAAATTTATTAACAATAGAAATATCATTCCAAACTGACGTATTTTTGTTTAAATCTGTGACATGAGCTAAGAAAGCTTGACATCCATTTTTCAATAAACGAATAACTTTATGGCTTGAAATGGCCGTGATTGATTTTAATGGTTTGGTCACTTGAATTCGCATAATAGGTTTATTAGGAATATGAAAACTAACAACCTTACGAAAATAATAAATTTTTGCATGATGAGTAGTTAACCAATCAATCTCTAGAATTACGTCAAACGCAAGTATTTTTAAAGAAATAAGATCGAAAGGTAATGTGCGGTTACCGATTTGAATCAAACAAGACTTATAACTGTAGATGTAATTAAGGTTTCTCCCAACGGAGTTTCAACCGATAAGTCAAAGTTTAATTTCTTCGGAGTCAAATTTAAACGTTGAGCGCAATTAGGAGAAATAAAAGAATGGGTATAGCCGATATCAAATAAGGTATATACTTCACTAGAGTTTATGATAAGCTTACCCGTGATGACCTCGTTTGGATTCCTTGCTTTCTGGGAGGTTACAACAAACGCTCTCCCTTGAACTACCAATTTCGTCTTGTCTGGGACAGACTTTGATGCCTCCATCCCAGCTGGACTTGACTTCGGTGCACGACAAAATCAGGAAAGGTGACCTTCTCTTCCACAATTGTAACATGTTTTGGACTGCCGCGTACAGTTTGGACTGATGTGTCCCTCCCCTCCGCATTTATAACATACGACCGTCGGTCGTTCTCCTTCCTTAACAACAGGTGTTGGTGCTGATGTCCTTCCATCATTATTAAATCTCCTCTTCTTGAAACTCCCACTATTATTGTCTTGGCCATGATTACCACCGAAGTGGTTACCATTTCTGGCATGTTGATTCCCTCTACGTTTGTTGTCACCGCTTCGATGACTGTTACCACTGGTATTTTTATTCTGCCGGCTGCTTTCTCTTGGTTGCATTGACCCGTTATCGCGCTCCAATAATTAAGCCCTATTTACAAAATCTGAATACAAACACAGTTTATTAGAAATAAGATATTGACGTATCTCCGATTTCAAACCTCTTAAAAACATTCGCGTCATTCGCTCCTCATTATCAACCAAATGGGATGCAAACCTGGATAACTCCGTAAATTTAGCCTCGTATTGCGACATGGTCATATTATTTTGCTCCAACTTGATAAACTCCACCTCCTCTATGTGACAAATACTTTCGGGAAAGTATTTGTCATTGAACAACTCTTGGAACTTCTCCCAAAACATCTTGAGTGCGTCAGGTTGGGTACACTTTACAGATTCCCACCAGTAATCTGCCTCCCCTCGCAACATATAGGTAGCAAAAGGAATCTTTTGCTCCTCGGAGCATCCCAAGACATCAAATATCGTGGTGATCTTCTTTATCCATGCATTCGCCTTAAGTGGTTTTGGCTCTCCAATAAACTCCGGTTGTCCCAGCTCCTTGAACTGTTTAGCGGTGACCGTTCGAGAGTTTTTGGTGTTTCCACCTACATTTTGGACAGGAGTTTCTCTTGTCTGATGTTGTATGAATTACAGAAAACTCCTAAACATTCCGTCGTTCGCCATTTGGTCGGTGTTGTTGTTCACCTGAGGATTATTGTCTTCCTGTTGCACATTATCCTGAGTATTAATTTGTGGTGACTCCACGATCTCATGTGTTTCATTGCTTATCTCAACATTTTCGGATGCCATTTTTCAAACTGCCACAAAACAAGGGTTAATTAATATATCACATATTATCCCTATACTCTGACCAACCAGTTAAATACCAAATAAACTTAGGTAGGTCATACTAGTGAAGGAATTCCCCGTCTCTCCCCTCCTAGTTCTTATCTCACATCTTAGCCAGGGATCATATCCCTAAGCTTTGATACCAACTGTGACACCCCCAAAACAGGTATACATCACCCATCTTGAGTCGCCAGATACAAGGTACTGAATACAAATACAACTTAATTATACAACAGTCGTGTGAAATACGACAAAACATAGGTTGTGAGTTTTAATACAAATATTGTCATCTAGACAATATCCACACTCAATGGAGTCCTCATTACATTTATTATCACACTATTTCACAGAATAGTGAGGACTACTAATGCACCATCTAGGACCATAACTCTGTTCCCCGACTAGTCCCAACTACGTTCTCATTTCCTGAAGAGAATAGTGAAAGAAAGGGTGAGCTCAACTAGCTCAGTAAGAAATATTATGACTAAGATAATGCGGAATAAATTATCAATAGCCTTCAACAATATAACAACTGATAGAATATAATAGAAAATAAGTTTTAGATCAAAAACTGCAGCAGAATAAATAATCTATTAGAAGAGTCAAGTAAAGTATAAAATCTACTGTCTTCTATGATTTAAAAAGTTTTTCATCAACATTATCGCTGAGACTCAGCTTAATAAATAAAATCAAATCATCCCTGCTCCACGACCAAGGATATTCATATAATCATCAATGGTCATGACTATACCGAATAATCCCTGGTCATAATCATACCAACAACTGTCCACCAATAAACTACAGGCCAATGAGGACTTTTACCACATCATTCGTCACATTACCGTCATAATTATACCGAATAATCCCTGGTCATAATCATACCAAGTCCATCTATGCACGTAAGCCAAAGATGACTTTCAGCATAATATAAGCATGAGGATAATGATGATTCAATAAAACAGGTTCAAAAATAAATTTTAAAGATTTATAAGTTAATTTATCCTGAACTCAATAACATCCAAATTGTCAACATGATACTGCTTTGTGCAGTAAAATTCAAGAATGCTCAGAAGAATATTTCTATGAAAAGATACTGGATGAAGCTCAAATATCAAGGATATTCCACTAATTTTATGAAGTATAGAAGCCAAAGCTTTAACCAATTGAGTATAATATAATATATGAAACTGCAAATGGATTTTCGCCCGCCATGCGGTAATCCACGTAGACAGATAATTTCTATAATTTAATAAGGAATGAATATAAAGGATCATTCATCAGGCATGTGGTAATCCACATAGACAGGTTATTCCAACAGAATAATAAAGAATGGAATAACAGAAGGATTCACCATGCGTGCGATAAACTGCACAAACAGGTTATTCCCAACAGAATAATAAATAATGAAACCAGGTCCGGCGTAAACGCACATATATGATATTCCGACAGAATAAGAAATAATGGAACCAGGTTCGGCGTAAACGCACAGACAGGATATTCTGACAAAATAATAAATAATGGAACCAGGTCCGGTGTAAACGCACAGACAGGATATTCCGACAGAATAATAAAGAACGGAATATTAGAAGAATTTCACCATGAATGCGGTACTTCGCATAAACAAGTTATAACAACAAAATAATAAGAATGGAATAACAGAAGTTCTCTTCATGAATAAGAAAGAAAGAATACCCCTTATGAGTACAACAAATAATATTCCCTACCTTAGAAAAACTGAATACTGAAGTAGTGAAGTAGCAGAATACTTTTCTTCTTTCTCTCTATAGTTTCTCTCTCTAGAGTTTCAGTGAATTCGTAAGAAATAATGAAGGAATGAGCTTCTATTTATAGGAGAATGGACTGAATAGTGACTAATTCATGAACGGTCCAGATTGATTTACTTTTAAACGGACGGTCCATATTGGTTTACTATTAAAACTTAAAGCAACGATCCATACTGATTTACTGTTAAAACTTTAAACCAGCGATCCATATTGATTTACTATTATACTTTCCACCAGCGGTCCATATTGATTTACTATTATATCATCAACCAACGGTCTGAAAAATTAGCACATCTCCTCATGAAATAATATTGTACCCAAAAATGATTTGGACCGAACAGAAATATATCTTACGGGTGAATAGTACCCCGTGAATAATAACTCGTGAATAGTAACTCATGAATAGTAACTCATGAATAGTAACTCGTGAATAGTAACTCGTGAATAGTAAATCGACACAGAAAGTGTCCCGAATACCTAATTGAACAATATATTCTCCAGACATCAATTATACTAACACAAATAAGTCTAACACAATGGAACTATAAAATTCATCTTTAATCAACACGAAATTATTCATCATTAATATTATAATTCACAATATTTAACAACCAGGTCGTTCCTAAGAAAGAGGGGCTTTCCGATAAACATTTCTCCTTATTGGCGCGCAATTAGGTGACCAAACCTCTCCTTGATAGAACTTCTAGACATTGTCAATATTGCAAATAATAATATGATAACTTTGTCGTCTCAAATATTGATTTAATAATATATCATATTATGTAGATGATACTGTAACAATAATTGAATCAATAATATGAGAGATATGATGCAGCAATTACTGTAGCAATAATTGAGTATAACTGAGTGACTTCTCACGTAAGCATCAATAATCAATACCGTGTGCTACTATACAACCACGCGTATTATTGTACTTTTTCTACCGGGTAGTTCAACAGTTTTAACGGTAACACCTCCGCTGTTATTTTTATAGAGAGATATTTTTGTCGTTTTCTAACCACGACAATACTTCCATTGTGGGGTCCACCAATGATTGTGCCGTTGTACGAATATTTCATGTTAAAACGAATATTTCCCGACCAATCGAATATTATATAACCACTTTCTTACTTTGCAAAATTTTTAAATATTACTCACAACTATAACATTATATCAAATCCACACCATAATATTCAAAAATATATTTCGAGAAAATTATTCTTTATTCATAAAAGTTGGGGTCTTACAACCTCCCCTTCTTATGAAATTTTATCCTCGAAATTAGGGTACATACCTGGTATGTCGAAGAGATGAGGATACTTTAACTTCATCTCAGATTCTAACTCACAAGTCATTTCCTCCACATCGTGGTTTCTCCACAAAATTTTGACTTGAGGTATAATCTTGGAGCGTAGAACATGATCCTTCTTATCCAAGATTTTAACAGGCAACTCTTCATACGTTAAATCTTCCTCTATCTCATCTGGTTCTAACTCAATAATGTGGTTCGGGTCTTTCACATATTTACGTAACATAAATATGTGAAAAACGTTATGAACACGAGACATACTTGGCGGTAAGGCGAGTCTATAAGCCACAGTTCCTACACACTCGAGAATTAAAAATGGGCCAATGAATCGAGGATTGAGCTTTCCTCTCTTTATAAATCTCGTAACTCCTTTCCATAGATCAACACGTAGCAACACATGATCTCCAATATCGAATTCTACATTTTTTCGATGAAGATCAGCATAACTCTTTTGTCGATCTTGTGAAGTTTTTATACGTTATCGGATCATTTGAATCTTTCTATAGTCATACGTACGAACTCCGGTCCCAATAACGTTGCTTCACCCACCTCATCCCAGCATACTGGAGAACGACACTTTCTACCATACAAAGCCTCATATGGAACCATGCCCATACTTGTTTGATAATTATTGTTGTAGAAAAACTCCACCAACGGTAAGAACTTGTCCTAAATTCCTTTGAAGTCAAGGACACAGATTCTTAATAGATCTTCAAGATTTTGAATAGTTCTCTCCGACTGCCCGTCTGTCTGAGGATGATATGCCGAGCTAAATCGTAAATTCGTGCCCATAGCTTTCTACAAACTAACCCAAAATTATGAAGTAAATCTTGGGTCTCGATCAGAAACTATGGATACTGGCATACCATGCAGTCTTACAATCTCATTTATGTACATACGAGCAAGACGTTCAACTGTATAAGTTTCTCGTATAGGAAAGAAGTGAGCAGACTTGGTCAATCTAACAACAATGACCCAAAATGCATCTATGCCTTGAGAAACCATGGTAATGTGCTCCCACTTCCATTCTGGAATTTCAAGTGGTTGCAATGGACCTTTTGGTACTTGATGTTCCGCCTTGACTCGTTGACAAGTTAATCACCTTGAGATAAACTTCGCTATCTCTCTCTTCATATTTCTCCACCAAAATGTATGTCGAAGATCATGTTATATTTTGGTACTCCCAGGATGGATTTCAAACGGTGTGTTGTGTGCCTCCATCATGATTTTATACTTTAAATCAGGGTCGTTAGGAACATAAAGTTTGGAATTGACTCGAAGTATTCCTTCTTCATCGATTCTTGCTTCCGGAATAGCACCTTCTTGCACTTTCTTCCTCAAACGTATCAGCTCCAGGTCTGTAGCTTGAGCATCTTTAACTTTATCGATTAAAGTCGGTTCTACTCGTATATTCGCCATCATCACATGGGTCCCTAGAATCTTTAACTCTATCTCCATCCTTCGTAAGTCATACAAAATGGGTCTTTGTGTTGACAATATTGCACTCGTACCCGCATATGATCTTCTACTCAATGCGTCAGCTACTACGTTTACTTTACCAGGATGGTATTGAATGTTATGATCATAATCTTTCAACAGTTCAAGCCAACGTCGTTGCCGCATGTTGAGTTCCTTTTGGGTGAAGAAATATTTGAGGCTTTTATGATCCGTATAGATCTCCACCTTCTCTTCATATAGGTAATGCCTCAAAAATCTTGAGCGCGAAGACAACAGCTGCCAACTCTAGATCATGAGTATGATAATTCCTCTCATATTCTTTGAGTTGTCGAGAGGCATATGCTATGAGTTTCCAATGTTGCATGAGAACACATCCTAGCCCTTTTCCCGAAGCATCACTGTAGATCACAAATCCCTCTGAGCCAGATGGTATTGTCAGAACAGGTGCTGAAATGAGTCTCCCCTTGAGTTCTTGAAAACTCTTCTCATATTCGTCGCTCCAACTAAACTTTGTATCTTTTCGAGTCAGCTGAGTTAATGGAGTAGCGATTCGAGAAAATCCTTCCACGAATATCCGATAATAACAAGCTAAGCCGAGAAAGCTACGTACTTCGGTCACTGACTTTGGTTGCTCCCAGCTTTGAATTGCTTCAATCTTTGTTGGGTCAACAAATATTCCATGATTTGATATCACATGCCCAAAGAATGCAACTTCCTCAAGCCAGAACTCACATTTATTCAACTTGGCATAAAGCTTATTTTCACGAAGCTTTTGGAGTATCAGCCTCAAGTGTTGCTCATGATCTTCACGGCTTTTGGAATATATGAGAATGTCATCAATAAAGACAACCACAAAGTGATCCAAATATTCCTTGAATACTCGGTTCATCATATTCATGAAGGCAGCATGAGCTTTAGTCAATCCAAAAGACATGACCAAGAATTCATAATAGTTGTACTGAGTTCTGAAGGCAGTCTTTGGAATATCCTCAGTTTTAACCTTCAACTGATGATATCCAGAACGAAGATCGATCTTTGAAAAGAATTGTGCTCCTTGCAAATGGTCAAACAAGTCATCAATGCGAGGTAACAGATACCTATTCTTGATGGTGACATGGTTCAATTCTCGATAGTTAATACAAATTCGCATACTCCCATCTTTCTTTTTCACGAATAGAACAGGAGCACCCCAAGGAGACGTACTAGGACGAATAAAACCAATGTCTAACAATTCCTGCAATTGGGTCTTTAACTCCTGAAGTTCAATAGGAGCCATTTGATATGGGGCTTTGGAAATGGATTTTGTACCAGGTTCAAGGTCGATACAAAATTTAATTTCACGCTCTGGGGGTATGCCAGGAAGTTCTTCAGAGAATACGTTAGGAAATTTATTAACAATAGAAATATCATTCCAAACTGACGTATTTTTGTTTAAATCTGTTACATGAGCTAAGAAAGCTTGACATCCGTTTTTCAATAAACGAATAGCTTTATGGCTTGAAATGGTCGTGATTGATTTTAATGGTTTGGTCACTTGAATTCGCATAATAGGTTGATTAGGAATATGAAAACTAACAACCCAACGAAAATAATAAATTTTTGCATGAAGAGTAGTTAACCAATCAATCTCTAGAATTACGTCAAACGCAAGTATTTTTAAAGAAATAAGATCGAAAGGTAATGTGCGGTTACCGATTTGAATCAAACAAGACTTATAAACCGTGGATATAATGAAGGTTTCTCCCAACGGAGTTTCAACCGATAAGTCAAAGTTTAATTTCTCTGGAGTCAAATTTAAACGTTGAGCGCAAGTAGGAGAAATAAAAGAATGGGTAGAGCCAATATCAAATAAGGTATATACTTCACTAGAGTTTATGATAAGCTTACCCGTGATGACCTCGTTTGGGTTCCTTGCTTTCTGGGGGTTACAACAAACGCTCTCCCTTGAACTACCAATTTTGTCTTGTCTGGGACAGACTTTGATGCCTCCATCCCAGCTGGACTTGACTTCGGTGCACGACAAAATCGGGCTAGGTAACCTTCTCTTCCATAATTGTAACATGTTTTGGACTGCTGCGTAAAGTTTGGACTGATGTGTCCCTCCCCTCCGTATTTATAACATACGACCGTCGGTCATTCTCCTTCCTTAACAACAGGTGCTGGTGTTGATTCCCTCCACGTTTGTTGTCACCACTTCAATGACTGTTACCACTGGTATTTTCATTCTGCCGGCTGCTTTCTCTTGGTTGCATTGACCAGTTATCGCGCTCCAATAATTAAGCCCTATTTACAAAATCTGAATACAAACACAGTTTATTAGAAATAAGATATTGATGTATCTCCGGTTTCAAACCTCTTAAAAACATTCGCGTCATTCGCTCCTCATTATCAACCAAATGGGATGCAAACCTGGATAACTCCGTAAATTTAGCCTCGTATTGCGACATGGTCATATTATTTTTTTCCAACTTGATAAACTCCACCTCCTTCATGTGACGAATACTTTCGGGAAAGTATTTGTCATTAAACAGCTCTTGGAACTTCCCCCAAGACATCTTGAGTGCGTCAGGTTGGGTACGCTTTACAGATTCCCACCAGTAATCTGCCTCCCCTCGCAACATAAAGGTGGCAAAAGGAATCTTTTCCTCCTCGGAGCATCCCAAGACATCAAATATCGTGGTGATCTGCTTTATCCATGCATTCGCCTTAAGTGGTTTTGGCTCTCCAATAAACTCCGGTGGTCCCAGCTCCTTGAACTGTTTAGCGGTGACCGTCCGAGAGTTTTTGGTGTTTCCACCTACATTTTGGACAGGAGTTTCTCTTGTCTGATGTTGTACGAATTACAGAAAACTCCTAAACATTCCATCGTTTGCCATTTGGTCGGTGTTGTTGTTCACCTGAGGATTATTGTCTTCCTGTTGCACATTATCCTGAGTATTAATCTGTGGTGACTCCACGATCTCATGTGCTTCATTGCTTATCTCAACATTTTCGGATGCCATTTTTCAAACTGCCACAAAACAAGGGTTAATTAATATATCACATATTATCCCTATACTCTGACCAACCAGTTAAATACCAAATAAACTTAGGTAGGTCATACTAGTGAAGGAATTCCCCGTCTCTCCCCTCCTAGTTCTTATCTCACATCTTAGCCAGGGATCATATCCCTAAGCTTTGATACCAACTGTGACACCCCCAAACAGGTATACATCACCCATCTTGAGTCGCCAGATACAAGGTACTGAATACAAATACAACTTAATTATACAACAGTCGTGTGAAATACGACAAAACATAGGCTGTGAGTTTTAATACAAATATTGTCATCTAGACAATATCCACACTCAATGGAGTCCTCATTACATTTATTATCACACTATTTCACAGAATAGTGAGGACTACTAATGCACCATCTAGGACCATAACTCTGTTCCCCGACTAGTCCCAACTACGTTCTCATTTCCTGAAGAGAATAGTGAAAGAAAGGGTGAGCTCAACTAGCCCAGTAAGAAATATTATGACTAAGATAATGCGGAATAAATTATCAATAGCCTTCAACAGTATAACAACTGATAGAATATAATAGAAAACAAGTTTTAGATCAAAAACTGCAGCAGAATAAATAATCTATTAGAAGAGTCAAGTAAAGTATAAAATCTACTGTCTTCTATGATTTAAAAAGTTTTTCATCAACATTATCGCTGAGACTCAGCTTAATAAATAAAATCGAATCATCCCTGCTCCACGACCAAGGATATTCATATAATCATCAATGGTCATGACTATACCGAATAATCCCTGGTCATAATCATACCAACAACTGTCCACCAATAAACTACAGGCCAATGAGGACTTTTACCACATCATTCGTCACATTACCGTCATAATTATACCGAATAATCCCTGGTCATAATCATACCAAGTCCATCTATGCACGTAAGCCAAAGATGACTTTCAGCATAATATAAGCATGAGGATAATGACGATTCAATAAAACAGGTTCAAGAATAAATTTTAAAGATTTATAAGTTAATTTATCCTGAACTCAATAACATCCAAATTGTCAACATGATACTGCTTTGTGCAGTAAAATTCAAGAATGCTCAGAAGAATATTTCTATGAAAAGATACTGGATGAAGCTCAAATATCAAGGATATTCCACTAATTTCATGAAGTATAGAAGCTAAAGCTTTAACCAATTGAGTATAATATAATATATGAAACTGCAAATGGATTTTCGCCCGCCATGCGGTAATCCACGTAGACAGATAATTTCTACAATTTAATAAGGAATGAATATAAAGGATCATTCACCATGCATGTGGTAATCCACATAGACAGGTTATTCCAACAGAATAATAAAGAATGGAATAACAGAAGGATTCACCATGTGTGCGATAGACTGCACAAACAGGTTATTCCCAACAGAATAATAAATAATGAAACCAGGTCCGGCGTAAACGCACAGATATGATATTCTGACAGAATAAGAAATAATGGAACCAGGTTCGGCGTAAACGCACAGACATGATATTTTGACAGAATAATAAATAATGGAACCAGGTTCGGTGTAAACGCACAGACAGGATATTCCGACAGAATAATAAAGAACGGAATATTAGAAGAATTTCACCATGTATGCGGTACTTCACATAAACAAGTTATTCCAACAGAATAATAAGAATGAAATAACAGAAGTTCTCTTCATGAATAAGAAAGAAAGAATACACCTTATGAGTACAACAACTAATATTCCCTACCTTAGAAAAACTGAATACTGAAGTAGTGAAGTAGCAGAATACTTTTCTTCTTTCTCTCTATAGTTTCTCTCTCTAGAGTTTCAGTGAATTCGTAAGAAATAATGAAGGAATGATCTTCTATTTATAGGAGAATGGACTGAATAGTAACTAATTCATGAACGGTCCAGATTGATTTACTTTTAAACGGACGGTCCATATTGGTTTACTATTAAAACTTAAAGCAACGGTCCATACTGATTTTCTATTAAAACTTTAAACCAGCGATCCATATTGATTTACTATTATACTTTCCACCAGCGGTCCATATTGATTTACTATTATATCTTCAACCAACGGTCTGAAAAATTAGCACATCTCCTCATGGAATAATATTGTACCCAAAAATGATTTGGACCGAACAGAAATATATCTTACGGGTGAATAGTACCTCGTGAATAATAACTCGTGAATAGTAACTCGTGAATAGTAACTCGACACAGAAAGTATCTCGAATACCTAATTGAACAATATAACCTCCAGACATCAATTATACTAACACAAATAAGTCTAACACAATGGAACTATAAAATTCATCTTTAATCAACACGAAATTATTCATCATTAATATTATAATTCACAATATTTAACAATCAGGTCGTTCCCAAGAAAGAGGGTCTTTCCGATAAGGATTTCTCCTTATTGGCGCGCAATCAGGTGACCAAACCTCTCCTTGACAGAACTTCTAGACATTGTCAATATTGTAAATAATAATATGATAACTTTGTCATCTCAATTATTGATTTAATAATATATCATATTATGTAGATGATACTAGAACAATAATTGAATCAATAATATGAGAGATATGATGCAGCAATTACTGTAGCAATAATTGAGTATAACTGAATGACTTCTCACGTAAGCATCAATAATCAATAACGTATGTTACTATGCAACCACACGTATTACTGTACTTTTACTACCGGGTAGTTCAACAATTTTAACGGTAACACCTCTGCCATTATTTTTATAGAAAGATATTTTTGTCGTTTTCTAACTACGACAATACTTTCGGTGTGGGGTCCACCAATGATTGTGTCGTCGTACGAATATTCACTGTTAAAACGAATATTCCCCGACCAATCGAATATTATATAACCACTTGCTTACTTTGCAAAATTTGTAAATATTACCCATAATTATAACATTATATCAAATCCACACCATAATATTCAAAAATATATTTTGAGAAAATTAATTTTTATTCATAAAAGTTGGGGTCTTACAAAGAATAAAAGAGACACAGTGTTTTTAAATGGTTCTGAGTACTCAAGGCTCCTAGTCAACTCTTCTACTCCTTGAGTAGAAAATCCATTAAGGATATCTTTACAATCTTTGAATCTTACAGATTCCTTCAAGACCAGTAGTCTTGGAACTTTACTTTAGAACTCTTCAAGTCCAATTGACTTGGCACTTCTTACTGTACTTAATGATAGTTGAGTTCTTGAATGGTGCTACTAAGTTGCCGTTAAGCTTGTATTCAAAAGAACTGAGTAGCTGAGCAAGCTTTCTTTTCAGATTGTAAAGTTGAGCGTTAAGTGTTCTTTAGCATTTCGTTGTATGCTTGTTTATTTCTTTCTTTTGCATTTCTTTTGAATATAAGGTGCCTTTGAAATGTATCCGTTTGAAGGTATCCATTGAAGCATTAATTGTATTTAACATTTCTAAGCAGTGATGGAGACTTTCAGGAAATCTTCTGTTTAGCTATCTGGCCCACTGACACAGCAGACTGCTATCTCACCTAACACTTGAAAATGTGTTTTTCGCAGACATGTAGTACTTTTCTTAACTTCTTCAATACGTCTCTTTGTTATATACTAAGGATTAGGGTTGTGTCATTAGGATTCCTGATAGTCTCAACGTATATAGTGCATTCCACATTTGATGACTTTTATTCTTAAACAAATGGATAAGGATCGATGCTTCTGATGCAGACAGATAATACACTACGATTATAATTGTGGTGTCTTACAACATTAGTGCTTGATCCGGCACTAGTAGATGAGAACACTATGATTTTTCTTAAGTATTTTTACACTACGATCTTAGCTTGCTTGATTTGCAGACTCTATGCTTCTGAGGGCACTCTACGATTCCTGAGTTTGACTCGGCAGGCGTTGTACCACTCTACGATTTCTGAAAGGCCCTCCAAAGCAGACAAACTATGATTTCTTGATGCTCTACGATTCTGTCTTGGTTTCTGTAAACTCTTGACTGGCTTAACAGACTACAATTCTATTGAAGCCTATCTATTACATTTCAAGACATAGATTAACCTAACAACTTTAATCTTTTCTCCTATACATTCTTTTACAGAATGATTACATTAAAGCTCATATCAACCTAACAAGTTTGATCTAACACTAAGTCCTTGTACATGTATTCCTAGAAGGACTTTACATATAATCATGAATATTTACTTTCAACCTCAAATTTGAAGTATGTAATTTCCCAGCAATCTCCCCCTATTTGATGTTGACATAACCAAGGAGATATGTATCATGATCATCAATTTCTAGATACAGTTGCTAGAAAGGAAATATGACTTATTGTTTCAGTGAGCAGCTGAAATCTCTAGAGAATAATCATGAATATATTGATGATTGTAAAGACATATATTACAATAAAGCTTAGTTACATCAATTAGAAATAAGTTCCAACTTATCTCTATTTCTTTTGCCTTTTATTCCTTAGAGGATTGGCATACTCTGCAACTCTCCTTCTTCTGCTGACTTCGTCTCTCCATGCAATGTCTTCCATCTCACTTTAACTTAGCTATTCTCCATGATCATGTCAATTCATGAATGCAAGATCTCCAACTGGCATGTTTAGGCTAGTAGTGCTTACTTTTTGTGAGCTAAGAGATGGCCCTCGACTCCTTAGTGGTTGCGCCATTAGAATTGGTTGGCGCTGGTATGGTTTAGATTGTGGAGTCTGATGACGAGGCTGTCTTGAGGGAGGGCTCCTTGAAGATTGAGCAATTAGTTGCCTCTGCCCTTGCCTTTCTCTTATTCCCCTTTATTCTCCCCCTTTATGTCAGCATCAAGGGTTCAAATGTCTTCAAACAGTCGATTCATTCCTTGGATGAGCTCGTGGAGTTAATTCATGGATTAAGCAATGTTTTCTCAATTTTCGTGGACCAGATAATCTGTTCGAGATTTCTTATTTTGTAGAATGGCCAAGACAGTTTCTGTTTGTTTCATTTGACCCATGGAAAATGATTGGAATTCTTTTATTGAGGTTTGTAGACTTGTAAGAGTTTCCATCATAACAGTATTTTGGGATTCCTGAGTCTTCTGCAAAAGGAGAACTGCTTCCTTGTGCTTCTTGGCAGCCTAAAAGTGAATTTGATCCCTTTCATTGATACTCTGGATCATTTCCTTTATGATCTCCCTAAGCTTCTTTGTAAGCTCAGGGAATACAAGCTTTATGCCAAGTTGAAGAAATATGAGTTCTGACTTGAGGAAGTAGCATTCCTTGGGCACGTAGTATCAAGTCATGAAATATTTGTTTATCCGGCAAAGATTGAAGCAATTCAAAGATGGGAGCAACCTAAATCAGTGATCGAAGTACTTAGCTTTCTCGGCTTAGCTGGTTATTATCGGAGATTCATGGAAGGATTTTTTCGAATCGCTACTCCATTAACTCAGCTGACTCGGAAAGATACAAAGTTCGGTTGGAGCGAAGAATGTGAGAAGAGTTTTCAAGAACTCAAGAGGAGACTCATTTCAGCACCTGTTCTAACAATACCATCTGGCTCGGAGGGATTTGTCATCTACAGTGATGCTTTGGGCAAAGGGTTGGGATGTGTTCTCATGCAACATGGGAAAGTCATAGCCTATGCCTCAAGACAACTCAAAGAATATGAGAGGAATTATCCTACTCATGACCTAGAGTTAGCAGCTGTTGTCTTCACACTTAAAATTTGGAGGCATTACTTGTATGGGGAGAAGGTGGAGATCTTTACGGATCATAAAAGCCTCAAATATTTCTTCACTCAAAAGGAACTCAACATGTGACAACGATGTTGGGTTGAACTGTTGAAAGATTATGATCATACCATCCAATACCACCCTAGAAAAGCGAAACGTGGTAGCTAACACATTGAGTAGAAGATCTTATGTAAGTACGAGTGCGATATTGTCAACATAAAGTCCCATTTTATGTGACTTGCAAAGGATAGAGATAGAGTTAAAGACTCCAGGAACCTATGTGATGATGGCAAATATACGAGTAGAACTGACTTTAATTGATAAAGTTAAAGCTGCTCAAGCTACAGACCTGGAGCTAATGCGTATGAGGAAGAAAGTGCAAGAAGGTGCAAGAAGGTGCTATGTCGGAAGTAAGAATCGATGAAGAAGGAATACTTCGAGTCAACTCCAGAATTTGTGTTCCTAACGACCCTGATTTAAAGTATAAAATCATGATGGAGGCACAAAACACACCGTTTGCAATCCATCCAGGGAGTACCAAAATGTATCATGATATTCGTCATACATTTTGGTGGAGGAAAATGAAGAGAGAGATAGCGTTGTTTATCTCAAGGTGTCTAACTTGTCAACGAGTTAAAGCGGAGCATCAAGTACCAAAAGGTCCATTGCAACCACTTGAAATTCCAGAATGGAAGTGGGAGCACATTACCATGGATTTCGTTACCGGTCTTCCTAAGGTTTCTCAAGGTATAGATGCGATTTGGGTCATTGTTGATAGATTGACCAAGTCTACTCATTTCTTACCGATATGAGAAACTTATACACTTGAACGTTTTGCTCGTATGTACATAAACGAGATTGTAAGACTACATGGTATGCCAATATCCATAGTTTCTGATCGAGACCCAAGATTCACTTCACGATTTTGGGTTAGTTTGCAGAAAGCTATGGGCACAGATTTACGATTTAACTCAGCATATCATCCTCAGACGGACGGGCAGTCGGAGAAGACTATTGAAACTCTTGAAGATTTATTAAGACTTTGTGTCCTTGACTTCAAGGGAAGTTGGGATAAGTTCTTACCATTGGTGGAGTTTTCCTACTACAACAGTTATCAAGCAAGTATTGGCATGGCTCCATTTGAGGCGTTGTATGGAAGAAAGTGTCATTCTCCAGTATGCTGGGATGAGGTGTGTAAAGTAACGTTGTTGGGACCGGAGTTGGTACGTATGACTACGAAAAAGATTCAAACTGTCCGACAATGTATAAAAACCTCATAAGATCGACAAAAGAGTTATGTTGATCTTCATCGAAAGGACGTGGAATTCGATATAGGAGATCATGTGTTGTTATGTGTTACTCCATGGAAAGGAGTTACGAGATTTGGAAAGAGAGGAAATCTCAATCCTCGATTCATCGGTCCATTTTTAATCCTTGACCGAGTAGGAACTGTGGCCTATAGACATGCTTTACCGCCAAGTATGTCTCGTGTTCATAGCATTTTTCACATATCCATGTTACGTAAATATGTGGAAGACCCGAACCACATTATTGAGTTAGAATCGGACGAAATAGCGGAAGATTTGACGTATGAAGAGGTTCCTGTTCAAATTTTGGATAAGAAGGAACATATTCTACGCTCCAAGGTTATACCTCAAGTCAAAGTTTTGTGGAGGAGCCACGATGTTGAGGAAATGACTTGGGAGTTAGAATCTGAAATGAAATCAAAGTATCCTTACCTCTTCGACATACCAGGTACGTACTCTAATTTCAAGGGCGAAATTTCATAAGAAGATGAGGTGGTAAGACCCCAACTTTTATAAATAAAGATGAATTTTCTATAAATATCATGTTTGAATATTATGGAGTAAATTTGATATAATGTTAAAGTTGTGGGTAATATTTATAAATTTTGCAAAGTATGTAAGTTGTTATATAATATTAGATTGGTCGGGGAATATTCGTTTTAACAGAGAATATTCGTACAACGACACAATCAATGGAGGACCCCATAATGAAATTATTGTCGGATTGAGAAAACGACAAAAATACTTTATGAAAATAACGGCGGGAGTTTTACCGTTAACTGTTGAAACACCCGGTGTTAAAAGTGCAGTAATACGCGTAATTGCACAGTAGCACACTTTATTGATTATTGATGCTTACGTGAGAAGTCACTCAGTTTTGTTCAATTATTGTTACAGTAATTGCTACAGAGTATCTCACTTTATTTGATTCAATTATTGTCAATATTTTATAATCAATAATTGAGATGACAAAGTTATTAATGTTATTATTTGCAATATTAACGATGTCTAAAAGTTTAGTCAAGGAGAGGGTTGGTCACCTAATTGTGCGCCAATGGGGAGAAATCCTTATTGGAAAGCCCCCTCTTTTCTGAGAATGACCTGGTCGATTAATATTATGAATTATAATAATGATGATGAGTTTTATTTTATTAGTATTATTAATGTAATAAAATAGAAAAGCTTTTTATATAAAACAAAATACTTTTATAAAGTTATTCGTTTTATTAGATTATAAATAGAATATATTATATTTTATTGTAAACCAATCTGGACCGTCCATTTAAAGTAAATTAATTTGGACCATTCATGAATTAGTTACTATGCAGTCCATTCTTCTATAAATAGAAGCTCATTCCTTCATTATTTCTTATGAATTCACTGAAACTCTAGAGAGAGAAACTATAGAGAGAGTTTTTCTTCTATAATCTTGAGCATATTTCTTTAGAGTTTAAGAAAGTTTTGAGTGTAGTGCAAGTTTTCTTTGAGTATATCATCTCCCTACCAGTCAAAATACTCTTTTTTTACGGTAAGGGATATTATTTGTTGTACTCGTTAGGTGTATTCCTTCTTTTTTATTGAAATTCTTTTATTATTCCATTCTTTATTATTCTGTTGGAATAACCTGTATACGCGGGATACCCTATACTTGGTGAAATTCTTCTGTTATTCCATTATTTATTATTCTGTTGGAACATCCTGTCTGTGCATTTACGCATGACCTGGTTCCGTTGTTTATTATTTTGTTGGAACATCCTATTTGTGCGTTTACGCATGACCTGGTTCCATTATTTATTATTCTGTTGAAATATCCTGTCGGTGCGTTTACGCATGACCTGGTTCCATTATTTATTATTCTGTTGGAATATCCTATCGGTGCGTTTAAGCATGACCTAGTTCCATTATTTATTATTCTGTTTAGAATATCCTGTCGGTGCATTTACGCATGACCTGGTTCCATTATTTATTATTCTATTGGAATAACCTGTCTGTACGGTCTATCACATGTCTGGTGATTTCTTTTGTTATTCCATTCTTTATTATACTCGGTTGGTTAAAGTTTTGACTTCTATACTCCATGAAATTAGTGGAATATCCTTGATATTTGCGCTTCATCCAGTATCTTTTCATGGAAATATTCTTCTGAGCATTCTTGAGTGTTACTCTACAAAGAAGTATCATGTTGACAATTTGGACATTATTAGTTCCTGGATAAATTAATTGTTGAACTTGTTTTTATTGAATTCTTATATCATTATCATCATCCTCATGTTTATATTATGTTGAAAGTCATCTGTGGCCTATAGTGCATAGACGGACTTGGTATGATTATGACCAGGGATTATTCGGTGTAATCATGATCGTAATTTTACAAATGATGTAGAAAAAGTCCTCATTGACCCATAGTGCATTGATGGAAAGTTGTTGGCATGATCATGACCATTGATGAATACACGAATATCCTTGGCTGTGGTGCATGGATAATTTGTGGTTGTGATACTAATGAATATCCTTGGCCGTAGTGCAGGGATGATGTGGATTATTTATTAAGTTGAGTCTCAGCGATAAAAGTCATGAAAAACCTTTTAAATTATAGAAGATAGTATATTTTATTCTTTACTTGGCTCTTTTACTGGATTGCTTGTTCCGCTGTAGTTAAACTTGATGTTTGTTATATTTTATCAGTTTAACACTGTTGAAGGCTAATTATAATTTATTCTGCATTATCTTAGTCATAATATTTCTTACTGAGCTAGTTGAGCTCACCCTTTTACTTTCATTGTTCTCCTCAGGAAATGAGAACGTAACAGGGACTAATCGAGGAACAAAGTGATGGTCCAGATAATAGCATTAGTAGTCCTCACTATTCTATGAAATAGTGTGATAATAAATGTAATGAGGACCCCATTGAGTTTGTATATTGTCTAGATGATAATATTTGTATTAAAACTCATAGCATATGTTTAGTCGTATTTTACACAACTGTTGTATACTTAAGCTGTATTTGAATTTTGTACCATGTATTTGGCGACTCAGAATAGGTGATGTATACCGATTTTGGGAATTTCACAGTTGGTATCAGAGCTTAGGGATGTGATCCCTGGCTAAGATGTGAGAATAGAACTAGGAGGGGAGAGACGAGGAATTCCTTTGCTAGTATGACTTACCTAAGTTTATTTGGTATTTAATTGGTCAGTCAGAATATAGGGATAATATGTTATATGTCAATTGACCTTTGTTTTGTGGCAGTATCTGAAAATGACATTCGAGAATGTTGAGAATAGCAATGGAGCACAGGCGACCGTTGATTCACCACATATCAATAATAAGGATAATGTGCATCAGGAAGGCGACAATCCTCATGCAAACAACAACACTGACCAAATGATGAATGATGTAATGTTCAGAGGCTTTATGCAATTCATGCGACAACAGGCGAGAGCGGCTCCTATCCAAAATGTAGGTAGAAATACTGGAAACTCTCGGACGGCCACCGCTAAACAGTTCAAGGAGTTGGGACCACCGGAGTTTATTGGAGAGCCAAAAACACTTAAGGCGGAAGCATGGATAAAGCAGATCACCAAGATATTTGATGTCTTGGGATGATTCGAGGAGCAAAAGGTTCCCTTTGTCGCCTTTATGTTGCGAGGAGAGGCAGATTACTGGTTGAAATTGGTAAAGCGTACTCAACCTGTCTCACTGAAGATGTTTTGGGATAAGTTCCAAAACTATTCAATGACAAGTACTTTTCCGAAAGTATTCGTCACATAAAAGAGATAAAGTTCATCAAGTTGGAGAAGAATAATATGACCGTGTCGCAGTACGAAGCTAAGTTTGTCGAGTTGTCTCGGTTTGCATCCCACTTGGTGGATAATGAAGAGAGAATGACGCGGATGTTTTTAAGATGTTTAAAGTCGGAGATACGTCAACATCTTATTTCTCATAAACTGTGTTTGTATTCAGATATTGTAAATAGGGTATCTTTCTGTTGGGATTGATAGATTCTCCTTCCTTATCACCAATTTTGTCACCTAGTGCTGATTGCAAAATTATTCTTATAAACCGCCCATAGAGCATCTATCCAGAGCTCTTTGATTTCTTTGAATTGAGTATCCACTTCCAAATCTAATCGATGAGTAGGGCCCCAGAGTTGAGTTGAATCCCGAAGCATATTGTTGTCATGAGCTTCAGTTGAACTTCATTCACAGAGTCATGGCCATGGCTTTTAGAACATATGCACTTCCCAACAATGTAAGACCCCGACTTTTTATAAATAAAGATTTAATTTCTCTAATTATTATTTTGAAATAGTAAGGGGTTGATTTGATTAATGTGGTTAGTTATGGGTAAAATGCGCAAATATTTTAAATAAGCAAGTGGTTATAAAATATTCATTGTTGTCGGGGAATATTCGTTTGGTCGTGGAATATTCTTACTTTCGGGGAATATTCGTACGACGACACAGCCTTGTGTGGGCCCATAACGAAAAGCGATTGGATGAAGAAAACGACAAGTTTAAGTTGTTTATAAATAACAGCGCAGTTGTTACCGTTAATACTGTTGGAATATCTGGTGGTTAAAACACAGTAATACGCGTTGTAACACAGTAATACGCGTTGTTGCACAGTAGCACACAATATTGCACCAATTATTGATTCTTACGTAAGAATGCACTGCTCAATAATTGTTACAGTAATTACTGTTCAGTATTTTATTTTATTGATTCAATAATTGCAGCGTTGATTTTTTTATATTATTGTTGTTTCAATAATTGTCACTACACAATATTTTCCATTATCGAAGCAATAATTCATATTATTTGAATAATATTATTGGAAAATATTATTGGCAATGTCTAAAAAGTTCTGTCTAAGGAGAGGTTTAGTCACCTAATTGCGCGCTAGTAAGAAGAAATTCTTATTGGAAAGCCCCCTCTTTCCTAGGAACGGCCTGGTTGTCAGTACTGTGATTCTGTAATATTATTTGTGAATAATTATTTATTAATTTATATGATGAGAAAAATATTGATTTAATATGGATATAAATGGAGAAAATTTTTATTGTGACAATTGTTAAAAATTAATATTTTATGTTTTTCTGATAAAATAATTCATTTAAATATATTATTTTAATAATATATTAATGATGATATTTTTACAATGAATGTGGGATATATGAGTATATGAGGAGGAAGAGTATTTTTGTTGCATTAAATGATTAACACATGTTTTGTGTGTCGGTGGACCCCATTTCTTGACTGAAATTTGATTATAGCTTGTAAAATCGTCCGTATGTGGATTTCAGTTAATTTCTATTTGGAATTTAGAAAAACTTTCTTCTGCAAAGTTGTAGAGAATTAAATTTCCTATAAAAAAACGCGAGATTCGAATTTTCTGATAAAAGTGCTATTTATTATGAATTATTGAAGTTCCGAAATAATTGATTTTTGGAAGTTTTAATTATTTTTATTAAGAAAAACGTTTTTATTGTTTTTGGCACATGTGTGGTTGAAGTTTGGACCAGATTTGTGTGCGTAGGAAATTTTGATATATATATTAATATTATATTAAATTTTCTGCTTTGGTGTTCTAAGCAATTTCCTATAAATAGGGTGCTTAGGTTAGAATTGAAAATCACACCAGAAACTAAAGATTTCTCTCTCTATAATATCGAGCGTATTTTGTGTGTATTTTAGTACTTTGAGTATTGCTATACGGTGCAAGTTCTTTCAGCACTATATCCAGTATTCCAGTCAGAAGTACTATTCTTTCTAAGGTAAGGGATATTATTTTTTTTTAAATGATATTATTTCTTCAATATCATTATACCGAAATATTGATTGAAACTTTTTATTAAATTTGAAACTTTTTCATGTCGGGGTTACTATTCACGAGTTACTATTCATGAGTTACTATTCACGAGTTACTATTCACGAGTACTATTCACGAAGCATGATGATTTTTTTGTGAAATTTCTATCTTTTGGTGTCGGAGTTACTATTCACATATACGGCACTATTCACGTATACGGCACTATTCACGAATACGACACTATTCACAGAAAAATTAAATTTTCTTTTTTATGTCCAAAATTGTCTGTTATATTCCTATCTTTGATTAGATCTATGTTTTGGTCTTCATTCTTGAATTTTACTCCACTCTGGTTATTTATGAAGTATTTTCGAGCTTGGGATATTTAAAGTATGAATCCTTAATACTTGTTCTTTTATTTCACTGGATTCATTTTCTTTAAAATATTTTTCATCATCCTCAGTCCTAAAAGATGATATAACTGAATATCTTTTTCCTGTAGTGCAAATATGAATGATTTTATAATGAATAACTTTGGCCCGTAGTGCAAAGATGAACAGGTGTTTAGATGAACATGACCAACTGATGAATATCTTTGGCCCGTAGTGCAAAGATGAATAGGTGTTGAGATGAACATGACCAACTGATGAATATTTTTGGCCTGTAGTGCAAAGATGACTGTTTGATTCAAGATGTATATTGATTGATGTTACAGGGATAAAATATCGATGATGGACTTTTAAATTCATAGATGATAGTAGATTTCATTCTCTACTTAACTCTTCTAATGAATTGTTGTTTCCGCTGCAGTTGTTGATCTAAAACTTGTTGTCTATTGTATTCTATCAGATTTTTCCCTGTAGAAGACTAAGGATAATTTGTTGTACATTATCTTAGTCATAATATTCTGTACTGGGCTAGTTGAGCTCACCATTTTCTTTTTTGTTCCATTTTTCTTCTCAGGAGACGAGAATATAGCGGGAAGTAGTCGGGGTGTGGAGTGATGGTTCAAGACAGTTGTTTTAGTAGTCCTCACTATTTTGTAAAATAGTATATCAATAATTGTAATGAGGACTTATTTGAGTGTGGATATTGTCAAGAAGACAATATTTGTATTTAAACTCACAGTTTATGTGTTGTCGTATTTTACACGACAATTGTATTAATAAAGTTGTAGTTGTTTCTGTACCATGTATTTGGCGACTCAGAATGGGTGATGTATACCTATTTTGGGGGCATCACAGTTGGTATCAGAGCTTAGGGATATGATCTCTGGCGGAGATCGGGGAATAGAACTAGGAGGGGAGAGACGAGTAAATCCTTCGCTAGTGTGTCCTACCTAAGCTTATTTGTTGGTCGGTTATAATATAGGGGTATTATGTGATTTGTTAATTTGTTAAACTAACCCTTGTTTTATGGCAGTATTTGAGAATGTCGACTGAGAATGTTAACAGTGGAGTAAATGAGACCATGGAGACACCTTTGATCACCAACGAGGAGAACGTGCAACAGGCTGGCAATGTTCCTCCTGTGAACAACACCACTGAGCAGATGATGAACGATGGTATGTTTATGAACTTTCTAGAATTCATGCAAAACCAAACGAGAAAGACTATTGTACAAAATGCATGTGGAAACACTGGCAACTCACGGATGGTCACCGCTACGCAGTTCAAGGAGTTAGGACCGCCAGTGTTTTTGGGAAAGCCAGAACCACTTATGGTAGAGACGTGGATAAAGCAGATCACTAAGATATTTGATGTCTTGGGATGCTCAGGGAGCAAAAGGTTCGTTTCGCCACTTTCATGTTACGAGGAGAGGTAGATTATTGGTGGAAATCCGTAAAGCGTACTTAGCCTACCACACTGAAGATGTCTTGGGAGAAGTTTCAAGAATTGTTCAATGACAAGTACTTTCCCGAAAGTATTCGTCACATGAAGGAGGCAGAGTTCATCAAGCTGGAGTAAAACAAAATAAACGTGTCGCAGTACGAAACTAAGTTTGCCGAGTTGTTCCGATTTGCATCCCATTTGGTTGATAATGATTAGAGAATGACGCGAATGTTTTTGCGAGGTTTGAAACCCAAAATACGTCAATACCTCATTTCTCACAAACTTTGTTTATATTCAGATGTTGTAAATAGGGCTCAGTTATTGGAGATCGATAATGAGTCGGCTCAACTGAAGAATAATGACCAACAACTCGATGATAATCGTACCGGTGGCAACGGTCATCGGAACAATGATAACCATCGTGGAGGAAATTATCATGCCAGAAATGGTAACCACTTCGGTGGTAATCATGGCCAAGATAATAGGAAAAGTGAGTCAAGTGGAAATTTCAAAAAGAGAAGATTCAACAATGATGGGTAGACGTCGGCACCAACACCAGCAACGAATTTTAGAGGAGGAGAAAGACCGCCAGTTAGATGCTACAGATGCGGAGAAGAGGGACACATAAGTCCAAACTGTTCACAAACTTCCAGGGTATGTTTTAGTTGTGGAAAGGACAGTCATATAGCTCGAGATTGTCGTGTAGCGAAACCAAGTCCAGTGGGGATGGTGACTCCAAAGGCTGTCCCGGACAAGTTAAAGTCATCGGTTCTTGGAAGAGCGTTTTTTGTGACTTCTCAAAAAGCGAGTAACCCGAACGAAGTTAGCACGGGTTAGTTAATTATAAATTCTTACAAAGTTTATACCTTATTAGATACCGGTTCTACCCATTCATTTATCTCTCCTGCTTATACTCAACGTTTAAACTTGACTCTGGAGAAAATTAGACTTTGACCTATCTGTGGAAACTCCGTTAGGAGAAACTTTCATCACATCCACTGTTTATAAATCGTGCTTGATTCAAGTTGGCACTATCACATTACATGTTGATCTTATATCTTTGAAAATTCTTGTATTTGATGTGACCTTAGGGATTATGGGTCAACCACTCATCATACCAAAATTGATTACTTTTGTAAGGTTGTTAGTTTTCATATTCCTAAGTTACCTGTTATTTCAATTTAAGCAACCAAACCATTGAAGTCAAACTCTTTTTTATCAAGCCGTAAAGTCATTCATTTATTGAAAAACAGATGTCAAGCTTTCTTAGCCATGTTATGGACTTGAACAAAAATACGTCAGATCTGAATGATATTTCTGTTGTTAGTAAATTTCCTGATGTATTTCCTGAAGAATTTCTTGGATTACTCCCAAAGTGTGATATTGAATTTTGTATCGACTTTGAACCTGGTACAAAACCATTTCTAAAATCTCATGGCTCCTATTGAACTTTTGGAGTTAAAAAATTCAACTGTAGAAGTTTGTACCCGAGCCTCTATCTGGTGACTCCTATTGTGAAATGCACCAAAGTCAGACTCTCCGTAGGGGACACCATATTCGTGCGATAGTAAACTGATAGGTGTCATTGTGACGTGCTATCCAAGGTTGGGATATGAGTCACAGTTGAGAACAACCTAAGTCGGTAATTGAAATACGTAGCTTTCTATGCTTAGTTGGTTATTATCTGAGATTCGTTGAAGGATATTCTCGAATCATTATTCCATTAACGCAGCTAACTCGTAGAGATACAAAATTTGAATGGAGCAAGGAATGTGGGAAGATCTTCGAAGAATTCAATAGGAGACTCATTTTGGCACATGTTCTGACCATGTCATCCTGGAAAAATGAACGTGGTAGCTGATGTGACAACCCGATATTTTCTATATAAATAAATAAGAAATTTTGCGTATAAATTTTTTTTTAAAGGATGAGGATTGGTACAAGATTATGTGTATATGTACTTATGTGGTAAATAAAAATATATTTATTACATGAATATTTACAAGTAAATTTATTTTAGAATTATTGATTATTATAAAGTATATTTTTATAATAATTAATTTTAAGATAAAAATGTTTTTATTAATTATTTTCCATAAATATATAATCATATATTATTTAATTATTATATGAAGTGATTTTTTTAGAATAAATATAATAATTATTTTATTATATGAATTTTTGTACAGATTATTAAGTTAATTATTTTACCTTAATTATTAAGATTAAATATAAAAGAATAATCAGATATGGAATCCAAACCCTAGTTTTGGATTATTGTCAAGGTATTAGAATAATAATATAATATTAATTATATTTTGATTTTTCAGTGCTATGAATGTGTACGGTATGTCCGTATTGATAATGGTTGGTCAATTACGGTGTATTTTGACCAAACCCTAGTAATGATGTTAAACCCTAATTTGAGATCCAAATTAGAGTATAAGATTATTTTATAAGTGTATAATATTAATTATGTCGTGTATTAATGTATTAATTAAGTAAACCCTAATTAAAATTCTGGAAACCCTAATTGCTATAATTAGTAACCCTAATTTGAAATTAGAGTTTGAGATTGTTGGTAAGTATTGATAATGTGATTAATTAGCAAGTATTATGATTAAAATTATTAAATTTAGAAACCCTAAGTTAGTAATTAAAAACCCTAATAGTAATTTGGTAACCCTAATTACCAAAAGAATAAACCCTAATTGCTAAATTAGCAAAGTCAACAATAATTATATGATTATGATTAATAAACCCTAATGTCCATTTGTTAGATAATTACAAACTTACTTTAGTTAACAAAGTTATTATTTTAAAAATTTTAGAAACTAAAATTTAGTTATTTTATTTTATTTAATTTAATTTATTGTGCAAACCCTAGTTGAAAAATCCTACAATTTGTGTTAAACCTTAGGGTTAAACCCAAAGGGTTAAACCCTAAGGGTTTGCATGATTACAATTTTGCCATTAATTGGAAAATTAAAAGACCAAAATACCCATTTTAGCATTAAAGAGGCTAGCTTATAGGTTTTGACATTAGGGGAGGTGGTTCACCAAACCAACAACTCCACATGCTCTTTATTTGAGAGCAACAAGCAACAACTCAGCTCATTCATGCACCATGATGGCCTATATATAGAATTAAGAGAGAGAAAGTGTCATTTGTTCAATCATTTTTGTCCAACACTCAAACCTTTTCTCTCAAACACCACACCTCCGAAATTTGTTGATAATATCAGTCACAAACACAGCCCCACGAAATCCAACAATAAAACAACAACACAAAATCCGAAATTGCTCATTTAAGGTATAAACCCTACCTTGAATTTCTGTCCAAAATTTGTTGTTAGATGTTGTGTTTAAGTGTTAGAATATATTGGTTTTAGTGTCTAATGATGATCTGGGTTGCTAGATGTTAGATCCATAACATCTAGAGGCTCGGATTTGATGTTCTTAAAATTCTGGAAATTTTAAAGGAGGCGTCTGACAATCAAATGTCAGGTCATGTAGATCTTTCTATGTTTTATGTTTTTGTTATTTTAATGTTTGGTCTGGTAGTATGTTGTGAGATCTTTGCTCTGGAACTTAAATCAGGTCCAGATCTGGTATACATTAAAAGTTATAAGTGGTCAAACAGGGTTGACCGATCACGAAAATATTTTTCTGGGCAACCCAGAAAAATTTCCAGATTTCCAGAAATTCTGACAACCATTTTTAAAGCCTTTGATCTTGCTCATGTTTGATATTTAGTCCATAATGTTGATTGTCTGTTGTAATATGACAATTAGAACTACACATTCATACCTTTATATTACCCATAACATGAACATGATCGAATTTAACCCTGGTCAAAGTGCGTTGACCGTTCTGTCTTATGAAGGTTTCTGGAAAACCCAGAACCTTCATGAGAAATTTTTCCAGTAGGGTTTGACCGGCATGTATCTTCATTATTTGTTGTTGTTTTGATGTTTTTTGTTAATAGATCTCTTTAGTTACATGTGGTCTACAATCTAGAACTCATAGATCACAAAAATGTTACACGATTTGCATGTAGTGGAAGCTCAAAGTTGTCATGCTGCACTGTTCTTCATTTCTGGGCAAACCCAGAAATGAAGAACAGCTCTGACAGCGAATTAAGAGGCTTAGATCTCTCTTGTGTTATGCGTTTTGATCATGTTTATTGTTGTATCGTGTAGTCTTGTATTTGTACTACATGATCTGAGAAACAAAAGACCCAGAAACACAACACACACTGAATTATTGATGGTCAAACATGACCACTCGGTGACTGCCTATGAAAGTCTGGGCAGGCTCAAGAACATGAAGAACACCTATAACGACGGTTCTGTCGCTATAGGTGGTCTTTAGCGACAGATAGTTTATTAATTTCCGAAAATTAATAAAAAAAAGAAAAAAAATAGTTTTTAATTATTAAAAATACAAAATAAATTATTAAAAATTATTTTAAATTCTGAAAATTAGTTTTTAATTATTTTAAATATATTTCATAAATATTTAATATTTTTGGAATATTAAAAGTATTTAATTTATTTAATTATATATTACATAAATTATTTAAAAATGATTTTAATATTTGAAAAATCATTTAAAATTATATTATGATATAAGAAAATATTTTAAGTTATTTTTAATAACTTTTAATATTATTTGATAATTTTCATTAATAAATTAATATTAATGATAATTAAGTTATTTATTGAATGAATTAAATAAATGAATTAAAAATGATTTTATTACATTAAAAATCATTTTAAATAATGATAAGGTATTTAAAAATATTTTAAGTTATAAAATATAACTGTTAATATTTAAAGGTAAATTTAATTAATTAATGATTATTAATGATATTAAAGTTATTTAATATTTATATTAAATAAATTAGTTTAAAAATGATTTTAATATTATAAAAATCATTTTAAATGAAAATAAATTGTTTAAAGATATTTTAAGTTATAAAATATAACTTTTAATATTTAAGGGATATTTTCATTAATAATTTAATATTAATGATATTTAATGATTAATGGTATTAAATTTATTTAATAGTTATATTAAATAAATAGTTTAAAGATGGTTTTATTTATTTAAAAATCATTTAAAAAGGATATTAATGATTTAAAAATATTTTAAGTTATAATTAATGACTTTTAATATTTAGATAATAGTTCATTAATATTTAAATATTAATGGTAATTATTTAATAATGATTTTAGATGTTTAAAAATCAATTAAAGGAAATATAAATGTTTTAAAAATATTTTGAGTTATTATACATAACTTTAATATTTTGGCAATGGTTTCATTAATAGTTTAATATTAATTAAATATTAATGATAATAGAATTGTTTGATATTTAAATCATTCAATAATGATTCTGATATTTCAAAAAATTATAATAAATGATAATAATTATTTAATAATTATTCTAAGGACATGAAAAATAGTGCGACTGATGTTTAAGTTATCCAAATGGATATTGAACTACGGTTTAAAGTCTTAGACTCGATATTTACCCGAAAAAGCCGTCGGTAGACCGACATGTTTCAGAAATTGATCTGGACTTAGATAATGTGATTAGTTAACTGTTTAATTGCGATTCAATGGTTATTAAAGTTGTGTGATAATGTGAATAGGAAATGTGCTGACTGCAATAGGCAATGTTATGTGTACGATATGTTGTACTAATCAGTAAAATGATCTGATTAATGATAGGTCGTGGTAGAAAAGATAAATCTAAGTTGCGTAAATGTAAGCAGCGCATCAGGCAAGTATCCTAACTTTGCATTTTCTTTATGCAATGGACAGAAGTAAGAAGTTCAGAATAATTATTATTATTAATATATAGATTGTTAAACCTATATTATATAAACCCATTAATTATCAACATGTTAGTATATGATAATTCAGTTATATATTCTGTTCATTAATTTCTAGAAATGATTATACAAGTTTCCCCACTTGGATAATCATTGTATTTAATCACATGTTGATACACCTTTGATATACATATATGTTCAATTATATTATTGTTGAATAAGATAAGACCTTTGTTATGAAAACCCGACAGGTATGAACATCCCGATAATGGGAAAATTTTTATGCGCCCAAGGCGGACAGAGTGAACGATAACATCGTTCTTATACATGTAGTATTGATTAATACAGGGTACAACGGGGCTGATCACCCTCCGTGCCCGTAAGTAGTCATGACTGTTTACAGATGAATTTCTGTTCAAACCTTTTTGAAAATGAAAACAATGTTTGTAGTATGTCACAAAAACCCATGTATAGTCAATACGTAGTTTCAAAAATTTGAAAGAGGGTTGTTATGATACTATTATTGGTATAGATTACTTCACAACTATTGACTGGTTGTAGAAGGGTATTATAAAGAAAACATTTAAATTCTTTCAGCTTATATATATATATAATACTTGCTAGGCACTCAAATGCTCATCCTTGCTTAATTTAAATGTTTTTCAGCTAAGTGTGAAGAACCAGAAGGCTCGTGCCGAAACAAGGGAAAGGGAAAGCTAACCAAATAAGATTTGTGGTACTGTTTGTAATAGTTTTAGATTATGAAGACTATGATATTTAAATATCTAATATCATGTAATGAATGACTAAAGGTTACGTACTTGGGAGAAAGACTCTGATGTATATGTAAATTTAAGATAAGTTTTATATTATTGTTATTATTGTTAGTATTATTCCGTTCATAGAAATGGTATCGTGAAGTACCGAGTTCGGGTTTCAAGTATCCGGGTTCGGGGGCCTCACAAGTTGGTATCAGAGCTATAGGGTTAGAAACCTTAGGTGGGTTAGACCTTAGGTTATAACCTTAGAACAGAGGGAAACGTTGAAAATATAAATAACTCATATAGAGTTTAAAGAAAGATGAATCGGATAAATTCATCGTCAAACAAACTAAAAGATAACTTATATAAAACCTTTATGTGTTATGTGTATATAATATATGTTAATCAAAATAATTTATGTGTGTAGATGTCGGGTGGAAAAGGCTTGCTATATGCTTATAACATGAAGAAGAATCAAACCCATACACCTGAGCTGATATCGAAGCCAATAGCTGAAATAGAAGCTCACAATGAAAACGACTTGGATGAGGTGCTCATCATAGAAAATATAGTACCAGATCCGAAAATGGTGGAGCTGACAGATAGTGATTCAGACACTAAAGTTGAAGCCGAACAAGCATCAACGGAGGTACAGAATCTGAGGAACAAAGTTTCTTCTCTGGAAAGGCTATAGGAGATAGAAAAGCTATTAAACAGTCAACTGCGTCAGGCATTAATAGAAACAATGGAAGAACAGGATAATCTTAAAATCCAAATTGATCAGATAGGAGCCTCAAGCAACATCTCGTGTACATCTCCGAGAGATAAGGGAAAAAGAAAGGTAGAAAACTATGACTTAGGAAAACCTAATAAGAAGAAAGGGAAAAGAATTTGTTATCTTTGTGGATATAAGGGACACACTATTCTGTATTGTCCTGACTATAAACAAGGAGCATGTTTTGTCTGTGAAAACGAAGATCATTAGGCAAGGAGCTGTCCAAGAAAGAAGGCGTAGTAAATAGATAGTATATGTTATGTTGTGTAAGCATGTTTAATATTATATGTGTGCTTAATATGTATGTGTAATGCATTATGATAAAACTTTTGTAAAAGTGGTAATGTAAATCCCGACTTTTGTAGTCACAATGGGATAACTAATGTTTAAAGCACTCTGTGCTGTGATATGTAAGATATTTCGAAAGCAATGAATGAATATGAATCAAAGTTTGAGTTATGAAACAAGTCTAATAAGTTTAAACTTATATGATAAAGTTTAGAATGTAAGTTAATTTATGGTTTTTACTTAACCAGATAATGTCGCCAAGACGTCAAACTCGAAATCAGAGGGCAGAAGAGTCTGTCAACAATGTTAAAGGACAACAACAAGTGGACCCAATGCAGCAGTTCGCAAATATTGTAGCTCAGGCTATGCAACAAGGAAACCAATCGGATAATCACTTGGCGAATTTTAAAGATTTTAAGGCTGTAGGACCGCCAGAATTCAAAGGTACGACTGACCCTGTAGAAGCCCAAACATGGGTTAAGAAAATTGAGAAGGCGTTTGTAATAGCTAGGGTAGCCGAGGGGCAAAAGACCTCTTTTGCCACCTACATGATGAAGGGTGAGGCCAATTTCTGGTGGGAAGCAAATCAGGTGAGGGCAGGAGCAGGTATGGTAGCATGGGATAGATTTAAGACTTTATTTTTCGAGAACTATTTTCCAGCCATTATGCAGTCTAGAATAGAGGTAAAATTTCTGGAGTTAAAGCAAGGGGATATGTCAGTGGCAGAATATGCCGCAAAATTCAATGAGTTAGCTAGGAAGGCGAAGAGATTTGAGCTGGGATTAAAACTCTGGCTCTATAATAAGGTGGCAGTGTTGCAGATTCCAACATTTGCAGCACTCTTAGAGAAGGCGATAATTGCAGAGGAGGGAAGTGAGGCTATGAGCCTCTACAACAAGGAAAGGAAAAACAAGAGCAAGGTCGAGGGAGCTGAGAAGGTGAGAATTAATAGTGGAAGCAGGAGTGTTGATGGAAAAAGGAAGGGGAACTATTTTGGAAATGTCCAGGTTAAACAGGAAGGTGTTAGGAAACCAGCGGTGCAGTGTGGAAAATGTGGAAAGAACCACTCCGGAGAATGTTTAAAAGGAAAATTTGTGTGTTACAAATGCGGGCAGGAGGGCCATATTTCTCCCAACTGCCCAAATCCTAGAATGAATAGTGGATGTTTTATTTGCGGATCAATGGAGCACAGGGTGAAGGATTGTCCAAACAGGAGGGTAGAGGCAGGTAGTGTGAATACTGGTAAGGGTAGTGGAACGTTAGCAATCACGGGACCGACATCATCAAACAAACCAACAAAGTCAACATCAAGGGTCTTTAACCTGACGATTCAAGACACGGTGGCAGCTGACAATGCAGTTCCAGGTAATATTCGAATAACTTTTATTTGCGTAATTAGAATTTTTCTATTTATAGTAAATTATTTTATAAAGAAATTTTGAGGAGGAATTTGAGTTCTTTTAGAAATCAAATTTCCGTTTAATCAGAAAGACAAGCTTAATTTGATTAGTTAATGATCGGTTCAATCAAAGATGATCGAGATCTACTTGCGAAGATTGTGTATGCTATGTACCCAGTTATGTGTAGGTTTTAAAGTGGTGATTTCGGGGACGGAATCCTTATAAGGGAGGGTGAATGTGACAACCCGATATTTTCTATATAAATAAATAAAAAAATTTGCGTATAAATTTTTTTTTTTAAGGATGAGGATTGGTACAAGATTATGTGTATATGTATTTATGTGGTAAATAAAAATATATTTATTACATGAATATTTACAAGTAAATTTATTTTAGAATTATTGATTATTATAAAGTATATTTTTATAATAATTAATTTTAAGATAGAAATGTTTTTATTAATTATTTTTCATAAATATATAATCATATATTATTTAATTATTATATGAAGTGATTTTTTAGAATAAATATAATAATTATTTTATTATATGAATTTTTGTACAGATTATTAAGTTAATTATTTTACCTTAATTATTAAGGTTAAATATGAAAGAATAATCAGATATGGAATCCAAACCCTAGTTTTGGATTATTGTCAAGGTATTAGAATAATAATATAATATTAATTATATTTTGATTTTTCAGTGCTATGAATGTGTACGGTATGTCCGTATTGATAATGGTTGGTCAATTACGGTGTATTTTGACCAAACCCTAGTAATGATGTTAAACCCTAATTTGAGATCCAAATTAGAGTATAAGATTATTTTATGCAAAACACTATGCAGACACTATGCATCACTATGCATAATAGAATATAATATATTCTATTTATAGAATAACTTTATAAAAGTATTCTGTTTTATATAAAAAGATTTTACTATGCAAAACACTATATAAACACTATGCAACACTATGCATAATAGAATATAATATATTCTATTTATAGAATAACTTTATAAAATTATTCTGTTTTATTACATTAATAATACCAATAAAACAAAACTGAGTGACTTATCACATAAGCATCAATAATCAATACCGTGTGCTACTATGCAACCACGCGTATTACTGTACTTTTACTACCGAGTAATTCAACAGTATTAACGGTAAAACTTCTGCCGTTATTTTCGTAAAATATTTTTGTCGTTTTCTCAATCAGATAATAATTCAGTTGTGTGGTCCACCAATGATTGTACCGTCGTACGGATATTCCCCGACAAAAAGAATATTCCCCGACCAATCGAATATTATACAACAACTTGCATACTTTTCAAAATTTATAAATACTACCCACAACTATAACATTATCTCAAATCCATACCATAATATTTAAAAAAATTATTTCGAGAAAATTAAATATTTATTCATAAAATCTGAGGTCTCACAATACGAGTATAGTATGAGGAATATTACGACATATAATACGAATATCGTACGAATGATATACGAAGAGAATACGAGAATTATATGAGTAGAATACGATTAGTTCTTAATAGACTTTAGTAATTGGACTTAGATTTATGTCAAGCCCAACGTTGTATTAAATCAAGCCCAAAATAAGCCTGATATGAAATTATTCTAAGCCCAAACCAAGAAATCAAACCGTGGGTCGAACCGATGGATCACCAGATGGATAAAACCCATGGGGCAACTTATGTGGGACCCCCAAAGGGGCATATGGGCCGGCCACTTGATGGCCAAGTAAAGTGGTTTTACTTGGTGGGAAAGAAATGAATAGTAAGTGTAATAACCCGATATTTTCTATATAATTAAATAAGAAATTTTTCGTATAAATTTTTTTTATTAAAATAAAGGTGCAAAATATGTACAAGTTAAAGTGTATGTATATATGTGATGAATAAAAATTTATTTATTTCATGAAAAATTTCAAATAATTTTTTTAGAATTATTGATCTTTATAAATTATAATTTTATAATAAATTAATTTGACAGTAAAAAAATATATTTAGTATTTATTTTCCATAAAAATATGTTTATATATTATTTAAATAATATATGAAATGATTATAGAATTATTATAATAATTATTTTATTATATGAATTTATTTTAGATTAATTAAGTTAATTATTTTAATTTAATTAATAATGGTATATATGAAAGATATATCAGATATGGAATCTAAACCCTAATTCTGAATTTTGACTAAGAAATGAGAATAATAATATTATATTAATTATATTTAAGTGCTATAAATATGTACTGTATGTGTAAACTGATAATGGTTGGTCAATTATGTTGTATAATGACCAAACACTAGCATTAATTTGTTTAACCTTATTTTTGAAACTCAAATGGGATATTCAAGACTGTGTAGTGATTGTGTTATATGAGTTATGTTGTGTATTATTAGATTATAATTGTAACGCCCCCAAAATATGTCCAATCCACCCAACCTATTCTGAGTCGTTAAATACAAGGTACAGAAAACAACTACAACTTTATTACAATAATTATCGTGCAAAATACAACAACACATATGATGTGAGTTTTGATACAATTATATACCAACTGTGACTCACATCCCAACCTTGGATAACACGTCACAGTGACACCTTACATAAAGGTATAGTCAAAAATTGTTTTAGGAATTAAAATCTTTGGGAAGTGCTCAAGGAAACCTTCATACATGGGAGGCCATGCGTCTAGGTTATGATAGATATCATATTGCCACAGAATTATCCTTGGTTGACCCAATAGACCCCAAAGAAAAACAAGAATATTACTATCGTATTCTTCCCGATGGTAAGTCTTCTCTTGACATATCATTATCTCCACTGTCTCTAATTGAGAATTATACTTCAAACAAACACCAAGATTATATAGGTAGTGCTCGTATATATACTCAGCAAGTGGATGAGCACGTCCCTGTCTTATGATGATACGAGATTGTATGTCATTAGACATCTTGTATGATAGTGACAAAACACCTTTCCAACGTTGGTTTCGCCTCACCCTCAACAGCTATAGACCACCGTTCTATTCCCCTGTTATCCCCCACTCGACCCATCTACACTTTTATTACCTGAAAGGAATTGTGAAGCAAAAGGGTGAGCACAACTATCTCAGTAAAGAATATCATGACTAAAGATAATTAAATTATCAATAGCCTTCATCAATAATAAATCAGAGATTTAGAACATATGGTAGATGATAAAATTTTTCAACTATAGTTGCAGCGGAACGATCAATCCATTAGAAGAGTCAAATAGACCATAAAGTCTATTATCTTCTCCATGTTAAAAATCCACCAACAATGTTTTATCCCTGTAACATCACTCAACAGTTCCTTTCCACAATCATATGAATAACTCATAATCATAATTGTGGTTCTAAATTCATATTCTCATCCAAGACGAAGATAATTTTCATAACCTATATTCACCTGAAACATCAAAGATCATGGTTATACCAAATCACATTTCCTGTTCATAATCATTCTGATAAATTCATCTTTGCACTACGGGCCAAAGATATTCGTCAACAGACCATCTTTGCACTACGTCCAAAGATATTCAACAACATGTCATCTTTGCACTACGGGCCAAAGATATTCATCAACAAACCATCTTTGCACTACAGGCCAAAGATATTCCTCAACAGTTCATATTTGCACTAAATATATTCATCAACAGTTCATATTTACACTACAGGACAAACATATTCATCAACAATTCATATTTGCACTACAGACCAAATATATTAATATCTCAAAGAAATATATAATCATTTCAGAATTTATATAAACAATAATTATAACCATGTTGATTATTTCACATTTGCACTTAAGCTAAAGATATTCAGTTATAAATTCAATGGTCATGATCATACCAGTCACAATTCAACTTTTCACTACTAGCCAAAGAGAACCCTAGTCATGATCATACCAATAATCTACCCATCTTTATACTCAAGTGAAAGAGAATTTCAACATCAGGGTTATAAAAATATTATATATGATAATAAAAATAATATGATCAACAACTGCACTTAATCTCAAGAGCAATAATCATAAATCAACGATAATTTGGTCAGAAAAAGAAACCAACTTTGTCGTGAATAGTACCCGTGAATAGTAACTCGTGAATAGTAACTCTTGAATAGTAATTCGTGAATAGTAACCCCGACTCAAAAAGATAGAAATTTCACAATAAAATCCATACCAATATTTCGATATAATGATATTGAAAGAATAACATTTCTTAAACTTATAAACAATTTATTTTAATTCTTTACACTTTACTAAATAATGCATTTAATCATCCTAAAATGTTAAACTCATAATTTTTCATCACCAATAACCAAAACCCTCATAAAAAATCTGCATATACCTCATATAGGATTATCAAGCCATAAAATCCTATTTTCTAATTTTTTTTTCATTCACATAACATATTTAATTCATTTATTCATAACTAGTCCATTTTTATGAAAAATACCAAATCAGTCCAAAAAAATTTCTTTTATGGGATTTAGCATAATATAGTCCCATAGTGAACATATATTTTTCTCAGAATTTTTAAAATTCATTTACTATTTTTCATATGGCCAAAATCGCTGAATATTTAGACATTTATCATAAATTATACTTTTATCCAAAAATTTCGAAATTCACAGAGTACACTGATATTTTATAGATGTACTCCCAATAAAAATTTCATCAATTTTAGAGTTAACTACAAGGAATTATAAGCGGTTACTTTTAAAATAGTCTTTTCTCATACAATTCATAACTCTTAATTTATACATCCAAAAATCACCATTTTTGGACACAATCAATAAAACTCATCAAAATATCATTTGAAATTTTTTCAGAATTTTTGAAGATCAGAAAAATTACGAAACTGAAAAACATAACCATTAAAATCCCTTACTATTCCTTACCTTAAAAGAGCAGCACTTCTGACTGGATATCGGATATGACGCTGAAAAAAACTTGCACTGATGAATATCAACTCACCAAGTATCTAAATACTCACAAAATACACTTAATAATCTAGAGAAAAGAAGAGAGAAAACTTATGAATTCTGATGTGTTTTTCAATTCTAACTTAGCCCTCTATTTATAGGAAAATGTTAGCACGCCGAAGCAGACTTGACCTGCTACTATTTCACCCACCAAAAATCAGCTATCTCCCCCAACAGCCAAGAGTGAGGCCCACTCAATTCTAGAATTTTCCACCAAAACCTAATTTCCGAATCAGTTACCTCTTAAAATTCATAACAAATTATACGCTCATTTTTAACAGTTCAAAATTTGTGGACATATACTCAACTTATATATGTATAACATATCCAAAAATTAAAACGATCCAACGGTCGGATTAAATATTATAACTCACACAATAAAGCTGTAAGAACACCGATTTGATCTTTTAATACCTCCAATCCGACAAAATACTGATAAAATACCTCAACATTAATTCCTTCATTTATAACCACATAAATAAATCCATCATTTATATCTACATCAAATAAATATTTCCTTATCATATAAATCAATAATAAATTATTCACAAATAATATTACAGAATCACAATTATGACAACCAGGCCGTTCCCAGGAAAGAGGGGGCTTTTCGATAAGGATTTTTCCTTACTGGCGCGCAATTAGGTGACCAAACCTCTCCTTGACAGAACTTTCTAGACATTGCCAATAATGCTATCTAATAATATTATTCAAATAATATGAATTATTGATATGATAATGGAGATATTGTGCAGTGATAATTATTGAAACAACAATAATATAAAATATCAACGCATCAATTATTGATTCAATAAAATAAAATATTGAACATTAATTACTGTAACAATTATTGAGTAGTGTCTTCCCACGTAAGAATCAATAATTCAAAAATACTGTGCAAAATCGTGTGTTACTGTGCAACAACGCGTATTATTTTACTTTACCCACGGGGTATTCCAACAGTGTTAACAGTAACAATTACGCCGTTATTTATAAAAACTCAAATTTATCGTTTTCTTCATCCGACATTTATTCTGTTATGGGGCCCACAAATGACTGCGCCGTCGTACGAATATTCCCGACAAAAAGAATATTCCACGACCAAACGAATATTCCCCGACAACAATAAGTATTTTATAACCACTTGCTTATTTTGAAAAAAAATTCATATAGCACCCTTAACTTTGCTTTTTATCAATTTAACCATTTACTGAATAGTAATGATAAAAAAATTGAATACTTTTATTTCATAAAATTCGGGATCTTACAATAATCTTAATTAGGGAAACCCTAATTTTTGAAAATCCTAATTAATATTTAGAAATCCTAATTTCTATATTTGGAACCCTAATTGTCAATTTGTTAACATTGTTTGATCTTATTTCTCGTATACTTAATTTAATTAATTATTTTGGTTTCTCTTTTAATTCCTTAGTTATTATGTTCTTCTCCAATTACAAGTACCTCTAAAATCACAACTATCATAACGTTCTAGTTTAGTTACTTCTAAAGTCTTACATAATCTTTCTCATCGATTAAATTTATCAAATTACCTTAACATATGTATTATCTTATTACCTTTTTCATTTACTATTTCCTATCCACTTTATGGACGAAAACCTATTTTTAGCTCAAGTTTTATCGGACTTGCTTCAGCTCATAATTACCTGCTTATTTTCAGATAGTAATATTTTCATCATCATATCTCTTATACTCGTACATAAACTTTATCTTTAATACTCTTTTATTTTTTTCAGTTTAACGTATTACATTTTAGTTACAAAACTTTATATATCCACACCTTTTCTATTATGTGCGTTTAATTCTCTTTATTCTTGTTCAAACGTAGTAACTTGTACTTTATTATAAATTAGCTGGGTCCCGTGCCTCCGGCACTGTATGGACAATATGATTTATCTCAAACTTTGAACGACCAAAATAATTTATTGAGTGAGCGGGAAATTTAAAGTCATTTGTATTTTATTAAATTATTATTAGATTATTAGATAGATAGATGTATTTTATTAGATAGATGTATGAACGGTGGGATTTATCCCAAACTTTGGACGGCCCAGATGATTTATTGAGTGAGCGGGAAATTCAAAATCATTTATATTTTATTAGATAGATTTATTAGATAGATTAATCGTCTATCTAATTACTAAAGTACCTTGTTATAATGACTGATCTATTGACCTCTGTTTATATTCTCTTTAGAGCCTCTTAAGACAACATTATCTTTACCATCTTTCTAAGAGTACATAAATTAAATTAAAATATTTAATCATTCTTCCAATTTAAATTTTAACTTATATTTAATTATTTAAATCTATCTCATAAAATACAATTATTTTAAATTTTCCAAAATTTGGGATAAATATAACCGTGGCAAACTTGGCGCCTTTTTCCTCCTTCCCCACACACCCCTCCCGGTTTACTAGTTAAACCCTCACCGAAACAACCCAACAATCCGAAGAACGAAACCCAATTCCTCCTCAAAACTGCCAAAAAAATGGTGTTACTTCAGAACAAAGGACTCTCTCGCAAACGATCCTCCACCAATTCCTTCGTTTCCCCTTTTCCCCAATCACCCAAAATCCCCGAACACCAGAAACCCCAGAACGACGACGTACCACCACTACCACAGCCGCCACCACCACGAACCCTAAACCCGATCGACAAGTTGGCATCAGTGCTAGCCGACGCCGGTTGCACTCTAATAAACTCCTCCGACCCACCGTGCCTACCCTCCGACCGCCACAAGCTCCGCCACTACCTCCACGGCCTCTTCTCAATCAACTCCGCTCTGCGCTCCGATTTCCTGTCCAGTTTATCATCTTACATTGATTCAACCGATAATCTCCGTCGGTTAGTACCTATTATCCTATCTGTTTGTTTAAAATAAGGAAAAAATAATAATCAGAAAATAATTTATTTAGTCACAAATTGGGGAAATAAGTTCCAAAGGAAGTTATGTGATATTAGTAATATTTTGTAAGTTCTGCTTAAAGTAATTTAGCTGGCATTTTTGTTCAATGGGAAAAGTGCAGCAATTGCATTTTTTTTGTCTTGAATTTGAGTTTTCACGAATAAGGGATATGGTTGACTGTATGAACTACCTAAATGGTAAAAGGTTAAAACAAATGTCAATGAATGGTGCAATTTCAAATATTCAATACCCTTGTGTATCAATATTTAATATTTCAAATATTAAATATTTGAAATATTAAATTTCAAATATTCAGAAAATGGAACCATTTTGTAGGGATAACTGAAGGTTTAACATTTGGGCAAAAATGCATCCACTACCCTTGTGTATCATGTATTAATCTCAAGTAGGGGTGAGCTTTCGGTTATGACCGAACCGAATAGCTTATTCGGTTATAACCGAAAACCGAAAATAGCACACTTTTGATATCCGAACTGATAACCGAAATAGTAGATAACCGAATTATCGAATAATCGAATTTATTATTCGGTTAATAACCGAAATGAAAATAATATATACAACATATTACCGGTATAAAAATCTTATTACCAGAAAAAGAAAAAAAACCCACAGATTTAACATAGATTAGCATTAACAATGTTTAATACTGCATAAAACTTTGACTATTTAATTTATAAGCATATGAAAGATATAATATTTCAATTTCCCATACACAGATTCTGATCTAAAACGGAACAACCAACCAAACCAAATTATTAATGGCAATTCAATTTGAACTCAAGTCAATACAGAACTACCAGATTAAACCCCCAAATCTAAAGGCACCACAACGAAAACATAGAAGAATAAACTCATAGTAATAATAAAAACAGCTCAAATCTCTCTTTTATCACAATCCAGATCAGATCTAAGAGAGCTGGCCACAATTAGCAACGATCCCACTTTCTCAATGGCCTTCACCACATCCAATCCCTCTACAACTTGACCAAACATCACGTGCTTCCCGTTCAGTGGCTGAGATGAAATAGCCCGAGAGGCGAGAGGCTGAGAGAGGCGATTTGGGATGAGAAATGAGAGAGGCGAGAGGAGGCTGAGATGAGTTTGGGAAATGAAAAGGGTTTTAGTGCAGACAGTAGACTTGGCCCACTTGGGTGAATAGAATAGATATAACATATAAGTATGAAATTATTATTTTTAATTAATAAATTCGGTTATTCGGAATTTCGGATATCCGAATAGCTTGATTTTTACTCCCGAACCCGAATAGTGAACAAAAAATCGGATATAACCGAAATTAGAAAAAAAACCGAATAACCGAAATAATTCGGTTAAAATTTTTTTGTTATGTTCTTTAATTCGATTTTACCCGTTTTTTGCTCACTCCTACTCAAGGTTGTGCTATTATGCCTAGAATTCATTGCCTTGAAATTAGAATTAGGATTTTAAGATAATTTTTCTACAATTGCAATTCAAGATGGTGAATTTGAGCTCTTCGATATTAACAGAAAAGATAATGAAGTTCTATAAATACAAGCTTAGGTTTCTTTGGTATTTTTAGAGTTTCCTTAGCAATCTAGTTACTTGGTTAATTTTCTGGTCTTTTTTGAAATGTCTACTACACTCTGTTTGTATGCAAACAACTATACAAAACAAATTAGATTAAAAAGAAGAATTTCTAAACATTCCATTTTTGTTATTTCCTACATTTTTTCCGCAGCAACTGAACGCCTAACTTGTTTTCTGCTATTACAAATCTCTGTCATCTGCCAGCCATGAAACTTGTTTCAGACACAGCTAGACATTTTTATTTAGAAAGTTTTGAAGATATAGTTACTAAAATTTAACGATCTGTACTTGTTTGATACATTTTAATTAGTGACCAAATGGCTCACTAAAAACTTTAATCCGTTGAAATATTTGATAATTATAGGATTTTACTATCTTCCCATGGAGACACTTCTGGTACTGCAAGAAGCGAGAGCCTTTTTCGAGTACTCTTATTGGTGCCTTCAATCCAGTTAGACCTTCAAAAAATGTTGCTTGAGAAGCTGCCAGAGTATTTTGATGCAGATCCTGTTGGTGGTTTTGGGCCATCCTCTTCTTTGCGATTTGATGAGGATGTAGCAAGGCTGATACTAAACCAATTAAGATGGCTTGACTTCCTTGTGGATTCTGAGGCATTTACAGAGAAGCTGCTGGAAGTTCTATCCATTTGTCCTCTTCACTTGAAGAAAGAGATCATTGGGTCATTGCCTGAGCTTATTGGTGATCTGAACAATAACACCGTGGTTAATTCGCTTGAACAGATACTGCAAAATGATCCTAATGCCATCATAGTGCCGGTTCTTGACTGCATCTCCAACTTCAACTTGGATGATCAGTTGCAAGAGAAGGTTATTCTGCTACACATACACACAAACACACATATTATGTATTTGTTACTATCTGCTGCAGACACATAGTTACCCATAACAAAATAACATATCTCAAATGAGTCTTATAATACTTAAAAATCTTTTGAAGGTAACTACATTAGCATTATCATATGTCCGAACGATCGATGCAGAGCACATGCCATACCTACTAAAATTTCTACTGCTCTCAGCAACGCCCATGAACGCTCAAAGAATAATCTCCAAGATCCGCGAACAGTTGAAAAACTTTGGAGTATCTAATACTAGTATGACACAACATAATAAATTTAAAGGAAAATCAGTTGCAGATAATGTGGATTCATCAATTCTTGATGCTTTAAGGTCAAGTCTTCGATTTAAGAATGTAGGTTTGTTTATTACGTATGTAGATTCAGCAGTTCCTACGTCTTAGAATTGTAAATTGTCTACATTTATTATAACTTTTGTGCACCTGCTACAGATGCTATGTCAGGAATTATTGAAAGAACTGAAAGGCCTTGATAAATCTCGGGATCATAAAGTGATTGACATATGGTTGCTTATGATCATATATATGAATGGTGAGTCTATGCAAAAGAATGTTGAAAAGATGTTCAAAAAGAAAGTTGTTGAAGGCTGTATACAGGAAGTTATGTTTGAGCAGTGCATTTGTGGAAATAAGCAATTGGTGCAGGTATGGTGCCTATTACATGATCTGTAATAGTGGAATTGTTTCATTTCACGCATTATATAGAATGATTACTTAAAATGCTATTTATTAAAGCTTCTATTGATTATTTAGGACTTTTTTGCCTCATTTCTATCATTGTCTGAGTACTTACTGGCGTGCAAAGAACCAAAAGCAAGGGAATTTGCCATTCACATGTACAAGTGTCTATTTGAAGTGTTCGTTGACACTTATTCAAGACAGGAAGTAAGCTGCCTTGGAAATGTTTTCATTAAATTATTATCTTATTTTACTAAATAAGGACAAAGACCAGTACATGCCAAGACTCCTCAATAGTAATAATCTCGCAGGTTCTAGGTGCAATGGTTACTCATGTGGGCTCCGGCAGTAGTTCTGAAGTGGATTCTGCTTTGGAGGTCATGATCCTTCTGGCGTCTAAGTATGCACGAGAATTACTTCCGCTTTCTTCTCATATAAGTGGTATGTTGAGCACTTTATTTTTGTGCTCTTGTCCTCTTTATTGGATTGCCAAGTTCAAAGTATTATCAATATGTTTTTCTTTTTGTTCAGGTATTTTGGATTATTTGGAGGGGTTTAATGTCCAAAGCCTGCATAAGGCAATTGTTTCTTCCTTGTATTATTGTTGACAGTATAATATACTCATTTCTTCCGGCTCTTTCATTGGTAGTTCTCATTCCGTAGGTCTATGAAGTTTTTTGCCTTCTTGCCCTGTCGGCTCGATCTAGTGCAGAGACATTTGGATCTTCAATTGCAAATGAACTTTTCATGATCGTAAGAAAGCAGGTAAAATTCGAATTTATGCCTTCCCTTTCTTATATTGCTTCCAGAGCAGTGTTGTGGAACAGGCTTCTAAATCCATGTCTTTCGATGTCATTCACATTATTTAGTTAATGGTAAAATCTCTTCTTCGAGCTAACTAGTTGTGAACTGAGCAGGTCAGTAATCCAGATTTGAAGTACAAAAGAATGGGCCTGATTGGAACTCTGAAGATAGTTTCCTATCTTGGGGATGTGAACAATACACCCCGTCTATCCTCCTCCCAGGTAGAAGCCAGAATCATTTTCAAATTTACATTGTTCACACAACTCAATGTCTGTGAGTTAACTCAATTAAGTAATAACAGCCAAAGTAACATGTCAGGCAAGTTTGGTTCTACAGAATATATCAACCACAGAGAAAATAAACTATAGAAATATACAAAATTAATGACCAATGAAAGAAAACCAATTTATTTTTTGAAAAACCCTTAAATAAGGAGAGAGGCCACGTGGGATGATTTGGAAAAATACACGAAGCCACATGGGATGATTTGAAAAAGCAAACTATATCAAAAGAAAGTTACACAGGCTCTCTAAAGTTTTATGCCCAAAACCTCAAGGTATTACAATTATATGAGGGAGAACATTACCACTATTCCTATTCGTTTGAAAAACCCAATGAATTTCACCTTAGAAGATACTTTGGACTAATGGAGTAACTATCATTTGAATCCAAGATGTTCCAAGCTCCAACTGACTGGAAGCATAAATTCAGTTCTTCTTTGATGAAGGATTGAATGAAAAACAAGGCTGCCAAACTCTCACTATTTTTCTCCTTTAGTGCACACAACTGGTTACTGAGTACTTGAGGGACAATCTGATTATCTTTTCTTCTTTACTATGTTGGCTCCAAAAGAAACTTGAGAAATTGGCCTATGTAGCCAATTATATTCCTAGTAACATATATGATGTTCATAATAACTCTGAAAGCAGCTTTAGGCTCTACAAAAAGTTCAAATTCTTAGATAAAGAATTGTGCACTTCTATCTATTTGGGAGTGGCAATATAATATATCTTTATAGCAGTAAATCAGAGTCATAATTATGTCACACATTTCTTGTCTAAATACTGGACTTTAGTCCAATATGATTCATTTAGTGCCATTATCTAGAATTTGGTTTCACTTGATCCTAGAATTTGATTTCACTTGATCCTGACAATATTTAATGTAGAAGTCAAACAATGAGGAGGCTTTGGAACTCTTGAAAACATTGTTGGACTCCTGCAAACAGTTGCTGTTGCCGTCAATATTTTTTTATGACGAACTGATAGCTATGTTGGATGGGAAAGTTCTTCACGCGGGGATTATGGAATGGTGAGTTTTGTGGTTAAAGCTAAAGCAGCTGTCACTTGTAAAATTAACCGTGTATATCTCATAGGATCGGGAAACATGTGGGAGAATTTGAATCAAGGTTTTTGTCTGATCTCGAAGGTGGAAAATTGTCTGTTAAAGAATCTTATTGTGGTTTAGAAGGTGTGTCTTAGTGATGCCATTAAATCATATACTATCATGACTGCAACTTTAAAGTATAAGAAATTAGGGAAAAATTTCAAGTTCCTGTTCTTTTCTTTATGCAGGGGAGCTTTGGATGAACTTAGACGGAGATATATCTCCTATATGTCTGAACATTTTGCCTTTGGTTTCCTCTTCCATACAGTAAGCTATTATCTATTTAGTTTAGTATGTTATTGGTTACAATTGGCATCAATCTTATAATCTTATATCAATAAGTAAAATCTATAGCATTCAACTTTTAACTTAAAATTATCCCAAGAAACAGAAGTACAGAACATGCTGAGAAGACAAGAGAAGGATCCACATCAATTCTTCGTATGTGAATGGAGCCATGGCTATTTCATTTGTTCTATTTACAAAGCAGAATTTGAGAGCAAGACTAGATGGAAAAGGATGGTGGCCACTTAGACCTTTTCTTATTGTATTTGTTTGGTGTCTATGATGACTGTGTGCTAACTATAAAGATTTAATGATAGTTATGGAATTGGTAAGACAGCCAAGACGGCCCACTTTATCTCATTCATTGTGCCATTAAACCTCAAAGACTGATGGAATATCAGATTTGAGCTAAATCATTTAACATAGATACATAATGGGCTGGAAAACCACTCAAACAAAGTCCAATTACTGAATTTTCTGCCAACTGAAACCACAATAGTAAGAGTTTCAGGTTGTGCAATTGGCTGATTCAAGTCAGCTAACATCAGATATCTCCTTTAGTTTTAACATCTGTCTAATCCTGCACTCTTGCTGCAAGAGCAAGCAGGAGGACAGAGAGCTATAGAGTTTCTCCCCTTGTAAGGACACTTAAATGCAAAGGAGTCCTATAAGCGAGTACTTTTACAATTAAAAAAATGATAGCAGCTAGTGATTCTGGTGGTGGTAAAGAGGGGTATAAGAAAGATAAATGTAAGTTTTCTTTCTCATAAACTCCTTTCATGTCGTTAGTCGGTATCTGAATTAAGGTCTCTACTTGATTCCAATTCCCACTTGAACCAAACATATCAATTTACATTTTCATATTTAACAATTCTTAGTTGTCAATGACCTTTACTGTTATCTCTCTCTCCTTTTCTTGGGGTGCAGATCTGCTTCATTATTACAAATTCTTCCTGCTCACTTTCTTTTACTATCTACAGTAAGTGCATTTTCCTCTTTGGAACCAAACTATTCAAATGATGCATTAAATACTTGGTTACTGATGCATCTTTTTATCAGATAGAAAGGTTGGCAAATCAGGGATCTCTTGGAGGAATTGATGCTCTACTTGGCTGTCCTTTACACCTTCCTTCCTCTAAGGTGAAAAACTTAGATGAGTGCTCGCATTACCTTTATCAGCCTCTTTTATTTTACCTTCATGTACCATAGCCCTTCGGTGCTTTAGATTCTGTGTGAAATTTGCAATCCAATATTACCCTTTCACAGCTCTAATTGAAAGTTCAATCATGTCATTTATCATTTTACGGTTTTGATTAACTAACGTAACTTTAAAGGTTATGGAAGCTTAAGAGAAGAATAAAACAAAAAAGAAATGATATTTAAGGAGTATATAAACAGTTTCAAATACTGTACCTTAAAATTTTGCTTTGAAACACACATTTACTTGCTCAAAAGCTGCTTGATACTACCTCCATCCGGCAAAGATGATGCTATGAAAACACAATTTTATGTTATATGTTCAATGATCTTTAATGTAGTTGAATTTATAATATATAAATATTGTGAAAATTTAATGGGTTGTTATAAATCATGATATAAATTGTCGGGTCCTCTATTTAACATATTTTAATGAGGTTGATGATTTAACAAGGTATCAGAGTTCTATGTATGCAAGGTCTTCGGTTCAATTCTTGTTTACCCCTTATTTAGTTGGTACAATTGCACTCTATTTATTTTATGAACTATGATGCTCCTTGATTTGTTCCTCACGTGCAAGTAAGGGTTTCATGTGATGGGAAGAGTTATAAAATCTGATTTACATTGTTGAGCTCTCTCGAACAACTTAAGCTCTCAGTTCAGTCGACAACTTAGCATGTTTAAAAATATCTCGACATGAAATTAATAACAATCTTTGCAGGACAAAGGGAGTATTTGTTAAGTTTGAGACTCCTAACTCTTGAAATATTCAAAAGATGTATAATTTGATACATGCTAATATGTTATAAGACGACTAGACAAGTTTTGCTATTGAACATCTCTCTGTACTTCTAGAGAGCAACTTAATTAAGCGGACCCACCCTTGTGCATGGGTGGTTACTTACCCACCCTTGAGTGAACTTCTTTTAGTATAATATGAAAATAAAGGCAAAAATGAAGAGAGATTTAAGTCAATATTATGATTATATAAAGAAAAGTATGCACATGAGTTATTTTTTAAATTATTTATTTATTCACAATTTTTTTTATATTTTTGTTATTTTAGTATTAACTGTTTATAACCTTGGTTGATTGATGTCTGTGAGAACTTCTATCAAATTGTTTATATCAATTGGTTGATGGAGGTTTTATTTATTTATTTATAACTAGCTCATAATCCCGTGCGAAGCACAAGTTTTATAATAAATTATTTTATTTGATTGAGGAGTTTATTTTATTTTATTTTTAAATTGTTGTCCTTGTGAACTTGTGTTTGATTTGTTGAATTAGGATGACGATTATTGTTCAATTTAAAGTAATGTTTCTGTAGTGACTTTTATGTAATTTTTGTACTTGTATTTCATTGATCATTGTCTGCCTTCTCATTGTTGTGGTATAAGGTTACTTTTCTTGCTTCTTATGGGCTTCAGCCGTTGGGTGCTTTTTTAGGGAAGACTATATGATTTACATTGGGATTGGGAGCGTGGTCCTGCATTAGGATTTGTATTCTTTTTAGGTGTTATAATTGGAGGATGCCTCGTTTTTTGCTTGTTTACTCTCTTCTTTCTACCATAATAGTCTTTTATCCCAAAGATATAATTCAGGAATAGAAACATCATATATATGTATAATTTGGACATAATACTCTTTCCTTTGGTATCGTCTTACCTGTATAATCTGATATAGACCTGAATTGATATTGCTGTATTCAAAAGATGATATTCTTTTAATCTTAGAACACTAAATCGTTCTATTAGCTGCCTTTTTTCCCTGCACACAATCCCTAATATCTTGGAAACAAAAATCTTATAAAGAATCAACAACTGTGGTTTATCATTTTCTAATTTAAAAAATAGTTTACTTGAGATCCAGACTTTTTATCCACCTCGGAAAACTGTAAAAAGCAAGGACCTGCAATCTTGGATTTTTGATGTTTGTTTTTAATACAGTTAAAACTAACATTGGAACTGTACTAGGAAAAATGGAGTTCACACCATGAGGGAAGGCCTATAAACTTATTTGATACCCGCTTGGATCCAAAAGCTTTACTCATATAATAGTCCTTTCTTCTTTAAGTTTTTGTTACATAGGGCTCTTAACTTTTATACGTTTTTAAAAGTATCTTATGGGAGAACCACATCAACACTTTTATTCCCCAATCTTGCAAAAACACACTAGAAAAAAGCCTCAGAATCTACTCTTCTCAAGAACCATGCCTTTCTGCACATAATTCAACTGATGGTTTCTTTGATTGAGATTTTGCACAAAGAATAGCTAGTGGGACTAGAGGCTGGACTATAATCCATGGAGAGGTTAACCATTGCATTTCTAGACTCCAAGAGCTTGTACGTTCTTTGAATGAACCCAACAACACTTGTGTAGGGTTTTCTGTGAGAGGCGGTTTAAACCAATATTATCCAGAAACCATGGGAATTTGCTTCTCTAGGTACCCTTTTTTGTTAGAAAGGGTTTGTGTGGTATATGCATAGAGAAAGATAGAATATGATACCCTCTACCATACAAACAGAGAGAGAGAGAGAGAAAGAGAGAGAGTTTTACATGATTTATGACATTGCTTTATTTGTTTCATTTATCTTTAATATTTATTCATTTCGTTCGTAACTGTATGTATTCTGTATGCTGAAAATGATAGAGAGAGAAACATAGAGAAAGAGACGAGAGTTTTACATGATTTATGACATTGCTTTATCTGTTTCATGTCTTTAATATTCATTCATTTCATTTCAATCTGTATATATTCTATAGGCTGAAATGTTTTTGGTTTTTACTTGTCAGTTCTTTACTGAATCTACATGGCAGTCTTTGAGTGAAAAGCAGAAACAAATTTTGTGCCTTTGTCTATATTATGCAGCTAACTGGATGCGAGAACTAGTAAGTGTAGAGGCTTGATGTTGTAATGCAAATAATGTAGTTCTGTAATTTGACAATACTTCACAGGATTTATATAGAACCTAACAATTTTGATGCTACTTAGATTAATGCTTTCTGTACTCAAGTTGCTGGAAGATTGGATAGCATAAGCCAAACAACTGAGAAGGAAATTATTGCCAAGCTATTGAAGCGCTTGAGAAACCTTGTGTATGTTTTCATGAACTTCACTGTCTTGTGCTTTGGCAATTGTTGTGGCATTCTTTGTTTGAGACATTAGGGTGATGGTAGAGGATTGTGTTTGTTCCTTGATGGTGGAGGAGTTCCTTTCTTATCAAGGTTTTGGAATAAAAAATGATAAGGTTTAGTGAGTATTTTTCTATCCTTTGGGTTGTATAGAAAGAGATGAATGACTGTAACAACTTGCTTTTAATTCTTTGTGGGATAGAATTCATGTGTACGTATGTCATGGGTGTCTTTAGGGAGGATTTCTATTTCAGAATAGAGGGGTTGAAGGGCTGTCCAGCTGAGCACAATATTACCTGGAATGCTGTTTGTTTCAGCTTGTGTATGGGAATGAGGTATGCTAGAGGCTAAAGCGTAGTACGTTAGGGTAGCTTTATATGAGTGTGTATAGTAAGGAACTCTCTTAGAATCTAAATGCAATAAAACTATGTTTCATGTAAGATTTTTAATTGAATCAATAATTTGATTGTTGCATAAATAAATTGATTGTTGTAAAAATGTAATGTTTGAGTATCCAATACTAGGTTAGGATATTGATATTTGTGTAATTATAGATAAATTACAAAAAGTATATTTTAGTATGCTAAATTTAAATATCAGTATGCTAAATGTATAGTATTGGTACATAAGAGTGCCATGTTTGGTAACGGGAGTAACATAGTTGCCATGACGAAGCATGGCGTTAGCCGATCGCCTGGACGCCATTGCGGCGTATGGCAACAAGTTGTTCACATCGTACAATTTATATATTATTTATTTTACTTCACAAGTATATTGACAATAAAATTTCATATACATTATAACCCAAAACATAACACAATGAAATACCATTAAAAACATTCACAAAAAAATATTATTGAATTTATTTCAACAATTGACCCAAATAAGAAATAATTCATCAAGTTAAAATATTAAAGTAATACCTATTTTTATTTTTGAGTGTATTACTAATTTAGAAGTACTTAATACAAAATAAATATTAGTAATTAGTATTGAATTTAATTCATCAAATTAAAATATCAACATATTATCATTTTTAATTTTTAATTTTGAATGTGTTATTAATTTTGCAAGCACTAACTACTAAATAAATATTAGGCTCCAACATGGGATACATCAAATTCCATTTACATAATATAATATGATATTTTTTGCTTAACATGTTGCATGCAACACATGGGATAGTGGAGAGTGTCCTTCGAATATAATATATAATATGATATTTTTTGCTTAACATTAACTTGCATGTCCAATTAAAAAGGTACAAGTGTCCAACCAAGTAACAAGTGGAAGCACTGAAGCATAAACTAAGAAAGTAGTCAAAGCACTATAGATAGAGAAACAACAAAAAAAATAAATGGGGAAGAAAAAAAGAGAGAAGAAAGCAGCGTCGTCAACAGAGAAGAAGAGAAGAGAAAATACTTGCAAAGAGAAAGCAGTGTCACCGTCAGACTTCGGAGTCGCGCCGATCGTGAAGCGATCGGAGTAGTCAATAGTAGTTGTCGGTCAGACTTTGCGTCATCTCCCCTTTATAGTCTTCTATTGCGAATCGCGACCTAGGGCCAGTTTTGTCTTCCCCAGAGCGACGTCGTTTTCTGTATTTTTAACCCAGTAGGCATTTGGGTCGATCCATACCTACAGTGGCCAATTGTTAGCCCCTTAATGGGTTGACATGGGCTTGGCATGCGGGACGCCCAAATAGCATGTCAAGCCAAGCCTTGACACTTAGTTGTGGGGCAAGGCGTGTGAGTGCGGCAGTGTGCAGCAGCGTGCGGCAATAGTCGGCAGCCAAGGGTGCTGTGCGCACGTAGTCGTTAAATGAGTTTGACACTCGGTCATTTGAAGAAATGAGCAGCGTTGTGCAGCAGTGGGCGACACTAGGCAGCAAGTGGGGTCATTGTGCAGTAAATGAGCTATGTCAGAAAACTAGCAAATCTAGAGGGTTTGCATTATGCTTCCTCAGATAGGTCTGATGTCTAGTGTTGGCAGTTTGGAAATTTTCATAAGTGCTACTATAGGGGGGGTGCTCCGTGAAGGTCACCCAGGACCATGGGCAGGTGTCATGGGTGATTAGTGCTGGACGTTGGGACATTGTTGGGCTCCCCTACGACAATCCCAACAATGTCTAACATCGGTTTGGGTTGCTTGAATCAAATCAAAGATTTGTTCATGGGCTGGGCATGAACGAGCAAGAATGCTGCTGAGCGTGGCATCGGTTGGACATGGCATAGGCGTGCGCCTAGCATGTCAAGGCATGGCATGGGCGAAGCTTAGCATGCAAAAAGCTATAGCATGTGGACAGACGTACGGGTTGGACGTGCACAACAAACTTGGACAACACCTTAGGCAAGTGCTGGGCTAGTGAGAAATTCGTAGGGCAAATGGACAGCATCTTGTGGCAACATAATTGGGCAACCTGATTGGGCAACGTCGTGGGCTGAGACATCAAAAAGGTGGGCTGACACTATGAGTAGTTTGGATTAGATGATTGGAGTATGACCAAACTGACTGGCAGTTGTGGGCAATTGTTGGCAATCAACCTCCTTGCACATGACTGGCATGTCTCCAGCCAGTTGCACATCATGGGGCGCCTAATATCTGCTGGTGGGCGGTTGATGAGAAGTTGCACATCATGGGGTGCACACATCTGCTAATGGGCAGTTGAGGAGCAGTTGATGGGCAGTTGGACATCATGGGACACACATCTGCCAGTGGGCAGTTAACAGGCAGTTGCTGAATCAAAATGCTGGTTTCCTATTGGTTCTGAATGACCTAGCAGTTGGGGATGTCAACTGCAACCTAATGTGTATTTATATGTACATCCAAGGGCTTGGCAAGGCAGATCACTGAGCAAGTGTAGCCTGCGAGCCCCTAGTCATATATTGTAATCCTTGTTATTGAGTGAGCAATAAAAGGTTGAGACGTTGTCCTGTAAACACTGTTGGCTTGTGTGTGTGTGGCTTGTTTATATAGATTGTGCTTGTGTGATTGACTGGTTGCTGACTGGTTGGGCGAACCAGTGCATCACAAGGACATAGATGCGAAAAAAATAGTGTTAGATTGTGCACCTTGTGACACCAACCACTGTAGCTCGCTCAGACAACAATTCATAGATGAGTCGTCCGCGCTCAACTTGCAAACCTCCACTAAGTTGCCCAGATGCCTTGTCTTCCTCGGAGCGATTGGACGCCTAGGCGTCGCATTAACAACTATGGGGAGTACCAATACATGGTTCGATAGGTCAATAAGACTATTTGGTAACTCTGATCCAGGATTAAGGACTTCACATTTTTTCACTGTAACTTAGATTTAATTAGGATTGGAAGGCAACACTTGTTTTAGGTGCTATATTTAGATTTTAATCTGTTCCACCTAGGGAGAACTTCTCTCACATTTATCTTATCTTCTATTGGTAAAATCTCTTTCTATTAGTTTACACCTTTTTTTTTGTTTTTTGTTTCATTGTATTTGTTTTATGTTTATAATTTTTGTCCTTTCAATATATTTTATTAATCTTTATTTTTATTTTATTCTTTATATATTTTTAATCTATTTTATCTTTTATTTTCCTACTTTTAATTTTTCATATAAGATTCGTTTTCATCTTGCCCCAACTAGTTCGTCATAAAAGACATTGTTGAGTTGAGTAAAATCTTCTTCTTTTACATTTTGTTTTGTTTTATATTTACGTTGTCGAGTTGAGTTGTATCTTCTCTCTCATCTTCTTTTATATTAATAAAACATACCATACTTGAGTGCATGGCTCCATTTTTTAGAGTTGTATGGTTCTTCTGGCATTTATTATTTATGTAGTATACTAAATGCTACCTTTATTAGGAAAAAGCATTTTTAGTTACTTTGGGGGCTTATGTGTGCATGCACCCTCTGCCACTCACAATAAGAAGAAAGATAAAAGGATCATCCCATTGGTTAACAAATAACTCCAACCACTGATTTAAGTTCTTTGGTTCAGGAATGATGAGGTGTGTATGATGTCCTTAGCTCGAATATCATGGGATTATTATTGAAAAGGGGACTGAATGTTATTTAGTTATTTATTTATCAGCTGTTTATTTATTTACTTTGTTGGACTTTTTATTTATCGGTTTATTTCAGTATTGAGTTGTTTATTTAGAGGCCCAATTGTTACTTGACTTCAGGGTTATTAGAGTTTATTTTCTTAAAAATATACTTGTAAGTCATGTGAGACTCTTAACACTTTGATATTAAAATTATTTTAATTATTGGTTGCGATCAATACATTTTTCCTCCCTCCTGCGTTGGGAAACCCTAGGGGTAGTGGTTCTCCTGTGGTTGGATCACCCTAGTTCTCTTAATTATCTTTATTGATTTACTACTTCCAATTAATTATGTGTTCATTAGTTTTTGTCCTACACCATATTGGCATCAGATCTTGGTTTCTACATCAATTTCTTATTTTTTGGGAAATCTTGGATTTTTTAAAAATAAAATAAAAAACTGTTCATCGGAGTCACTGTTCATGGGAGTGTTGTTCATTTTCGGAGTTACTGTTCATCGATAGAGTTACTGTTTATTGCGATTCATTGTTCATCCAAAAAAAGCATGCTGCTGTTGCTGCGTTGTTTTTGGAAATAGGAAGGTAACCTTAACTTTCATAACTTAAATTAAAAAGCCTTGCAAATTATCTTTTAGTAACCCAAACTTCTGCTCTCCATTTAAATATTGCTCCACATATTATTAGTTTACATTTTCACCCCTGTTTCTTGCATGAAGAGCCCTAAAACTTTAACCTTAACACTTTTCATCCCAGTCTCGTACTTTTTGATCAATTAGGTAAAAAAAAGATAGTAAAATTTTCATTTTTGAATATTAGGATTTTAAATACTTAATCACTTGAATTCCTTTCGTTCATTAGTACTGAAAATTTGAAAGCTTGTTTTGGATTTATTCTTTTAAATTGCATATTATTCCATTTAGTTGCATATTATATAATTATTATTATTAGCTTTTGAGATTGCGATTGCGATTGCATAGGCTTAGAGTTGTAATTTTAATTTGCTTCAATTAAATTTTTGTATTGTCTCAGCTTTGCACTTGTATTTGCATTATGACTACACGTACCCAAGTTGCTTTAGAAGAAATTCAGGACTAATTAGTGGCCATAGTTGCACAACTGGGTCAAATGAATGATACGATCACACGCATCGGATAAAGATTGCCTGTAGTGGAACCCCAGGGGAATAATGAGAATGGGCATGTCGAAAACTCACATGTTAGCACCATGAACATCCTAGGCATGATCCTTATGATGATGACTATAGGAAAATCAAGGTAAATGCACCCGAGTTTGACAGTAATTTTGATCCCAATGCATTCTTTAATTGGTTGTCTAGTATGGAGAAGTATTTTGAGTGGTATGAGATGTTTGAGGATAGAAAGATGCGATTCGCCAAAATGAAATTGGTGAAATTGGATAGTTTATTCTGGTTAGGGGTTGAGAGAGACTTAGAGCGTCTAGGGGAGCCATCTATCAAACATTAGGGGAGATAAAAACTTGCCTAAAGCAATACTATTTATCGATATACCGATAGGTTAATGGATGAGTATGACAACTTTTGTCAAGATAATAATGTCTGTTGCTAGTTACATCTGCAAATTTAGAGAGTTGACAAATGGATGTAGGATTAGTGAGAGTGATAGATTCACCATTATGAAGTTCAAGAATGGGTTATGACCTGAACTTCAATCACACATTCTGACCAGTGGCATCACTATCTTAGATGACCTTTTCCAGTCAGCTTTAGGTAATGAGTATAAGTTACAGGGTATCACTAGGAGAGTAAACCTTTCCCCACTTCTCAGGCGTCTTCTAAAGCCATTTCGTGACAGATGGAAGGGTGTAGTTGTACACAACTCTCTGTCTACTACCTAGAAGAGGTGCTTTACATGCCAGAGGTTAGGGCACAAGTAATTTAAGTTCCCCAATCGCAATTGCCAGCGGGTAACAATAGTGTGGGAAACTTCAAAAGTGGAGGGGGATATTGTAAGGGCTGAAGCTGAGGTTGAGTATGACTCGCAGGATGAGGAGGCTGATGAGCACCTAGAGGAGATAGGTAATCAGGTAGGTGTCATGAGGTGTGTTTTCACGAGTCATAGGAGAGAGGATGATTGGAGGAGAACTACTATATTTTAGACCTACATCAAAGTAGGTGGTGTCTCTTCTAAGTTGATCATCGATGGGGGTAGCTGCTTAAATGTGGAGTTCGCCTTACCATGGATGATGGACGAAGCTAAGGCAGAACCATATCCCCAGCCTTTTTGCGTCACTTGGGTCAACAAGAAATCAATTTTTTTGTGTCAAAGTGATGTCTACCGCCGATCTACCTTTAGGGATATGAGAAGAGTATTTGGTGTGATGTCCTTCCTATCGATGTTGCACATATTCTACTAGGACGACCTTGGTTATATTTGGTTATATGATAGTGATGTGACTCATTATGGGAGGATGAACACGTGTTTACACACAAGGGGCAAAAAAATATCATTAACACCTGTGAGACCCCGAGTGTCATCCAAGAGCCAACCAAAGGAGACTAGTTTACCTACCCAACAAACCAAATCAATAGAAATGAGTTTAGCAGAGTGTGTTGGAGGAGAAGGTTGTGTATGCAATAGTCGCTAGAGAGATGAGAGATGTTCCTGAGGAGATTACAAGAGATAGTCCTAGTGATGTTAGACAAATTTTACATGAGTTCGCCGATGTTATGCTTAGTGAGTTACCCGATGGGTTACCACATCTTAGGGACATACAACATGCCATTGACCTTGTTTTGGGGTTTTCTTTACCTAACCTGCCACATCATAGGATGCATCACATAAAGCAGGCCGAGATGAGACATGTAAGTGAGTTGTTGAGGAAGGGCTTTGTTAGAGATAGTCTTAGCCCTTGTGCCGTTCCAACCTTATTCACCCATAAGGCTGATGAGAGTTTAAGGATGTGTTGTGATAGTCGAGCCAGATCACCGTCGAGTATAGGTTTTCCATACCTAGGCTTGATGACATGATAGATATGATGACTAGGGTTCGTGTTTTCACCAAAATAGACTTGTGGAGTGGATACCATGAAATCTGCGTTCGAGAGGGAGATAAATGGAAGATTGCCTTTAAGACATGGGTCAGACTTTATGAGTGGTTAGTCTTACTTTTTGGCTTAACCAATGAACCCATCACATTTATGAGATTTATGAATCAGGTGCTACGTCCTTTCATAGGCAAGTTTGTAGTGGTCTATTTTGATGACATCCTCATTTACAGTAAAACTCGAGAGGAACACTTCACTTACGAGAGATTCTAGCAGTTCTTCTACGTGAGGAACTTAATGTTAATTTGAAGAAGTGTTCTTTTGCTCAGAAGTCGGCCATTTTCCTCTGGTTTGTGATCTCCAAAGAGGGGGTTTCTGCCGACCCCAAGAAAGTAAAGACTATTAATGAGTGGCTTGAACATTCTAATATTCACGAAGCTTCCATGGGCTAGCTACATTTTATAGGAGGTTGATTAGAGGATTTAGTACCATTATGGCTCTCATCACTTATAGTTTGAAAAAGGGTGAGTTCGTTTGGTCTAAATCGGCTACCAAAGCCTTTGTGGAAATCAATAATAGGTTGACATATGCACCTATTCTCGTACTACCAGACTTTAGTAAAGTGTTTGAGGTAGCATGCGATGATTTAGGCGTAGGGATAGGGGGGAGTGCTTAGTCAGGAGGGTCATCCGATAGCGTTCTTAAGTGAGAAATTGAATGAGGCCCGACAAAAGTAGTCTACCTATAATAGGAAGTTTATGCTATAGTCCAGGCGCTTAGATATTGGCGACATTATTTGTTGTATAGGGAGTTTGTTTTTTACTCTGATCATCAGGTACTCTAATACCTTAGCTCCCAAAAGAAGTTATCGACACATTAGGTGGGTAAAGTCAGTGTTCTAAAAATTCCCGCCTAGGCCCCGCCTAGGTGCTAGGCCCCCCTTGGCGTCTCGCGTAGGCGCCATGCCCCCTTTGGTTCCTCTCCTAGGCACCAGGCCTCTCTGGCGCCTCACCTAGGCCCAAAGCGACAAAAAATCCTTCAAAGAGGTTTTTTTTTAAATTTTAATAACTATCCAAACCCGATCTTGATATATTTACTTTTTCTAATGATTTACCATATTCATAATACATGTTGTAGCATATCAAATCACAACAAGAAGTGAACAATATCAAGTCAAAATAGATAATTTTATTACAGTTGTAATTTTTTGAACTTGTACCAATTTCAAATTATATAAATGATGATACATTTGTAATATTTAGTTTAATTCAATATAATTCTTAAATTTATGTTTAGTTTCTTGAGTTTAATATTGAATTAAATTTTTAAAATTTGAAATTTATTATTTAATAGCAATCTTGTTTATGAATAAAACTAATACGTTAAAAATATGTTTGACTTTGAGCAATTGCATGTTTGTGTTTGAACTTTGACATTAGCAATATGGATGTGTATGAACTTTAAGCAAAGGCCTTTATTATCTTTATTATAGATTGTTTTGCTTTATATTATTGTTTTGTTTGGATAAATGTAAGATAAAATATTAAAATTGGCTTAAAATAAAAAATCCCGCCCAGGCCCCGTAGGCGCTAGGCCCCCTGGCCTCCCGCCTCCCGCCTTTTAGAACATTGGGTAAAGTTTATTCAGGAGTATTCTTTTGTCCTTAAGCATTTCAAAGGGACAGAGAATGTGGTTGTTGATGCATTGGGTGGGGTGTCCATCCTTGTCAACTCTTTGAGAGTGAAGTTTGTGGGATTTGAACGCATTATTCAAGAGTACCCTACTTGTCAAGACTTTAGTAATATTTATGCTGCCCTACAAAATCCTAGTTCCCCACCCTCTAGTGATTTTCGTATCTATGATGGTATCTTTTTAAGGGCACCCACTTGTATATTCCTACTACATCGATGCGTGAGTATTTATTGTGGGAGTTACATGCAGGAGGATTAACTATACACTTAGGTCGAGATAAGACCATGTCATCGTTTAGGATATGTTCTTTTGGCCTAGCCTCAATATAGATGTAGCTCGTGTTGTTTCTGAGTGCCGCACATGTCAGACTGCTAAGGATAGGAAGCAGAACACGAGTTTGTACTCTAATTTCGATTTCCCATGCACCTTGGGAGGATCTTAGTATTGATTATGTCCTGGGGTTACCGAGGACTCAGAGGGGCCATGATTTAGTTTTTGTTGTAGTGGACCGTTTCACTAAGGCGACACATTTTATTCCTTGCAACAAAATTGATAATGCCTTACATATTGTCATGATTTTCTTTAGTGAGGTATTGAGATTGCGTGGGTTACCATTAACTATAGTTTTCAATAGAGATGTTAAATTTCTGAGTTATTTTTGGAAAACTTTCTGGAAGAAACTTAACACGACGCTTAAGTTTTCCATTGCTTATCATCCACATATCGATGGTCAGATTGAGGTTGTTAATAGGAACCTAGGTTATTTGATACGTTGTCTTGTGGGTGATCATGTGTCTACATGGGATAAGATTTTTTTACCTGTGACCAAGTGTCGAGGCTGGGGAATTTCGTTTCCTAAATTTGTTTCTACCCTTTGTATTTCACTATGTCGATTAATTTATTTAAAGGGAGAGATTTTAGGAAAAGACCGACAAGATTGCCGACGAATTTGAAAAGATTTGATTTTAATGAGTGAGTTGAGTTAGACAGAGTTGCAAGTTGGTATGGTGTTTAATGGGATGTACCAACTCATCTGGATTTTGAAGGTTTTCGCAATATGGCTCAATATGTGACTCCGTAGAATTGGTCTGGAACCCGAGATTCGAAGAATTCGGGGCTTAATGGTTGATTAAGCGAGAGGAAGGTGTTAGGTACCCCCGACTTATGTGAAAAAACGGTTACCTCATCTTATTGATTTCCTAAGCATAAAAAGTGTGTGTGTGTGTGATTGTTTTGATTTTAAAGTTTATTTTAAGCCTCATTTTGAGTTATTTGAAAGTAGTGTTGTACCTTTTTGGACCTATGAACGAATGATTTGATTTAGATAAAAGTTCATTTTAGACAAAAGTATATAACAATGATGTTTTTGGGAAAAAGGTTTTCAAATCTTTCGTCAAATAGGAATCTAGATTCTTTGATACTTTCGTTTATTAACTTTAAGTATAAAATTATTTCGAAAGTAGTGCTATACCTCTTTGGACCTATGCACAAAGGATTCGGTTTAGATAAAAGTTCATTTTTTGAACAGATATATAGAAGTGATGTTCTGGAAAACAAGGTTTTCGAATCCTTCATCAAATAGGAATCGAGATCCTTTGATACTTCCATTTATTCATCCTAAGTATCTATCCTTGAACCGCTTTATTATTATTATGAAAGCTCTTTGCTATTTTTGCTTTGAAAATCACTTTTTTGGGTGATAATGCATGAAAGAAAGCGCCAAAAAGGGTTGGATCATCATCGGGCATGAAAGCCATCTCGATGAATCCGAACACATGCAATAAAAAAATTTCACTATCACGTGATCTTAAATCCGACTTCTCGGGACGAACCCCTCGAATTCGTTTTAAGAATTTCGCGTTATTTAAATATTACATAATAAACGAAATGTCCATCGTGGGAATCTAGTTAAGACTCGATCATTAGATCTCAATCCCGTGATTCCTAGGCTCACATTATTATACTTAACACATACAACATATCCAAAACTCGACGTTAGGAGATTCATCGATTGAAAATCCTATCCCGAGTCATTAGGACCTCTCACCTTTAGATATAGATCTAGGGCTCTACGGAGTGACTAAGACTGACAAAAACCATTTAAAGGACCAGATCTACCGTAGATCTAAGCCGATCTATCATATGGGTTAGGACTTCAAGCTCCATAACATGTTAAAGGGCTAGATCCGCCTAGATCTAGGTAGATCTAGTCAAATAACTTGATTTACAACAATATATATACAAAGCAACAGGTAAAATCTCTAGATCTACCAACTACTACACAATATATATGTAAAACAACAAGTCTAATGGTTAAAAACGCTATATCTACATAGATCTAGATATAAAAGAAGATTTACAATTGAAATGAACAAAAGTTGGCCTTTTTTCACCTTGGGGAGTAACAAAACAAGCTTCTTTTGGCTTGAACTTGATATATATCACTCGAGACTTACAAGAGGTATAAGATATGAGATTAAACAACTCAAATGTGGTAAAACACTCCTAAATCCGAGCCCCTCTCTCTTTCTTCTTCTCTCTCTTTTGGAATCCTTGCATATGTGATTAATGAGCTATTGAAGCTGATGTAAGGCCTCTTAGCGGCTAGGCCCTGTGAGTTCTGCTGTCTCGAAGTTTGTTCCTTCGGTCTCGGTCCGTTGAAAGTTGAGTTCCGTACTCAAAAATCCCAAAAAGTCCTTGCGGATGGCTGCGAGATAAGGTCGAGTCTACTGAATTGGAGTCTGGGAAGATGATGCAATTAGCTGAAAGGTATCTTTCGGTTCTCGAGAATTGTCAATTGGCTCGTCTTGGATATCTCGCAGTTCAATGATTGCTGTAGTGGCTTCTTGTGGCCTTTTCCTCAACTTTGTGATCCCCGTTCTGACCACGTTGTCTCTGGGCGTCGTTGCACTTTCATTTCTCTACGGGGTTGTCTTCAAAGTGAAATTACGCTTTTACCCTCCTGCAAGGTTAGTCCAGCCGTCCAGGGAAAGCGAAATTTTGAGTGTCTACACTGAGTTTGCATATAATACCTCAGTTAATCGTTCGACTAGAGTGAGTCCTTTTCAAGCTTACACTTGTTATCAACCTAGGAAACCTGTTCTTTTTGCTCCTCTTCCCACTGCATATAGGGCTAGCGAGTCTGCAGTGTCTTTTGCGCATCACATTCATGATTTGAATGTTGAGATAAGAAAGGAAATTAATTTGAGTAATGAAAACTATAAGTCTGCTGTAGATGTTCATCGCATGTATCAAGAGTTTAATGAGAGAATGATCGAGTGCTGTTGCGATACTGTGCTGAGAGATTAGCTCTTAACACATGGAAGAAAGTGCATGCTAATAGGATGGGTCCATTTCGAGTTTGAAAGAAGGTTAGAGCTAATGCATACGAGTTGGATCTTTTGAGTGAAATGGGTATTGGTCCTGTTTTCAATGTAGAATACCTTACTCCTTACCATGGATCTTCTGATGATTCTGCCTCCTCTTTAGTCATGCACAAACAGGCCGCCTGGCCTGCTCTAGGCCTGCCAGGCTTTGACCGTTGACCAGGTCGGGCCAGGCCTAGGCCCCAAAACAAAAAGGCCAGGCCAGGCCGGATAATGAAGCAAAATACTTGATCTGAAGAGGCCCGTCGGCCAGACCCAACTTTGCCTTAAGACTTTCATGTCAACTATCCTCAAAAGGCCTAAACCCTCCTTTATTTATAGAACAGAAGAAAGACAAAAAAGGCTATTTTAACAATGTAGGACTCTCTTATAGTTATATCCCATTTTTTCGACTCTGCCTCGTCAATTCTTTCAGCTCTTCTTCATCTCGTCCTTCTTCACCTCTTCTTTATCTAGTCCTTCTTCACCTCTTCTTTATCTAGTCCTTCTTCACCTCGTCACCGCATCTCCTTGCCTCCTGCGCCGGACCTTATTTGTTTGGTAAGTAATTTATTTGTTGTTAATTAACCTAGTTCCCAATCCACTGGTGAAAGGGCTTGTTCAACAAACTTAATATGCATGTATGTGCCTACGGAGAATAATTAATTGAATTTGAGCTATTATTGTTATGGCGAATTTGGATGAATCCATCTTGACTATGGAACTACTTTTTTTAATTATTTGGTCATTAATTTTGATTTTTTGGAGAATATGTGATAGAGTTTGATTATTTGAGTGTTTATGCTCATCAGGTAGCATAAATTGACTAATCTTTCAGTTTACTTTTTGATTTTTCCTTAAAGCTATGTGACATGTCTGTTTTATTATTACTTCTTTAATGAATTGTTCTATTTTTCTATTTTTAATTCCAATGAGATTTTGAGTTCTGAATTAGTAGTTTGATTTGCAGGGAAGTATGTTCATTGAACATGATAACCCATTTTTGCTCTCTTTGATTTTACTTGATTCATGGTCAACTGAAAATTTTGAGTATTTTATTTTGTTTGTGACTAATGGAATGCGAATGTAGGCAATTTTTTGCACTTTCTGGATTTCTGCAGTTTGTTGTTGTTTTTGTGTTGCTTTTGATCTTCCTCTGTTCTTCACTCTTACTATTTGTATTTAAACACCAATCATAAATATCATGAATTGAGTGTTTCTGTGTTTTTGTGACTTGTTGTACTTAACATGAAGAAACATGACCTGCTTATTTCATTTATTGACGTTAATTGTACCTCTACCTATTTGTGAAACTCTCTTGTAGCAAAAACAAAGGAGGTAATAACAACAATCCTCAGTCTCACATTTATATTCTAAATGACTAAGTCCTACATCTAATAACAGATGATAAAAGTCTAAAGAAGTTTTCTTTATAAATGGACTACCAAGTGAAGCTTTATTGAGGGTCCAACATCTATGGGCTGCCAAAGTTATTCAGCAGGCCAGGCCTAGATCGGGCTAAGGTCTCAGGCCAAGCCAAATTGGATTTTTTGTTAGGCCAGGTCGGATATGTCAAAAAATCATGGTCTGTTCTTGGCCTTGCAAACCGGGCCTGACTGGTCCAAGCTTGACTAGGCCTGGCTTTGATCAGGTCGGGATCAGGCCAGATCAAGGCCAGGTTGCGGGTCGCAGGCCATTTGTGCACCCCTACTCCTCTTCCACTTCTTTTCCTACTACTTCACCTACATGTGTAAACCCTAATGAGCCTATACTTGTTCCTCCTTTACCTGTTCCACTTGCACTTCCTATTGTTCCTACACAACGTATAACAAAGATTATTGAGAATGTTTTTGATGAGCGGGTTGTGACGACTAGGAAAGATGGTTACTGTCAGTTTTTGGTGAAGTGGCACAATAGGCCTCCGGATGATTGTACATGAATTAGTGTTGAGGAGTTTCGTCGACTTAATCCATACCTTTTGGAGAGATATGAGGTTTTCACTTTGCCAGAGGCTTCATTTTTCGCAGCCGAGGAGAGTTGATCCATGAGACGTCGTCGTCACGGATAATTCACTATTTAGTTATTTATTTATCAATTGTCTATTTATTTAGTTTGTTGGACTTCTTATTTATTGGTTTATTTCAGTATTGGATTATTTATTCAGAGACCCAATTGTTACATGTTTAGGGTTATTAAAGTTTATTTTCTTATAAATGTGCTTGTAAGTCATGTGAGACTCATGACACTTTGATATTAAAATTATTCTAATTATTGGTTACAATCAATACCTTTTTTTCTCCCTCCTGCTGTTGGAAACCCTAGGGGTAGTGGTTCTTGTGCGGTTGGATTACCTTAGTTTTCTTAATTTTGTTGTTGTTGATTTACCACTTCCAATTAATTATATGTTCATCAATTTCCGTCATACATCAGCTATACACGGTAGTAGTAATGCACAAATCTTTTGAAATATGCGTATCTTCTTTATATACTAATTATTGACGTCTGGTCTAATAGGAACCAAGCTTACCTTGTGCTTATGAGTGGTAGGACTTAAAACCATGATCCCCGTCATAAGAAACTTGCATGGGGAAAGGTCCGGTGTTGAGTATGCCGGGAGAGATGCTAACAATGAGAAGGCTTTTTATGAGATTTTATTTCTCACATTGTTCTGTTTCTTAGAATTGCAACAGGTAGAACTACATAATAAGCCATCTCCAGCACTTGCAGTGAGGCAATTCATTTGGTTGTGTCAATACTAAGGGGGTGTTTGTTTAGAGATGAATGGAGCTGAATGGCTGAATCGATCAATCATTCAGTGCGTTTGTTTTGAATAAAAATTGTCTGAATAGTTGAATCGGTCTGATGTTTGAGCTGAATGGTCAAGTGTAATTTTTTTGGCTGAATGAGTGTTGAATGAAGTATTTTATATTTAATTTTTTTGTTTTACAATATTAACTATTATATTAAGTAATATTAAATAAATTTACAATAATTTTGAATTTTTTCAGAGGGGTAAAATAATAAAAATCTGTTATATGTTAATTATCAAACAACTTTTTTCACGCAGTATTGAGAATTCTGCTTCATTCAGCTCATTCGGATTATTTAAACATTCAGAACTATTTCATTAAGTTTTATCAAACATCCCCTAACTAGTTTACAACTTCTATTCACATTTTATTATCTAGACATGTGATGTAATTTTATTGAAGTTCCAACAATCTATAATTTGCCTACTGAAAGTATAATGTCTGGTGCTACATGCTAGAGCATCATGTGGTATGCCAAACTTTTTTGTTGTAAGCATATCTGCTTATTGTGCTTGTAATGTTAGTCCACATTACCTTATTATGAGAATTTTATTCTATATGGTCCAGTTTCTTGGAGTTCCAATAGTCAAAAGTACGCAATACTCCGTCACCAGCACATCTACATAGACATCACATCTGAGCATATAAATGTTGAGCAGTATACATTTTACAGCATTTACGCATGCAATGTTTAGTATCAGACTGCCAATTATCTAAAGTCAATCCTTGTGTATGTATGCCATGTTATTTAATGCTTACTGCGTGATTTCCATTTAGATAGAGAGAATGAGAAAGTACAGCTATATATATATATATACACAGTGAGAGAGAGAGAGAGGGAGGGAGAAGACTATAAATACAATGAACTTTTCAGGCCCATTTATAGAACATTCTTGGTGGAAAACAAATTATTCCAATCATGACAAGTTTCTTTCCTCAGACGGTCCAGATCTGGAAAAATTAGAAAGAGGTGCATGTTGAAGCAAGAAAGTGTAATATGTCTCTATTTAATATGTTTATCACGACATCATTAACCTTTAATTGTTGATAAATCATAAATGTAACCTTTATACATTTTTAAAATGTTAACATTGTGACTGTGTTTGAAAATGTCAGATATTTGGAGAGCTTGTTGAACAATTCCCTCAAGAAGTACCCTGTACCTTTACCACAGCTGTACCTTCATGATCTACCTTCTTCATCACCCTTTCTAGGGCAGTCTAGTTATAAAGCACTTACTGGAAAAACTACTGAGCATATGTCAGCAAACGAGAGTTCCTCCCAAAACAGGAAGAGAAAAAATCAAAATACCTCAAAGGCCTCAACAAATACATATACTAATGGAAAAAGTAGTCAGCCTACAATCATGGATGTGCTGAAGAAAGCAGGTACCATTCCAAGCCAAGACGTTCCAAATGACGATTCTTCTGGCATGTCCTTTAAGGGAACCACATCTGAGTCAAGCGTGCATGCCAACTCTAGTGAGCCAGAATTTATAGAGGTTTCAATGGCAGCTAAGTCTTTAGAAGTTCAAAGATACAAATTCAGGCCTCTTTTGGTTGATTGCTTTTCCATTTTATCATTTTCTCAGGTACGGCTTACTTTATCTTCTTTTTGTTATATTGTGCATGTGGTGGTGGATATTCTAGGGATGCTGAAGTGCTACATTACGAACTAACAAGTTTTTGCTCCAAGTTTGGGGGGTGGGGGAATTAAGTTATCCTTTCTTGTTAATTAAAAACCTTTTCCTATTGTAAGTCGGATAGTTTGTAGACTTGTGGTATATATGTTTGGGGAGTGGTTATATAAAAAATAAAATAAAATATATTTGGGGTATGGTGGCATAAGACATACACACTTGCTCTTTTTCTCTTTTCTTCGTAATATTTAAACCGGTTAGATTTATAAAATGGGCCCAAAGTCTAGTATACAATGATATCAAGCTCAGTAACTCAAAACCAATTGGCTATGAGAAGAGTTGATCCAACTCATGTCAAGGTATTCGATGTGGGACAAGATATATACTACAAAACCTAAATTTTGACTAAAACAGAAGACTCAGAATTTTACTCATCATTTGTTGGCTACAAAGTTGAGGTTCAACATAATTATAAGAACATTTTATTCCTCTTTATTTTTTGTATGGCATTTGATGTTAGCTGCCAGAGAATATTTTGCAAGTTTCAATATGCTGATTTAGTAAATATTTCAGATTAGTTGAACTCGCAACATTTAAGAATAGTTTCAAGTACTACTACTAACTCATCAACAAATGATAGTTATCTTGTACTGCATATATAAGTTGTCTAAACTCTATGCTTTTCTTTCTTGAACACAGAATTTGGATCCTTGTTGTGCAGATCCTGCTGCAGAGGTATCATATTCTGTCTCTCCTGAATGCTTTACCATCTGAATTATACTTCAGGATAAACCTATTTTAATGCCACATGGTAGTTGCTGAGTCCTAGACTCCTACTTGGCATATACACAGTTTAATTGAAGTACTTGTGATTTTTTTTTTCTTTTGTTGGTTTCAGCTGCCTCTACATCTTTACCTTCTACGTGACCTTCATTACAAGCTGGATTACTTTAGTCCTTCAAGCAAACAGAGTTCATCTAGATGCTTGAGTAGTCCACCTGGTTTCAGTGGGATGACAGTTATTAAATTCTTGAACAAGATTCGAGCACTTTTTCCAACTCTTAGGCGACATCTTGGTTGTGCAGTTTTCATTCTTAAAGAAGGTACTTGTAAGCACATCATATTGGATAAGCTCCAGACCAGGTGCTTTGAGATTCTAGATATCATACAATAAATGATCGCAGGTTATGAAGCTTGTCAAGGACATTGGAAGGTTCAGTCTGCTTTGGCTGGGAATCCAGATCTATCCAACATAGTTGTTTCTAAACCATCAGTCTCGAGCTCAGTTTTCATAGAGATACTTCATTGCTTTAGTAAGGTATCCACCTCCCTCTCTCTCTCTCTCTCTCTCTCTCTCTCCCCTCTATTACTCATACAAACCCCTGGTAAACTTCTAAAAATTCTTTCTTTTGCTTTTTCTGTTTCCTTCATACTTCATAGAAATTACACACACACACACACACACATATATATATATATATGTACATATAGTCAATATGCTATGTCAAGTAAGTTGTAGTTTGTTTTCTTTGTCTAGATGTTAAACCTTCCAGATATTCTGATGGAAAAGTTGGTCCTCTCAGAGCTTCTGGAGAGCTTCCAGCCCATCAAAGTACCAGATGGCATTTTCTCAGGCATGCAATTGATCCCTTCATCAGGAAGTATAGATTACTTATATCTTGGGGCTTATTCTTTCTTGGAAGAGGCCTTGGATGTGGGTATGTTACTTCATTCTTTTCTCTTCTATTGCTTTTGTTTCTTACTGATACATTTGTAGGTCTGGACTGCTTGACCATTTGCTTCTTGCAGCAAGTACATTCTCATTTACATTGGCTTCAGAAGTATTACTTAGTATGGAGTCAGTAGTTACTTCTGTACGAAAGTTCTCAGATAAGTCTCTGGAGGAAGATGGGAAAGGCATACGCTCAGAAAAAACCCAGGGAGTAATTACTAATTTACGCAACAGACTTGGAATTTCTGCCTGGAAACTCTTAAGACATAACTGGAATGCTGACAGTAATGAAAATTGTTGGAAGAAAAAAGTTAGTCCATCTCTATACAATATTTCAAGATTTAGTAATAACTTTGATTTGAATATGGGTTTGGCAATTTTTAGTATTAGACATTATGTTTGACAGTAGTATTTTTCTTACAATTGCAGGGGGAGCTAGTACAAAGGACACTGCACATATACTTGGAAAATTGTGAGTCCACCTCTGATTTGCTGGATGAGCTTGCCCGATCTATCCTGCCTAAGGTGCATAGATATTTTCGGAATGTTTTACAAGGGCTGATATTAAACATCAGTAGAGGGATTGCGTTTTCTTATATCTTGTGCTCAATCCTGAGCATAGTTACGTAATGCTGACCATGGTCTCGCAAACAACTCTATCTTATATTATTGAGATCTTGTTAACAAAAAGTCACTTGAAGGGGCAAGTTTGAGAATTTGCCATTGTTTCCCATGTGCTCTGTCATGATAATGACCAAGTATAGAAGCATTAGCTTTTGTTTATACTTAGATGTCCACATGTTATATCAGTTGAAATGTCCGACACGGCAGTTCCCAAATGGCTTCTCAAACTGGTTTTTTAATTATTTTTGTTTAGGTGTCATCATGCAGAACGACAGCTGCAGATGATTCTCACGACTTTCCAACTCTGTGTTCTGCTACATTTGTTGTATGGTATAGGGAGCTGGTAAGAAATTCTGCTATGCTAATCTGCTATTTGTTATTGCTTCTCACTGGAGGTTATAACAGAAGGTAATTTGTGGTGCAGCATGAAGAGAACCTTACCATCCTTAACAAATTGGTGAGCTGTGGGTTCTGTTGTACTGTCCACCAAAACTTAATCCTTAGCTGATTTCTTATTTTCTCAAATCCTAAAGGTTGTGTTCTCCTCTTGTTCATTAGGTTAAGGAAGCTGTTAGTGCAGAGAATCAAAGAGCTAGTATTCAAGTAGAAGCCATAGAAAAACTTCTGTACAAATTACGGCTGTCTGTGAATGTGGTAGTATCTTTAATCAACTTATGCAAGATTCATGACAAGGTAGGTGGCTACTCAGTATCAAGAAGTTCTCTTCCTTTATATATATTTTTTAATTTTATTTTGGCTTACTTGAGTTCTTGACAGTATATCTGATTATACAGGTGACTGTGCATGCCATGGCTATCAAGTATGGTGGGAAGTTTGTTGATTCCTTTCTCAAAGGTATTTATTTGTGATTTTGGTTATCCAAGATATTTCTAGGGATACTAATATAGAAAAGTTTCTTTAGTTTTTGATTTCCTACGGACGCAGTTTGAGAAGCATAATGAGCTTATAATTGAACTGGTAAGATGACGTTATTTTTTTGTTTCCTTTGATTGTGGTAAGATGACGTTATTTTTTTGTTTCCTTTGATTGATATTGTGTTCTATCCTTAAATTGTCGGTTTAGTTTAGTGGTGTTTGTCTAAATTATGACAGGTTAAAGACCTTCAGAAAGCAACAAGAACCATACAGACCCTTTGTTCTGAAGCAAAGGTTAGTTATACTAGTTCAGATTTATTTTATAGGAAAACAGTTGATTCTTCACATTGATCAGATCAAGTATTCATGTCATTTCTATCATTGTTTTGAAGAGCTTGAAGCAAACAGTGATCGCCAGCAAAATTCCAGCTACAAAGAGATCTATGGAACGATTCTTATTTCAAGTCAAGGCTCTCCTCCACACTACTGCAAGCGGATGCACTTTTTGGATGGGTATGTAAGCTTTTTATTGTTTTTTAAACATGAAAATATCTGAGAAATCCTTGAATTATGATCAGGCTTGTCCTTGTATAATAATTATTTCTACTGTCCTAAATTAAGCTAGTGATTACTCCTCATTGTATCTATAGTTGTTAGACTTGATTAAGCCTATTGTTGGGAAATCAGGCTCACACAAATACACTAAGATAAATACAAGCACACTACTGTATGAGATATAAAATAATGACACAAAAATTTTACGTGGAAAACCCACCTGGGAAAAACCATGGGGAGATATCTCAGAAATCCACTATGAAAAATAATATGGAGAATACAAACTCTCAACTGAGAAATAAACTAACTGTTTATTTTCTCTCTACCTTAAAGCTCAAACTAGAGCTTTCTCTCTACCTCTCTTGCTCTCTAATGTTGGTGTGTAGAAATAAGGAGCCAAATCTCCCTTTTATAGGAGAAAAATGGCATTGAATGTCATCCCCCAACCACTAACAATCAATGGTAATTATGAATGTTATTCCCCCAACAACTACCAACCAAAATGGGAGCCAATATTCAACAATCTCCACCTTGGCTCATATTTTCCAAATACTACGTATTGTGAACTTCTTCGTGTTTGTGAATGTATCCCTCTTCTTGGATACTCCACCATGAACTCAGTATTCGATGAAGTGAATTAAGTTCAAGCAATGCTTGAACTTTTCTGCTGTAACTGACTTTGTAAGTATATCTGCGGCATTCTCCTTTGTGTGTTAACTTTGTGAATTGCAATGTCACCATTGTTCAGCCACTCACGAATCTTGTGATACCGAACATCTATATGTTTGGTCCTTGCATGGAACACCTGATTCTTTGCTAAATGAATAACACTTTGACTATCACACTGAATTTTGATACTTCCCTGCTTGAAACCTAGTTCTTCAACTAGTCCCTTAAGCCACAAAGCCTCCTTGCCTGTCTCTGTCAACGCCATATACTCGGCCTCTGTTGTTGATAATGCTACTGTAGACTGCAACACTGACCTCCAACATATACATCCTTCACAAAAAGTGTATACAAACCTTGTCGTAGATCTACTTGCATCTAGGTCTCCAACATAATTCGAATCAACAAACCTCACTTCTTGCAGTATCACGATCAAACATAAGACCGTAATTGATTATACTGGCTAAATAACGAAAAATCCATTTTACAGCATTCCAATGCTCTTTCCTTGGATTTGCCATATACCTGCTAACTACACTGACTGTATGTGAGATATCTGGTCTTGTACATACCATGACGTACATTAGACAACTCACCACATTTGCATATGGTACTTTGGACATATACTCCACCTCATCCTCTGTGGGTTCAACTGTGAAGACAACCTGAAATATGCAGCAATCGGAGTGCTAACTGGTTTAACATTGTTCATGTTAAATCTCTCCAAGATCTTCTGCACATATCCTTTCTGAGTTGGCCACAATATTTCTACTTGACGATCCCTGTGAATTTCCATACATAGGATCTTCTTAGCTGACCCAAGATCTTTCATGTCAAATTCACTGCTCAACAAATTCTTCAGTTGAAGAATATCTGACTTCCTCTTTGCTGCTATCAACATGTCATCGACATATAATGTCAGTAATACTAGAGAACCATCATCAAGGGATCTGAAATACACACATGGATCATACTCCGAACGAGAGTAACCATGAGCCACCATGAAGTTGTCAAACTTCATTTCCACCGTCTCGGGGACTGCTTCAAACCATAGAGAGACTTCTTCAAATTGCAAACTAAGTTCTCTTTCCCTGGTTCAATAAACCCCTCAGGCTGCTTCATGTCGATCTTTTCTTCTAAATCACCATGGAGAAAAGCTATTTTCACATCAAGCTGCTCTAACTCCATATCATGTGATCTTACAATAGATAAGATCAACCGAATCGATGTGTGTTTCACAACTGGTGAGAAGATCTCATTCTAGTCGTCGATTCCTTCTCTGAGAGAATCCCTTTGCCACTAACCTGGCCTTAAATCTTTCACCTTCTTTATCAGACTGAGTTTCCTTTTTCTTAAACACCCTCTTGCATCCTATAGCCTTCGATCATTTTGGAAGTTGAATTAACTCCCAAGTTTGGTTCTTCTGTAAAGACTTTATCTCTTCTACCATCGCTATCGCCCATTTATCATTATCCTCGGACTGAATAGTATCCTGATAGCTAGTTGGATCTTCACTATCAGCAATCAAGGCAAAGGCAACCATGTCATCAAACCCATATCTTTGCACTGGTTTACTGACTTGCCTTTCTCGAGTATAGGACCTCTCTTGGGGATCTGAAGGATCTCCTTCAATCTCTTCAGCTTCTTTTGTCTCTTTAGGAAGCTCCAACTCAACTGGTTGTTTCTGCAACTCACTTGCTGCAGATTCTTCATTCCTGGATTTGTTCAGTATGTGTTTCTCATTGAACACCACATCTCTGCTGATAACCTTCTTCTTGGATATTGGATCTCATAACCTGTATCCCTAGACTCCATCTTCATATCCAAGGAAAATACACTCCTTTGACCTTGGATTAAGTTTGGAATGTCGCTCTTCGACCGACAGATGAACATAAGCTGGACAACCAAATATTTTCATCACAGAAAAATCAATCGGTTTGTAATCAATTCCAGTTGAAAGAGATCGATTTATCAGATAACACGCTGTGTTGAGTGCCTCAGCCCAGAAAGTCTTGGGCAATCCTGCATTCAACTTCATATATCTGACACGTTCCAATATAGTTTTGTTTATCCTCTCGGCAACCCCATTGCTCTTCTTTTAACTGAGAAGTGCCTGGTGATACCTTCATCTTGACAGAACTGTAGGAATGATCTGTCTTTATATTTTGTGCCATTATCTGATCTGCAATACTTCAGTTTCTTTCCGGTCTGGTTTTCTACTTTAGCTTTCCACTGCTTAAAGATTATGAAAACCTCAAATTTCTGCTCCATAAAGTACACCCACAACTTTCTGGAGTAGTCATTTATGAAGCTAACAAAATAATGGATCCACCCATTGACATATGCTTGATCGGGCCCCACACATCTGAATGTACATAATCAAGTACATTTTTACTGGTATGTGCTCCTACCTTGAAGATGACCCTCCGTTGTTTGACGTACACGCAAAATTTGTAAAATTCCAAACTACACGTTTTGACATCTTTCAGCAATTTCCTTTTGTGAAATTCTTTCATTCCACCTTCACTCAAATGATCAAGTTGCATGTGCCATAATTCTGTGCTATCATTGTTGGAATTATCATGCACAGATATTGTTGCTCTACCAGTCCACCAACAACTGTGTCCCCTTATCAACTTGTAGAGGGTGCCCATACTCTGGCCCTTCATAATTACCATCGAACTCTTGATAATTTTCATGACGCTATCTCTGACTGAGATACTACAACCTATAGAGTCAAGTACTCCAACCAATAACAAGCTCTTCTTCAATTTGGAATATATCTTACATCACCCAATGTTCTGACAACAATGTTCTGACAACCCCGTCAAACATTTTAACTTTGATGGTGTTTATCCTAGTAACTTTGCAGATTGCATTGTTACCCAATAAAACTGTATCACCATGACTACTGACATCACTTCGTCAACTGTAAGCTTTTCCTTCCCTACAAGGAGAGTAGTCTGGAGAGTTGAGTATGAATCCGGTAGAGAGACAAAAAGTAATAAGACTTTATCTTCTTCGTCCAACTTCACATCAATACTGGTTAGTTGGGTTACCAATCTATTAAACCCATTAATATGATTGGTCAAATCTGACATTTCCATTTGAAACAGGTACAATTCCTTCTTCAAATATAACCGGTTTGACATAGACTTTGAGTTGTAAATTTCTCAAGTTTCTCTCACAAGTCTTTCAAAGAGGTTTCTGTCAAAACCTGATATTTGATCTATGGCGCCAAACTTAATCTAACTGTTACCACGACCTTTGCTTTAAGTTACGTCCATTTTTCATTTGTCATAATCACTGGTTTCTTCCCTTCTAGTGCCTTTGCCAATCCTTGTTGAGCCAATACATCTTTAACTGTACATCGCCAAATACTGAAATTTGACTTACCGTCAAATGGTTCAACTTCATACCTCGCACTTGTGCTTGTCATCTTCGTATTTGTGACCTGCCTAATTTCTCTTTAGACGGATCGTACCAGTTCCTTTTCGGAATACTTTTTTCGATTAGGACCCCTTCCACGCCTATCTGAAAAAGCAAGAAGACTGTCTCCTTGATCTCTGGAAGTAGTGCCCCTGAATTTATCTTGGTCCAGGACTACTGACATCACATCGTCAACTGTAAGTTTTTCCTTCCCTACAAGGAGAGTAGTCTGGAGAGTTGAGTATGAATCTGGTAGAGAGACAAGAAGTAAAAAGACTTTATCTTCTTCGTCCAACTTCACATCAATACTGGTTAGTTGGGTCACCAATCTATTAAACTCATTAATATGATTGGTTAAATCTGACCTTTCCATTCGAAGCAGGTACAATTCTTTCTTCAAATATAACCGGTTTGACATAGACTTTGACTTGTAAATTTTCTCAAGTTTCTCCCACAAGTCTTTCAAAGTGGTTTATGTCAAAACCTGATATTTGATCTGTGGTGCCAAACTTAATTTGACTGTTGCCACTACCTTTGCTTTAATTTCTGTTCATTTTTCATTTGTCATAATCGTTGGTTTCTTCCCTTCTTGTGCCTTTGCCAATCCTTGTTGAGCCAATACATCTTTGACTGTACATTGCCAAATACTAAAATTTGACTTACCGTCAAATGGTTCAACTTCATACCTCGCACTTGTGTTTGTCATCTTCGTATTTGTGACCTGCCTAATTTCTCTTTAGACAGATCGTACCAGTTGGCCAGGAAAGTGTAAGTCGGGTGGGAGTCTCTCTATGCTTTTGCAACGGTGACTAATTAAATAACCACCTTTCTTAAAGGTGTTGTCTTTTGAACCACTTTCCTAGACACCAACGGCGTTAACCAAAAGCTTTGATACAAATTGTTGGGAAATCAAGCTCACACAAATACACTAAGATAAATATAAGCACACTATTGTATGAGATATAAAATAATGACACAAGAATTTTACGTGGAAAACCCAACTGCGAAAAACCACGGGGAGATATCTTAGAAATCCAGTATGAAAAATAATATAGAGAATACAAACTCTCAATTAAGAAATAAACCAACTATTTATTCTCTCTCTACCTTAATGCTCAAACTAGAGCTTTCTCTCCTCCTCTCTTGCTCTCTAATGTTGTGTGTAGAAATGAGGAGCCAAAGCTCCCTTTTATAGGAGAAAAATGGCATTGAATGTCATCCCTAACCACTAACAATCAATGGTACTTATGAATGTTATTCCCCCAACTACTACCAACCAAAATGGGAGCCAATATTCAACACCTATTTTATGGTTATTGATGATTATAGGCCATTTGCAAAGTTTTATTTAATATTCCGCCTATGCTTCTTGAAAAGCTTGTCCCACGTTAGGGAGTAGGCTAGGATTGCTCAAGGATTGTGAGCCGGCTATAAAAATATTGGCCTTTCTTATGAAAATGAGAGTCCATATTATCAACTTGCAACTAGTTTCGGATAAAAGGCATGGTAGAGTTGAGAATAATACTTGTCAAAATTTGGTCATCTTGTGCTTGTTTCTTTCTGCGTGTACTATGCTAGCTTCTTAATGCTATTATCGGTTACTGAAAAGAGGATTCACTTTTTTATGTTGTTTATACCACTTGTCCTCAGATGGCATACCCTGGTTCCAGTTTAATTACTTTTTAAGTTAATGTGCATCTCTTTTATTGGCAGGCAATCTTAAACATAAAGACTTGATGGGGCAGGTTGTAAGCTCACAACCATATATAGGTGACCAAGACGAAAATATTGATGATGAGCCTGTGAACTCTGTTCTGAGTGACCAACCTGCAACTGTTGCTAATGATGAAGATAGCGAAACAGAATGAAATGGATTGATCCCCTCAAAAAAGTGAGTCCAGAGAATACTAAATTGGTAAATGCAATCAATGAGCTATATCTTTGCTATTCTATAGAGTTTTAGGCTACTGTTTTTTATCGTCTCATCAAAAGCATTTGTTATTAGTTCTATTAGATAGTCCATACCTCGAGATCAATAATACTTGACTGGCGAGGGAAATTTAAGGAACCAAGCAGATGAGTAATTCATGTGAAATGGTAGTTTAGTGAAAGTGGGCATTTCTTATACCCTTTCTGTCGCAAAAGATGTCTAATTTACAAACAAAAGCTTGTCACATAAAAAGATGTCTAAAGTACACAATTCAAATTCAAAATATTGGTTTTTCTTATGTGAAAGTTGTGCTCAAGTCTTATGGAGTACTTATGAAGAGATTAGTGCTTTTGTGCATACGTGATGGGTAATACATGTGTCATATGACCAACATGTGTAGTTTTATGAACTGCAAAATTGGATGTTGAGTTCGTAGCAATCTCTTAAAAGACAGTTATTTATTTTTTTGGAATTGGTGTTGGCGGGGGGGGGGGGGGGGGGGGGTAATATTAAGAGACAATAGTCGGCAATATCTTAACCGAGACTATGGATGGTGCTATGTTCATCTGAACTTTGCCAAGTACACCATATTCAGGGGACGATGTCATGACCCTTTTTCAAGACTGATCAGCTGTGACAATTGCGATGATCTCTGACTAGTCATTGCAAAGGCTAAATTTGATTATATAATATCCGCAATTTCATGGCGGGCTTTCAAGATTTCTAATTTAGCTAGGTGGTTAAGAACCGAGTATTGTTAATAACTGGAATAAATTTGTATAGAAATTTAGGTTTATAATTAGTATACATCTGTTACAATATTGGCTATCCCCCTTTGTTCTTTTTCATTTTAGAATTTGCCATTTCTTCTTCAGGAGTAGATCTTGACTGGCTGCAGCTTGAAATATAGAGAACAGATCTGTCATGCTTCTTGAATCTAAATAACCAGATTAGGTTCTGTGCATGTTTTCATTTGTGTTTGTGAATTTTTGAAAGTGAGAAAAAAAGAGGGAAATATAGGGAAGAGATTAAAAAGTCGTTTGTTTGTGAGTTTTTCAAGGAGGGAAAAGAAAGAAAAAAGAGAAATTTTGAATAATTTTCCTACCAAACTTGGAAGATTTGGGAGGAAATTTATTAAGGACTTAGATGACATATTAAAATATCACAAGAATAGTTATAATGTTTCTCAAATATAATTTCAAAATAGTAAAATATCTTTTAAAATAAAATTTCTTTCAAAACTCAAAAAACACAGTAAAAGAAAGTAAATTTGTAAATTCATTTTATCTCCCTCTATTCTCTCCTAAGTTTTCAATTTTTTTCTCTCTACACTCACAAACAAGCATGTTATAATTGATATTTTCACAGTTATTCTCAGGTGAATGTATAGGTTTCTTTTGCCTTGTCCAGTGGACAGAGCTACAACTCATAAATTTGTTAAAATTTGGCCAAGATACATGTATACTTGGCTCAAGCTCTACTAATTTTGTAACTTTAGTAGCGTTGTGCTCATGAGAAAATAGCATGTTTTGCTGATTTTTAGGATTTTCTGGTCCCATGCTACTTTACCATACAAAGCAAATTTGCAGATTGTATCAATGTAAGGGGTAAAAAACCCGATAGAGTATTGATATATAAGACGGCAAACATGTTGATTATAAAACATCGACTTACGTGCATACATAGACACATAAAATCTTAGCAAATTATAGAAAGATACTCGGCAAAAAATACTTTTACCCACTGTGGTTATAATGTTTTAAGTAATTAGTGTTTTTAAAATATTTAATTAGCCTACTGTACTTTTTAAAAATGTTTAATCAACTCATTCCGTCCAATTTCTTGGACGGACGTTAACAGACCAGCTTGGATTGCTTACGTGGCTTTTAAAAATAAAATAAAAATGATGTGGTAATTACGTGGCAATAGATACATATTAGCTCCTTTTTTTTATTTTTTAATGGATTTTCTTTATAATTTTTTCTTTTCAAACAAAAAATAAAATTAAAAAAATCATTGTGGTAAAAAAATAAAATAAAATAATAATAAAATTAAAATTAAAAATGACAAAAACATAATAAAATAAAACAAAAACAAAAAATCAAAACATCTTTTTTCTTCAACTAAAATAGGTTTAACGATCTTGATTATTTGCTTCAAGCTTTGCAATATAGGCAATGAGGGAAGCTTTGTCCCTGCGTTGGATGGAATCTTGGTCGAAACCGGCGTCTCGAAGGTGTTTCCAGACTGCATCATCGCTAACAGGGGTTTGCAAAACCCTAGAAGAGAAAGCTGGAGTATTTTCAATAGGAGTGACGGCAAATTGAGGACTCGCCATGGACAAACCCTAGACCTATTTGAATAGATGAATTGAGTTGAGTTCTTTATCTAAGTTTTTGAAACAATTAATAATGATTCCCTGTAGGTGGTGGCCCTCAATTTTCCTTCTCCGCTTTTTTCCTCCAAAACCTTTCGTATTCTCTTTCTATATATATATATATATATATATATATATATATATATATATATATATATATATATATACCTATTTGCTAAAAAAGTAAATTGTTAAGCATAAGTCAGAATATTTTTGCTAAAGGTTCAATGGATTGGATTCTGATGTGGGGATCGGTCCTAGATCTAGAATCCTCATATGTATATAGATCTGTTTTGAATGTTTTTGATTTTTTATGGATTAAGATTTGATTTATCTTGAGAAATAAATTTAATTTAATGAATGAAAAGATATTTTATTTTTATTAGTTTTTATTGTGTTTTATTATATTTTTGTCATTTTTAAAGCTTTAAAATGTTAAAAATGAGTCAAAAAATCATTTTTTATTTTATTTTCCCTTTTTTTTGGCTTCCACGTATGAAAAATTTTGACTGCCGTTAACCAGATTTGATAGAATGACCCAATTTAACAATTATTATTAGTTCAGTTAGTTAATTTGAAAAATTAAAAATTTAATCAGGTATTCAATAAAACGTGCCAACATCGGTGACCAAATCATTAGTTTTGCCATATTAAAATTAATATTATAATATTAATTTTTATTAATATTATTCATATTATAAATATTTAGGTAAAGAAAAAGAAAAAAATAAAACAAAATATTATTTTTATTTTTATATATTTTTAAATATTTTAAAACGTAAAAGTATTTTTATTTTTATCTTTTAAATAAAACATACATATTATAAATATTATAATATTAATTTTTATTAATATTATAAATATTTAGGTAAAGAAAAAGAAAGAAAATAAAACATAAAAATATTTTTAAAATCACAGTGGGCCAATTGCATTTTTTTAAAGTACAGTGATTCAATAGTATTAAGAATTTGGCTGACTAGCCTGTTACGTAGGAAATAACTTATTTTATTTTATTTTTTAAAAAGCCACATAAGCAATCCAAGCTGATCTGTTAACGTCCGTCCAAGAAATTGGACGGAATGGGTTGATTGAATATTTTTAAAAAGTACAGTGGACTAATTGAATATTTTAAATACACAGTGGTTAATTGCTTAAAACACTATAACCACAGTGGGGTAAAAGTGCTTTTTGCCAAAGATACTCTTATAATTTCTACATAAATTTAGAGAGAATAAGTAAGAGAAAAAGAGAGAAATCATTCAGAGAAAATCATATCTTTCTTTCAGTTATTCATTCCTTATACATGCAAGGCAGGAGTCACGGGGGAGGAAGAAAACTTCATGGGTGAGGAGGAAAGAAGAAAAGCAAGAGAAGAGTTCCCTCACATTGAGGGAACGTAGGTAATCATATTGCAACACTTCCCCTGATTTCCTACGATAGAAGATTACGTCTCATTAAAAATCTTGTTAAGAAAACCCAGTGGAAAAAACTTAACGAAGGAAAAAAGAGTACATATCTTTTACATAAATATCTTTTAATTGACTGTCTCGTTAAAACCTTATCAGGAAAAACCCATTGGGATAAAAACCGTGACTAAGAAAAAAGAGTACAGTCTTCCCCTCAAAATGAATTCATTACTTCTTGATAAAATGTTGTTATAAGTCTTTTAGTCGACACATTCCGATCATTTTTCGAAGTTTTGCAAATGTTGCATTTGGTAGCGACTTTGTGAATAAGTCGGCTAGATTATCACATGATCGAATTTGATGCACATCTATATCACCCTTCATTTGTAGTTCATGTGTGAAGAAGAATTTAGGTGAAATGTGCTTTGTTCTATCTCCCTTGATGTACCATCCTCTGAGTTGAGCAATGCATGCAGCGTTATCCTCATACAGAATTGTAGGAATGTCTTTGATTGATGGTAATCCACATGACTTTTGAATATGTTGAATAATTGATCTCAACCAAACACACTCTCTGCTTGCTTCATGTATAGCGAGAATCTCTTAGTGATTTGAAGATGTAGCTGTCATGGTTTGCTTTGTGGATTTTCAGGATATAGCCGTGTCACAATATATAAATACATAACCTGTTTGTGATCTTCCATTGTGTGGATCTGATAAATATCCTGCATCGGCATATCCAACCAATCGCGAAGTTGAATCTCATGGATAAAATAACCGAAGATCTATACTTCCACGAAGGTATCTAAAAATGTGTTTGATCCCATCCCAATGTCTCTTAGTAGGAGAAGAACTGCATCTTGCTAAGAAGTTGATAGCAAAAGTAATATCAGGTCGTGTACAGTTTGCAAGATACATAAGAGCACCTATTGCACTTAGGTATGGAACTTTAGGTCCAAGAACTTCTTCCCCACTTTCTAGAGGCCGAAATGGATCTTTATCAACCTCTAAAGATCGAACAACCATCAGGGTAGTCAAAGGATGAGTTTTATCCATATGAAAACGACTGAGAATCTTTTCAACATATGTGAACTGATGAACAAAAATTCCAGATGCTAAATGCTCCACTTGTATTCCCAAACAGAATTTTGTCTTTCCAAGATCTTTCATTTCAAATTCATCTTTTAAATAAGTAGGAGTTCTTGTGAGTTCTTTAGGAGTACCTACAAGATTCAAATCATCCACATATACAACAATGATGGAAAATCCACTTTGTGATTTCTTAATAAAAACACATGGACATACTTGATCATTTATATATCCATCTTTTATTAAATAATCACTAAGTCGATTATACCACATACGACTAGACTGTTTCAACCCATACAATGAGCGTTGTAACTTGATTGAATATATGTGACGTGGCCTTTGTGATTTAGCCATTTTCAATCCTTCAGGAATTCTCATGTAAATCTCACTGTCAAGTGAGCCATATAGGTATGTTGTTACAACATCCATCAGACGTGTTTCCAAACCTTCCATGGTTGCCATACCTATCAGAAAGTGAAAAGTGACTCCATCCATTACCGGAGAGTATGTATCCTGATAATCAATACCAGGTTTTTGTGAAAACCCTTGAGCTACAAGTCGGGCTTTGTATCTTACAATTTCATTTTTCTCATTTCGATTTCGTACAAATACCCATTTGTTTCCAACCGGGATTACACCAAACGGTGTTTGGACTACTGGTCCAAATACTTCTCTTTTCAATAGAGATTGTAGCTCAGTTTGAATATCATATTTTCATTTTGGCCAATCTTTTCTTTTCCGACATTCTTCCACGTTTTGTGGTTCAGGATCCGTGTCAAGAATCAAAGTAATATCTGATGCTATAGAAAAAGAAAATATATCGTCAATCATGACTTTGCTTCGATCCCATATTTTCTCATCATTATCATAATTTATTGAGATCTCTTGGTGTTCATCTCTTATCCCTTCACTGAGATTTTGAACCTCTTCTGGGGCTATTTTCACTCTTGGAATAAGTGCTACTTCTGGAGCGGTTTGTACCTCTTCTGGGTTATTCTCACTCTTGGAATAAGTGCTACTTCTGGAGCGGGTATTCTTTCTGGGATTCCCTTATTTGCTTTTGATTTTCGTAGTGCAGTGTCTTTTGCACCAATCAGTCTTCCACGCTTCTGGCGTGGTTTAGATTCTTCTATTACCTTATTCGTCAATTCTCCAGGAATTGATTTTTCAATAGGTATTTCTATCCTTGCTGGAGTATTTACTGCAGGTGTATGCGACTTTATCAATTTTCTAGTATCATTAAATGCATTTAACATTTGATTTGCAATATTTTGTAAATGAATAATTCTTTGAACTTCAATTTCACATTGTCCTGTACGATGATCAAGTGAATTTAAATCTGATGCATTCCATGATATTTCAGAGGGTTTTTTATTTAAAACTTTCCCACCTCCTAATGGTGGAAATACAGATTCATCAAACTGAAAATCTACATAATGTGCAGTAAAAACATCTCCAGTTAAAGGTTTAAGATATCTGATAATAGAAGGAGATTCAAAAGCAACATAAATACCTATTCTTCGTTGGGCTCCCATTTTAGTTCTTTATGGAGGTGCAATTGGAACATATACCGCACTTCCAAAAACTCGAAAGTGTGATATGTTGGGTGTCTGTCCAAGAACTAACTGTAGAGGAGAAAATTTATGAAGAGTCGTTGGTCTTACTCGAATGATGGCTGCATCATGAAGAATTGCATGACCCCAAACTGAGGTAGGTAAGTTAGCCCTTAACATTAATGGTCGTGCAATTAGTTGAAGTCTTTTTATTAAAGATTCAGCTAAACCATTTTGTGTATGAATATGAGGAACGAAATGCTCAATGGAGATTCCAATAGTCATACAAAAATCATTAAAAGTCATTGATGAAAATTCAACTGCGTTATCAAGTTGAATTGACTTGATTGGATGATCCGAGAACTGAGCCCGTAACTTGATTATTTGAGCAAGAAGTTTTGAGAAGGCAAAATTTCGAGAAGAAAGAAGACAAACATGAGACCATCTAGTTGAAGCATCTATTAAAACCATGAAATATCGAAATGGGCCAGACAATGGGTGAATAGGTCCATAAATGTCTCCTTGAATTCTCTCTAGGAATTTTGGGGTTTCTTTATAAACTTTTACTGGTGATGGTCGAACAATTAATTTTCCTCGAGAACACGCATCACAAAGAAATTCACTATTAGGAAAAACCTTTTTATCTTTGAGAGGATTACCAGTAGACTTTTCAATAATACGACGCATCATAGAAGTACCTGGATGACCGAGTCTTTCATGCCAAAGCATAAAGGATTTGGGATCTATGGTTTTTGGAATCATAACATTATGAGACTCAATTTCTCTAATTTTCATAGTATATAATCCAGAAGAATTTGAATAAAGTTTTTCTAGGATATTCTTTTTTCCAAAAAAAGTAGAAGTGATGAGAAGATATTCATTATCATTTTCATTAGTTATTTCAATGTGAAAACCATTCAGTCGAATATCTTTAAAACTAAGCAAATTTCTTCTTGATTTACTAGAATATAGAACATCTTTGTAAAAAACTTGTGTCTCATTTGGTAGCAAGAAACTAGCTTTTCCAAATCCCTCGATTAAATTTGATGTGCCAGAGATAGTTCCTACATTTCCCTTAGTTTTGATCAGTTGTGAAAAATATTTCTCATTTCGAAGGATTGTATGAGTTGTTGCACTGTCTGCTAAACATATATCCTCCATATCCATTAAAAAAAATGGTCTGACACATAAAAAAAACATAAATAAGAAAATTTACATTTCAAATATAATTTTATTCATGAGAAACACATACCACATATAGAATGAAAACTAATAATATTATACATACAGGGTGTTTAATTAAAACAAGAAATTAAACGATATCCCAAAAGATACTTTCAGAAGGTTCAGTAATATCAACAACCTTTTTCTCAATGTTGGTCATTGGTGAAACATCAACAATATTCACTTGGTGATTAACAAAGTTTGTTTCTGCCTCCATTACTTTGTTCTTTTGAGACTCCTGGAATAAATTATCCAGATGCCTCGGCGTACGACAGGTACGTGACCAATGCCCATTCATTCCACACCTAAAACAAATATCTGGTTTGTTCTTTATCTGTGTTGCATTTTCTTTATTTTTACCTGACCCAGACACTTGCCACTTCTGGTGGCTTGAATTGTCGCGGTTCTGGAATTTGTTGTTATGATGGCCTCGTTTGTTCTTTCGTCGCAAAGACTTCTTATTATATGACCATCTCTTGTCACGTTTATTTTGCTGGAATGACGTACTGTTAATATCTGGCAATGGGGTAGCACCCGTTGGCCGTACTTGATGGTTTTTCAACAACAATTCATTATTCTTTTATGCAACAAGGAGGATAGACAACAAGTCACTGAATTTTGTGAACTTACTCTGTCTATATTGTTCTGACAGAATCATGTTGGTGGGATGAAAAGTTGAGAGCGTTTTCTCTAACATTTGGGTTTCAGAAACTGGATATCGTACAAAGCCAAAGTAGAGGTTATTCTATAAACATTGGAACTATATTCCGTAATTGATTTGTAATCTTGTAGCCTTAAATTAAGCCACTCATATTTGGCATTAGGGAGAACAACCAATTTTTGGTGATCAAATCTTTCCTTCAGTTGTGTCCATAAAGACAAAGGATCTTTGACTGTTAAATACTTAGTCTTTAATCATTCATCAATATGGTGACGAAGAAAAATTATGGCTTTTGCATTTTGTGCCGAAGTTGCTGTATTTCCTGATTCAATGGTCTTTTCTAACTCATTTACACTAAGGTGCAATTCTGCATCAAGTGCCCAAGCCAAATAGACAATCCAGAGATTTTCAAAATAGAAAAATCTATTTTTGCCAAGTTTGCCATATATTCTAGGTTAAAACACAATTATTATTTATTAAAACAATAAATAATTGCATGTATGATATAGAAAAATAAACTATGTCACGACCTCAAGTGGTGATAAAATGCAAATATAAATATTCTTGTATTTATGTTATTAGTATAACGCAAATGTATCTTCACCCGGCATGCGGTAGTTCGCATAGACAGGTTATTCCAACAGAATAATAAATAAAGGAATAACAAAAGAATTTCACCATGTATACGGTAGTCCGCGTAGATAAGTTATTTCAACAGAATAATAAAGAATGGAACCAGGTCATGCGTAATCCACACATACAGGATATTCCAACAGAATAATAAAGAATGGAAATAGGTCATGCGTAATCCGCATAGACAGGATATTCTAACAGAATAATAAAGAATGAAATAACAGAAGAATTTCACCAGGTATGCGGTATTTCGCATATACAGGTTATTCCCACAATTTAATAAGCGGTAAAAAGGTTCCCACCAAGTCTTGTAAGATCAACAAGGATAGATGGTACCATTGTAAATAATTGAATTTAAAGATGGGCAATAAAACATAAATATAAGTTGACAGTTAATATAATAGGCGGCAAAGCCAAGCCAATTGTAAGAATAACATTATACTATTGGTGGCATAGCTAAACCGGTAGTATAATAATAAATTGCAAGAATTTAAAGGCAATTATAAGAATAAAATTATATTATTGGTGGCATAGCCAAACCGATAATATAATAATAAATTGCAAGAATTTAATTTTACCGTCTCAGATGGTTAGAGCCTCGTGCTGATAACGTTTTATAAAACCTTAGCAAATTATAGAAAGATGCTCTTATAATTTCTACATAAATTTAGAGAGAATAAGTAAGAGAAAGAGAGAGAGAGAAATCATTCAGAGAAAATCATATCTTTCCTTCTGTTATTCATTCCTTATATAGGCAAGGCAGGAGTCACGGGGGAGGAAGAAAACTTCACGGGTGAGGAGGAAAGAAGAAAATCAGTAGAAGAGTTCCCACACATTGAGGGAACGTAGGTAATCATATTGCAACATTATGTCTTATTATTTTTATAGGTTCACGTTAGTCGCAATCTAAATTTATCATGAATTAATCGACATACAAATCATTTTTCAAACTCAATTTCATCATTAATAAATAAATAAATAATACTCCCCACCATTCTAAATATAAGATCATTATTGAGTTTTTAAGACAATTTTTTGATACATTTTCAAACTAAAAAAGAACATCAATATATTTAATTTTAATAAATTCAATTATGAATATTGTGATTAATTTTAAAACATCCATAATATTTATTTCAGGTGAATTAGAAATAAAAATAAGAATTGATTAACTATAATTAAACTAATTAAAATATAAAAATTAATAATGAGGAAGCAATCTAAGAATCTAAATCCATTAAATAATAAACGTAATAAGTAATTCAATCTCTTCTATTTTTATAACTTAATTGTGGGTTTGATCTTTCTTTTCTTTAATTTAGTAATTTTACAATTAACGTGGGTAAACATAGATAATGAAAATTTAAAGATTAATTATAACCCATTAAATTTTTTTCAAGTAAACATGAATTATGAAAATATCATATCTTAACAATAATCTATCAAAATATCTTAATTAATTTAAATTCACATAAGAAATATAAAATGAAGGTATTTTAATAACTAAACATGAATACAAAATCAATTAAACATTAAAGCACAATTAATAAAAGAGATAAAAAACATTGTCATGAATAATTATTTAATTTCATCTTCATCATAGATTAAAAAAATTAATTAGACATGCAAATAAGTAAAACTAACTAAAATAAAGAAAAAGAAGAAGAAGAAAATTTAAAAAAAAACTCCCATTATTAATTATCATCCAATGAGCGTACAATGAAGAAATAATTTAATTCTACTCCTAACCTAAACTAATACATAAAAAACAGCTAATATCTGCCTTCCTAACATCTCTTGATACTCCTCTATTTATATGAGTAGGGATTTAATTTTTTTTCATGTAAATTTCAACTTTCTAGTGATAATCAACTTCTCAAAAAAGATCTTTTAGATAGAACTTCCTTTTTTTATTGGATTTAACTTGCACACTGAGATTGTTTCACCTCCCTCATTCTCTATGTAGGATTCTGCTTGGATATTTTGTTCCATAAATTGGAGTATTAAATATTACTTGATCACCAATATTTTGACTTTATTGTAATAAAATATGAAATCCTATAAAATAAAATAAAGCATGTATAGACACTTGAAATTTCACTTTCTTTTTACTAACCCTACAAGAGGACAAAAGTGTAATTTCACCCTGACAACAACCTTGCGGGAGGGCAGAAGTGTAATTTTGCCCTGACAACAACATGTTCAACGAATGATCGCCGAGATGAGGATGGGGTCATAAGAAGCCACCATAGAAATCCCTGAGCCGCAGACAAACTAGTCGACTGTCCCGTTGACTCCGGAAGATACCCGTATGCTTTTAGCTTCATCTTCTCGGATCTAAAAATAGTCAAACTTGATGACATTGCGTAGCCCTCAGAAAGAGATTTTTGGTATGATATGACGTCTCCTATGTAAGACCCCGAATTTTATTAAATAAAAGTATTCAATTTTTCTATATAATTATTATTCAGTAAATGGTTAAATTGATAAAAGTTTAAAGTTATGGGTGAAATGTGCAAATTTTGCAAAATAAGTAAGTGGTTATAAAATATTCATTTTGTCGGGGAATATTTGTTTGGTCGTGAAATATTCTTGTTGTCGGGGAATATTCGTATGACGGTGCAACCATTTGTGGGCCCCATAACAGAATAACTGTCGGATGAAGAAAACGACAAATTTGAGTTTTATAAATAACGGCCTAATCGTTACCATTAACACTGTTGGAATACCCGGTGGGTAAAATAAATTAATACGCGTTGTTGCACAGTAGCACACGGTATTGCACAGTATTTTTGAATTATTGATTCTTATGTAAGAAGGCACTACTCAATAATTGTTATAGTAATTACTGTTCAATATTTTTTTTATTAGTTAAATAATTGATGCGTTGATATTTTATATTATTGTTGTTCAATAATTATCACTGCACAATATTTTCCATTATCAGATCAATAATTTATATTATTTGAATAATATTATTTGATAGCATTATTGATAATGTCTAGAAAGTTCTGTCAAGGAGAGGTTTGGTCACCTAATTGCGCGCCAATAAGGATAAATCCTTATCGAAAACCCCCTCTTTCCTGGAAACGACCTGGTTGTCATAATTGTGATTCTGTAATATTATTTGTGAATAATTAATTATTGATTTATATGATAAGGAAATATTTATTTTATGTGGATATAAATGATGGATATATTTATTGTGGATATAAATGAAGAAATTAATGCTGATGTATTTTATTAGTATTTTATCAAAAAGAAGAACAAAATATGAGATTTTCAGAAAAATTAGTTTATTACTTGATTTTGTAAAATCCATAACTTTTTGTGTATAATGAGTTAGGAGATGAACCATATATCAAAAAAAACCCTGGTTGTAAGCTAAACGTAGAAATTTGAATCACCTTAATATTCTTTGTGGATTTTTCGTGGTGACTGTTTGAGTGAAACTGGTACGAGGGACTTATAGTCCGAAAATCAAATCAGTGTTCTTAAAGCTCTATTGCGTGAGTTATAATTTTGATCCGACCGTTAGATCGTTGTGATTTTTGGATATGTTATACATATATAAGTGGAGTATATGTCCACAAATTTTAAAACGTTAAAAATGAATGTATGATTGTTATGAATTTTAAGAGGTGTTGAAAATCATCCGTATGTGGATTTCAGACATTTTTTGTTTGGAATTTGGAAAAATTTAAAGCTACAAAGTTGTAGAGAATTCGATTTCGTATGGAATGGACATAAAATTCATATTTTTCTGATAAAAGGGCTATTTATTATGAATTATTGAAGTTTCTGATTATTGTTTAAATGATAAATAATTTTGAAAATTTCTAGAATTGGTGGGCCCCACCTTTGGTTGGTGAAAATTTACTGAAATTCTATTTCAAAAGTGGTGGGTGGGAATAGTAACAGGTAGAACCATCAGGTAGCAGGTCAAGTCTGCTTTGGCGTTCTAACATTTTCCTATAAATAGGGTGCTGAGTTAGAATTAAAAATCACACCAGAAACAAGTTTTCTCTCTTTCTCTCTATATTATCGAGCGTATTTTGTGAGTATTTAGATTCATTGTGAGTTGCTATTCAGTGCAAGTTTTCTTTAACGTCATATTCGATATTCCAGTCAGAAGTACTGCTCTTTTGAGGTAAGTGATATTGTCATTATTATAGTAAGGGATAGTAAAGGATATTAAGGGATGTTATTTTCTTCATAACGATGTTATTCTTTCAATATCATTAGACCGAAATATTGATATGGATTTTATTGTGGAATTTTTACCTTTTTCATGTCAGGGTTACTATTCACGTATACGACACTATTCACGTATACGACACTATTCATGTATATGGAACTATTTCCGTATATAACATTATTTACGTATACGATACTATGTACGAATACAAAATACTATTCATGAGTTACTATTAATAAGTTACTATTCATGAGTTACTATTCATGAGTTACTATTCACGAGTTACTATTAATGGTGTACTATTCACGACAAACTTGGTTTCTTTTTCTGACCAAATTATCGTTGATTTATGAATATTTCTCTTGAAATTAAATTCATGTTTTGATCGTATTGTTTTATTATCATATATAACATTTTTATAACCCTGGTGATGGAATTTCTTTTTGACTTGAGTGTAAAGATGGGTAGATTATTGGTATGTTTGTGACTATGAGTTCTCTTTGGCCAGTAGTGCAAAGTTGAATTGTTGACTGATATGATCATGACCATTGAATTTACAATCGAATATCTTTAGCTTAAGTGCAAAGGTGAATTGATCAGCATGGTTATAATTATTGTTTATATAAATTCTGAAATGATTATATATTTCTTTGAGATATTAATATCTTTGGCCTGAAGTGCAAAGATGATCTGTTGTTGAATATCTTTGGCCGGTAGTGCAAAGATGATCTGTTGTTGAATATCTTTGGCCCGTAGTGCAAAGATGAATTTATTAGTATGATTATGAATAGGAACTGTGATTTGGTATAACCATGATCTTTGATGTTTCAGGTAAAGACATGTGATGAAAATTATCTTCGTCCTGGGTGTGAAGAGGAATTTAGAACCACAATTATGATTTTGAGTTATTCACATGATTGTGGATCGGAACTGTTAATTGATGTTATAGGGATAAACCATTATTGGTGGTCTTTTAACATGGAGAAGATAATAGACTTTATGGTCTATTTGACTCTTCTAATGGATTGCTCGTTCCGCTGCAACTATGGTTGAAAAGTTTTATCATCTACCATATGTTCTAAATCTCTGATTTATTACTGACGAAGGCTATTGATAATTTATTTATCTTTAGTCTTGATATTCTTTACTGGGCTAGTTATGCTCACCCTTTTCCTTCACAATTCCTTTCAGGTAATAAGAGTGTAGCTGGGTCGAGCGGGGGTAACATGGGAATAGAACGGTGGTCTCTAGCTGTGGAGATTCTCCCTAAATAGTATAGAAAAGTGTGTTGTATTTTATATATCATTTAGTAGTTATATTTGATGAATCAAATAGGGTGAGGCGAACCCAACGTTGGAAGGGTGTTTTGCCACTATTATACAAGATGTCTAACGACATACGACTTCGTGTTATTATAAGACAGGGTTGTGCACATCCACTTGCTGAGTATATCTACGAGCACTACCTGACTACCTGTATAATCTCGGTGTTAGGTTGAAATATAATTCTCAATTGGAGACAGTGGAGATAATGATATGTCAAGAAAAGACTCACTATTGGAAAAAATATGATAATAATATTCTCTTTTTCTTTGGGGTCTATTGGGTCAACCAAAGATAATTCTGTGGGCATATGATATCTATCATAACCTAGACGCATGGCCTCCCATGTACGAAGGTTTCTTTGAGCACTTTTTAAAGATTTTAATTTCTAAAACAGTTACCTTTATGTAAGGTGCCATTGTGACGTGCTATCCAAGGTTGGGACATGAGTCACAGTTGGTATATATTTGTATCGAAACTCACAACATATTTGTTGTTGTATTTTGCACGACATTTGTGATAATAAAGTTGTAGTTGTTTTCTGTACCATGTTTTTGGCGACTCAGAATAGGTTGGATGGATTGGACCTATTTTGGGGATGTCACATTTGGTAGCAGAGCTTAGGGATATTGTGACAACCCGAGAATTTGAATATTTTTAAAATTTGTATTAAATGATTTAAGGTTCAATATTAGAACCTAGACAGAAAATAAGTGTATGCGTTTGATATTTTTAAGATGGAATTTTGAGGATTTCAAAATTCTGTGAAGGATTTATGTGAATTATTCAGGATTAAGGAAATACGTGAATATGTTCTGTGTATATGTGTACAGTATGTGGTTAAGGATCAAGGGTTGACCAGATAAACAATACATGTAACAAACCCTAAGTATATATTAAGAACGTTAACGTTCTGTTAGAAAACCCTAGCGATTAACAAGAAACCCTAAAACCGATTCTAGAAACCCTAATTTCAGTTCCGGGAATCCAAAACCCTAATTCGGTGTATGAAACCCTAAATTGGGAACTTAATAGCGTAAGTGTAAATAATTATAAGATTAATTAGGGTAAAGCTTAATTAATTAGCAAACCCTAATTTCACATTTTGAAAACCCTAATTTATGTATTTGAAACCCTAATTTATAAATAGGGAAAACTTAAGTGTTAATTTAATACTTTTAATGTTAATTAGGAAATATTAATCCTAATTTTAAAGTTATAAGTAATTAGAAAACCCTAATCTAATTACGAAAATCTAATTTCTAAATTAGAATATTATTTTTCTATTAGAAACTCTAATTTTTGGGTTGTGAACCCTAATGCATGTTTTTGACCCTAATTGCTAAATTATTAATTTTAATTAGGCAATACTATTCCTAATTAGCAAGAATTAAATTATGATTAAGAAATTTTAATATAATTAGAAAATCCTAATTATAATTTAGAAATATTAATTTTCTATTTTTGAAAACCGAAATTCAAAAATGTTAAAAACTAAATTGCAAAACCTAAGGGTTCAAACCTAAAGGATTTTCTAAACCCTAAACCCTAAGGGTTTGCATCAAAAGTCAATTATAGAATTAAAATTGTATAGAAATTACCATTTTACCCTTTTTGTATCATTTAGTAAATATTAGATATTTTGGTTAATTTGTGTGGTGTTTCACCAAGGGGACTTGACAAGTGTCCCACTACACCACAAATAAGCCATGAGGCCACATTGCAACATCCTTGGCCATAGAATCAAAAAGTTGAGAGATTAAAGTAAGAAAAATCTTACTTTTGTGTTCATTTTAGCAAATACCCTTTCTTTCTCTTCAACCTCCGAAATTTTGGGAGGAAGTCAGTCAAAAAAATAAAGCCATGATCATTTCATATCAAGCCTATATCAAAATCAGAAGTCAGAATCCAAGATCAAAGCTCAAGGTGGTAAAATCCCTAAATCTTAAAATTTTATGATTTGATGTTTGATGTTGTAATTGATTGTTTAAAGTTGTGTTAGAAGGTGCCTATAAGTGATCTGGGTTGATAGATCAAGGATCCATATCATGTAGATGCACGAAATCAAGATTTTTGAAACTAACTTAGAACCTTAAAAAGGTCGCCTGACAAGCTAATGTCAATGGCCATAGATCTCTTTCTGTTTTTGATTTTTCTTTTTTTATGTTATAAATATGTTCCTTGTCATGAGGACTATGATCTAAAACAAGAAACAAGGCCAGATCCTTAGTATATTAAGAGTTACAAGTGGTCAAACAGCGTTGACCGTTCACGGAAATGAAATTCTGGGCAGCCCAGAATTCCAGAAGTCCTCTGACAAGATATTTCAGGCGCTAGATCTTGCTATGTTTAAGTTGTTATGTGATTTTGTTGGTTGTATCTTGTAGATTGACATGCAGGCTATACATCCAAACCATTAGATCCCTCAGATCTTTCTTAGAATCAAATATATTGGTGGTCAAACCACCGTTGACCTACACACTGGAAAGAGATTCTGGGTAACCCAGAATCTTCAAGACCCGTTTCCTGACCACTAGTTTGACCGGCCTTGATATCTTAGATCTGTTGTTGTTAAGATGATCTGAGGTTATGTAGTTGTACAGGGACATGAGAACTACACAATGGAACCTTAATATTACATTAATCATACCTGGAAGGCCTAGATCCGGAGGCTCAAAGTAAGACCCACCTTGTTGTCTGACATGAAGATCTGGGCAGACTCAAGAACAGCCGAAGAACACAATTAGCGATAGTTTTGTCGCCTATGGTACCTTTAGCGACACTTAATTATGAAAATTAATTAATTAATTAATTAAATAGAAAAAAATGATTTTTAATTATTAAAAATACATAAAAAATTATAAAAAATTATTTTAAAGTCTGAAAAATAGTTTTTAATTATTTTAAGTATATTTCAAAAATATTTAGTATTTTTGGAATATAAATGGTATTTAATTTATTTAATTATAATATTAAATAAATTATTTAAAAATAATTTTAATACATGAAAAATCATGAAAAATAATATTATGGTATAATAAAATATTTTAAGTTATTTTTAGTGACTGTTAATATTTTGTGATGAATTTCATTAATTAATCAATATTAATGATAATTAGTTTATTTAATAAATATATTAAATAAATTATGGAAAAATAGAACTAATGATTTAAAAATCATATAAAAATGATTTAAGGGTTATAAAAATATTTTAAGTTATAAAATATAACTTTTGATATTTTATCATGAAAATATTAATATTTTAATATTAATAGCAATTATCGGATAATGAATTTAATTGTTTAAAAATCATATAAAGGTGATTTTAAAGTATTAAAAATACTTTGTGATATTATAAATATATTATAATATTATGACATGTATTTCATTAATATTTGATACTAAATAGATATTAATGATAATAGAATATTATGGTATTTATATTATATAAATACGTTATTAATGATTGAAAAATCAAGATAAATGATAATAATTATTTAAAAATTATTACAAACTTACGAGAAATATATCAAATGTTAATAAATTATCTAAGATAATTATTAAGTATTTAGGAAGAGTTTAATTGAACTTAAACTCAAGTATTGTCTGACTAGACCGTCAGGATGTTAGAATTATGTCGGGTTCAACTCAGACTGCAATAGTTTGACTTGATACCGAGTCTTATGTGCTGAATAGACTGATAGGGTTATATGTTATGTGTTTAGGTTATTCTATGTATATATATAATATTATTATATTGTGATGATATTATTCTAATATTGGAGATCTATATTTTAATAATAGGTCTTAGGATAAAGAGTTATAAATTATGTAGCGGTAATCAACGGTTCAGGCAAGTTTGTTTTTACTTAACTCTACTAAGAGTTGTTTCATTCGGATAAGCTTATGGTTAATCATTGCTGGTTGCCATAAATTGTACTCTGTACATATTGCATGTATAAGTCAGGTATGAAAGGCTGATCACCTTCATTACCAGTTGGTTCAGATATATTTGTTCATGTATAATACTTGTTTAGTCAAAAGTTTGTTCCTGCTAGTTCACAATTATATTGTTGAATTATAGCCAGCTTATTATTCAGATTCTTTCAATTATGATATATCGTTATATTATTGAAATTAAACTTTGTTGGTGAAAATCAATACGCTTAAAAACACGCAAGTGCATGTGGTCAACAAGTAATATAGTAGTGAATAATGTATCATTCCCACGAGGACAAAATATCAAGAATCTTAACTTCATAATTATCAATTTTGTATTAACCCTAATTTTTTTAAGTAATCAATTCAATGGTTTTAAATTATATATAAAAAAACTAAATTAATAAAGAAATAAACTATCACAAAACAGTCACCAATAACGAAATCCATAATTTCAAACAATTAATGAAGAATTAGACTTATGATTTCACCCTAAGATTCACTCTGATTTTCAAACCTTTATTCCAACTCAATTCAATATTCCAGTTTATTAATCAAGAACACGAACGTAGTAAGAGCCACCTCTCGATGCACTAATACCATATTAACATCAATCCACAATTAAGATAGAAATTCGTTAAACACCTAAATTAACCAACTCACTATATCTCTATGTGAACTGCAATCAAAGAAGGTTTAAGTTTAAGCTCTCTATACGATTACATGTGATGTCAAGCATATCTCTACCTTCACAATAATCACAAATCTGCTATCGACAAAATTCATGACACATGCTATATTAACTAGGTCTAGATCCAAATCTCCTCTCTCGATTCCTTTCAAATCCACAAAGAACTGTTGATCAAGCAATTCATAAATTCAAGCTCAAATTAACATAGATAAACTAAAAATATCTTATTGAATTGGAAATCAAAGTTATAGAATCATCGTTTCTTCCAAAGATCCATCACAAGTCTAATAAGTAAATTAGTTCATAACGAATAAACTAAAAACTGAATAATTTGTTGAAAACATCTTTCCAATTACAAATAGATGAAAGAGAAGAAGAATTATGGAAAACCCCTTCACGTAGCCTCGATTTGCAACCGTCGTGACAATCTCTGAAAATTACTCCTCTAAGTTCGCTCTTCAATCCTTGAAATCGCTCTTGAATTATGCCTTTGTGTGTTGTAAGATTGTTGTTTTTATACGAAATAGCAAGCTCTCATTCTCCTCTGGCCGAATTCTCCTTTTATTAGAGTCCAAATGCATCATTCCAGTCCAACAAATCGAGCTCTAGCAGAAGTTGAAACTAAACATGACAGTTCATAATCGGGATCCCCGCCCTGGCGGGGGGTACAATGCACAAAAGGCCCGCCCCGGCGGGGGTAACTACTGTCTTCCAAATTTTTTTACTTCCAATTTTTTTCCACTTTGCTCCAAAAAGACCGCATTTCCTCACCAATTGCATCCATGACCACCCTACACATAAAATAACATGAAACAAGTAAAAACGAACACAAAACACGAAGATAACTACGAATTTAAACTTGAAATGAATATCGATTCGTGTATATAAAATCCACTTATCAAAATCCCCCAAACTTGAACCGTGCTAGTCCTCGAGCACAAAACAAACTACATGCTATGTAATGCAATGAAATGCAATAACAATCTAAATATCTAAAAATCTAATAACATCGCATAAACTAACTTATCCCATCGGCCTCAGAGAAAACAAGCAACTTTACAATACAAATTATCAAAACCAATCCACACTTACGTATTAATTCTCAACTCTTGAACAATTATCACTGGTATAGCGTGCGTGTGTGATCAACATCTAAGATAACTGATACGTACCTAAATTCAATACATAAACAACTTCTTAGAAGGAATCATACAGTGCAAACTTAAAAATCTCAAAGATAGGCACGACTTAACTAAAATTAAACTCAACCAAATTCAAGGGTACATGCAGGATACTTATACTTTCTTTTCTTCCTTTTTTTTACACGGGGGCTTTTTTCACTTTTCCCGTTTTATTCTTATCTCTCTTTTTTTTTCTTCTAAATATACATAATGACTGTGCAACGTCTCATCCCATTAGGCTAATAGTATTACCCCTTAGCAAGCTTTCGACCAATGACTCCCAGACCATAAAAGACCTTAGGGCGCTAGGTGTAAAGACAATCCCCTCGGGCTTACTTGCTCAAGTAACAAAGCCCCGAAAAAGACTAGTCACCATGTATACCCTATATTCTTTTTTTTATTTTACAAAGCGTATATACCCCACATATATTCCCCCAACTCAGGTTCTTGCCTAATTAAAGACTTCACTGCCTATCCTTGTCATTTCTGGTTCACCCTAGCATTATCATTTAGAAACTTTTTATGTATCAATTTGAACTAACCGGTCAACAAAGATGTTATCCGTGCTACCCTTTTTATAACAGTTTCTAACAATTCCAAGAATTGATTCATACCGAAATTATATCATAGTTCTTATAATCCATACTATATTGGTTAACTTGTTCACAACCTCATCATTGGCCCACAAAAATAACATGAAAAATGCGACACCATTGGACATATGCAAACACACTATTTAACTACTTTTTATTGTATGATTATATATTAGATATATATATATAAATATAAGTATATATAAATAATGCAAAATCCTAACTACTATGCAAATTACCCTATTCTATAATGCAAAACTAGATATGACAAACAAAAAATTCAGAAATGCTGTGTGCAACTAAAAAATACTCCCCCAAACTTAAATAAAATAATGCACTCATTGGATAACAATAAGTGCAATAGGACTTCCTTGGAATCGTCTAAGTCTGGGGTGGTGGTTGGTGCTCTTCCTCAATTGGAATCACTATGAGGAAAAGCGAGGTAAGGACCGGGTTGTTGATATGGAAATTGAGCTGCCGGGTTGAAACTTTGGAGCATTGTGTTGAATGAGGCGAAAGATGCGTTCATGGCATTAAACATGTGATCTTGGTGCATCGCCAATCGCTGCATTTCCCGGCGTGCTGCCCTATTATTCACATTCATCTAATTTTGGAACTCAAGGAACTGAGTACTAGAAATTG
>CM035100.1:43184980-43539394 GCA_020205505.1 Panax japonicus
CTGATATCTTTAAAGAAGTTCTTATATCAGATATCAATATACGTAATTCCAACAGTTGGGAGAGTACGCTCTTTTTCTATGAGAGATAAAAAAACTAGGGTTTAGCCAACCACCCATCTTGTTTAATCTTTCTTCTTCCTTGGTGGATCACCTCTAGAAGCCAAACACTTGGGTGGCTAACATTGATCAAAGGAAGGAACCAAACCCGGTGGATTCAAGTTGAACGCGAAAAGGATTGGAGGTGAACTTATACCTGAGGAAGCTCGAATCTTCAAGGGTATGATTCTTATTCTTTATCTTTTCGTTTAATTAATAATTGTGCATAAATGATGATCTGGGTATATGGTTTGTAAAAATTTTTAAAACTTTAATTTTCCACGTTTCTGCTTCTTTTGTGCAATTTGATTGCGTTCTTGAATATTACAAACCTAACACCTAGACTGCTGATCTAGAAAGAATCTGTGAGATTCAGAAAGTGTAAAAGATACCCTTAGTGGATTTCCTACTCGAGGAGTAGAAGAGTGAACTAGGAGCTTTAAGTGCTCTGAACCACTTAAAACTGATGTGTCTCTTACATTCTTGCTATAACTGCTATAACTACTATAACTGTTATAATTGCCTCACTCTCACCAACTCACCATATCTAAAAGAGAGATTAAACAAATCATAATTCCGCTGTGTTTTAATCATTATCAAACTAACAAAGTAAAACGAAAAGAATTTTAAATATCTATTCAACCCCCCTTCTAGATAACTATTGTGCATCTGGGAACTAACAATTGTTATCAAAATAGGTTCTATTATATAGCCTACAAAGCTTAAGTAGATCCAATGACACACTTACCAAGTGAATCAAAGACTGGAGGAGGCAGCAAGCCACCTATGTGCAACAAAGATAAATTCGCAAACTGAAAAGTTTGGATACAAGCATATATGGATTCAATAGATGAAGATCTATTTGAAACTATTTAGAATGGACCCTATGTTCCTACAAAACTTGCACCAACTACGGACGACCCAAACAAAATACAGATCAAGGTCAAAGGAGAATGGACTGACAACGAGAAAAGAGTTGTTCAACTCAACAAAAAGGCCAAGAACATTTTGTTTCAATCCTTAGAAGATGATCTATTTGAAAATGTGGTCAAAAACAAAACAGCAAAGGAGGTTTGGGAAGCACTACTCATCATGCATGAAGGAACGGAAGAAGTCAGAGAAAACAAACAATCTCTCCTAACACAGCAATATGAAATGTTTGCACACGTTCAAGGAGAAAACGTCACTGCCACCTACGAGAGATTTAACGTTCTGCTCAACTCTCTATGAGCCTATGGAAAGATCTATCCATACAAAGATCTAATCATAAAGTTCATGAGAGCCTTACCGAGCAAGTGGGATACCAAAACCACTGCTATTAGAGAGTCAAAGAATCTCCATGAGATGACTGTTCAACAGTAATATGGCAACCTTCTCACATACAAACTAGAGCTGACTCAACGACAAGAAATTATATCTGAAGGAAGAAAGAATGATAAGGGTGTTGCTCTCAAAGCAACTGAAAGCACCTCCAAGGTCAACACTGAAATTGACTCTGAGTATGATGAAGATGATGATGAGGACTTTGCAATGCTTGTGAAAAGACTCAGAAGGTTCATGCATTAAGGCAAAACCAGCAAGCCAAAGAAAGTCAGCAACTACAACAGCCAGGAGAAAATGAATGATTTATGCTACAATTGCAAGAAACCTGGCCACTTCATTGCCAACTGTAACAAACGTCTCAGAGAAGAACTAAAGAATAAATCACATCCAAAGAAGGAATACAAAGGCAACAAAAGGCCTCAAAAGAGAGACAAAGGCCTTGTACCTGGAGGATCGTGGAGTGACTCAGACAATGACTCAACTCTTGAATCTGGAGATGCGGAAGATCCTCAAATGGCAATTCTTTGCCTAATGGCCAAGAATGCAAAGGACAAACAGAACTCCAACATACATGAAGTAAGTATAGATGAGGTATTTGACTTTAACTCTCCTGATGTAGACATTGATAATTTAAGAAATGCACTGCATGGCATAACATCTGATCTGCATCAATACATGAAATGGATTAGAGTTTTGTCTAAGGACTATTCACTTCTTCGAAAGGAGAAAGAGAAAGTTCAAGAAGAAATGAAAATATCCCTTCTAAGCACTGACTCTCTCTCCAAGTTTGAAGCTGAGAATAAGCTCTTAAAATAGACCAACGAGCTCAATGCACAAAGAGAGTCAAGTCTAACCTCTAAAATTGAGGAACTAGAAAAGACAATCTCTACATGGAATAAATCCTCTTCATCCATGGACTCCCTGATCTTTAGCCCAAGAAATGTTTCTGACAGAACAGGTTTAGGCTTTGGGGAATTTGCCTTAGAGCCATATGTGGAAAAGGTAAAGGAAACTAGCACTAGTAATGCTTCAAGTTTTAGTAGAGGAATTATATTTGTGAAATCCTCACAAAAGGATGAGCCAGTTAAACCCTGCTCTAATGATTCAATCCATATTCTGAGAAGTAAGGAATCTCATACTGGCCTGGGTTTCAGAAACGAGAAGAGTAACCCAGCCACTACTCACCAACCTCGAATGATCGTAGAGTCGAGTAAAACCAACTCTACGAACCAACTGGGAAGGTACATGTTGCCTCTTTTTTAGTTCTAACAAAAGAGCTCTAACTCATGCAAGCATACATGGATCAACAAGTAATACAAAGTAAGTCGAGTATCGATCCACGGAGAAAGTATTCTAAATCAAACTATTATGCATCAACTAAATCACTATTTTTATTTGGTCAAACTACTGTTTATGATTAGAAATTACTCTAAACTCAAATAATAACTAAATGAAAAATATTAATGTAATAATTCAAATCTGGAAATAATAGGATCCTAACTTCACTTAATAGTTCATCTAATTACCACCATCATTCAAGACTATTCACGTATGACAGGAAATTAGCCAAGAGCACAAACGCAGACATAACCATTTTTCAATGAATCATGACCTACTCACATAACATCCACATACAATAGACATCATATAATCATCAATAAAACCAATCTCACTATATTTCTATGTGAAATTGCAGCAATATTGAATTTAAGCACAAGCCCTTATATAACTCATACGGTGAAACAGTATATGTCTATCTGGTTCATGAAATACAAAGCTAAGCAAAACATCCCCATATACGCATGCTATCATGATTACAACCATACTTGCATGTTATTTTTCAACTCCATACAAGTACATAAAATGAATGGTGATCAATCATTCATGCATTCAAATCAACTATGATAGAAATTCCTCACAATACGCAAACAGTCCAACAATCAAGCCATAAGTTAAACTACATATTAAAATACGTTAGAATCCCATAATGGAGTTTAGTTCATCGCTGAACCGAAAGCCATTATGGGATCAAAGTAACATATGGAAAATAAATAAACAATTAAAAGAGAGACGATAGAATCGATCAAACCCAATTGCTGATTATACTCCAAACGTAACGTTCAAATCCTCAATATTCTCCAGCAACATAAAAGTAGTTCATCCACAATGATTGAAATCCAAAGAAGAAGTAGAAAATAATAGGTCTATTCTTGGTTCATCAATGGAAATCTCTCAAAGCATAAAATCCTAGTTTTGTATTATGAAAACACGTAAAAACTAAAGATAGATGCGTCTGGTACAAACCAGAATAGTTTTAACCCACTCAAACTCTTAAAATTTAAAAATTAAAATAAAATTGATTAACAATTGCAGATATCGCGCGCAGGCGCGCGAGGTCCCTTCATAATCATTGCGCGGACACGCGTGTTTAAAATCTGCTCAGTCCAGGTGATCGCGCAGGCGCGTGTCTTTTGGCCTGTGTAGCCGCGCAACTTCTGCATTTTGAATTCTGTGCTCTACTGCTGCTACTACTTTTGTGTTCAACTACTGATCCCTCTTCCTTCATCCATGCTCAGTTGCATATCTCCAATTGTTCCTTGCATCATGCTTACATTAGCCTCATGCCATCTACCATCGCCAAGCTATGCCATTTCCTGCACTTTCACACCAAAGGAGTTCTCAGTACATGCAATACAAAACAAAACAAAATGAAGTTAAAAACACACTAAAGTGTACTTGAGATGGGCATAGTTCTCGTGAATTGATATCCAATAAGTAGGTATAAAACCCACTTATCAAATATCCCCAAACTTGAACTATTGATTGCCCTCAAGCAATGAATACTATATAAACACTGAAAATGCAACTACATGCTATACAACTAAATCATGATGCTATTAGTCTCACATTGTTCCAGCTATAACAAAATTTTAGTCCAAAATGTCTCAGCGAATTATCCAGATTCGGGAATACAAATTCAAACCAAACTATAGGCATAATATCATACACTCAAATAATTCATATATGTTATAAAGATGTTGTGTGTGTGTGTTGTGTTCACCAAAACTTGACTTAAGTAAAGAATACACATGCTAAACTGCTTAAAATAAGAAATTACAGTCTAAATCAAGACTCATGTATACTTATGCAACAAAGACTGTTCCAACATATCAAAATAAACTAAGGTTTAACAATGGGCTTAACTGCTTTATTTCTACTCACGAGGGCGATTTTTGCCCTTTCCCGCGGTGTTTATTGCTTTATATATATATATATATATATATATATATATATATATATATATATATATATATATGTGTGTGTGTGTGTGTGTGTGTGTGTGTGTGTGTGTTCCCAAAGTTTGATTATCAATGCTTTGTACAGTCTAAGTCTAGTTTCCACATATTTCTCTTTTTAAAACCACATTTCCTATTAAACAATGCAATACATCATTCTTATGCCTACAAGCAATTGTGAACACGGCAGTGCCAACCGATAGTATCTAAACAACATCATGAATTACATCGTGTAAAACATTATATCTAAGCTCATGTTATCCAAAATACTCAACAATCCTTCAAAATTCACTTTCATCATAGGCTAGATATAATTCCCATAAAGCCAGAATTTGTGAAACATGCAACTAAACATATACTAACACAAATAATGATGACTAAAAACAGAATAATATAACAAGCAATTATTAACTAACACATAAACATGCAAACTTTTAAACTAAACATGAAACTTTAAACTAAACATGCAAATGCTATATGCAAACTACACTACTACTCTAATACCCCCAAACTTAGAATATTCATTGTCTAAATGAATGGAGATATAGGGTTAGAAAAACTCCCCTAATGCTCAGCTGCACCACCGTCATCGGGTGGTGAATCCGGTGGTGGATATGGCATGGCAGTCCCGAACTGTGGCCACTCAACCATGATGTAAGACCCCAACTTTTATGAATAAAGATTAATTTTTCTCGAAATATATTTTTGAATATTATGGTGTGAATTTGATATAATGTTATAGTTGTAGGTATTATTTATAAATTTTGCAAAGTAAGCAAGTGGTTATATAATATTTGATTGGTCGGGGAATATTCGTTTTCACAGAGAATATTCGTACTATGGCACAATCATTGGTGGAACCCACAACGAAAGTATTATCGTAGTTAGAAAATGACAGAATTATCTTTTTATAAAAATAACAGCAAAAGTTTTACCGTTAAACTGTTGAACTACCCGGTGGTAAAAGTACAGTAATACGCGTGGTTGCATAGTAGCACACGGTATTGATTATTGATGCTTACGTGAGATGTCACTCAGTTATATTCAATTATTCCTACAATATCATCTGCATAATATTTTATATTATTAAATCAATATTTGAGACGACAAAGTTATTCATATTATTATTTGCAATATTGACAATGTTAGAAGTTCTGTCAAGGAGAGGTTTGGTCACCTTATTGTGCGCTAATAAGGAGAAATCCTTATCGGAAAGCCCCCTCTTTCCTGGGAACGACTTGGTTGTTAAATATTGTGAGTTATAATAGTAATGATGAATAAGTTCGTGTTGATTAAAGATGAAATTGATATTTCCATTATGTTGGGATTATTAGTGTTAGTGGAAATCGACATCTATTCCGATAATAATTGATGTCTGGAGGTTATATTGACTGATCGGGTAATTAATCGGATAAATGAGCAATTAATTACTATTATTTCACATGCTTATAACTATTTGTTCACATGTGTGTACTATTGATTCACATTCATGTACTATTAGGGGAGGTGGTGTGAGATTGATAATACTTGCATGACTAAATTAAAAATGAAGAAAAAGAGGAAGATATTATACAGTAATATTTTGAGCCCCAAAACGTGCAATTATCGAAACTATATTTTTCTATAAATAGAAGCTCATTCTTCCTGCATTTCTCACCAATTCACTAAATCTATAGAGCAATTATAATAGAGAGAAATTATAGAGAGAAAGAAGAAGAGAAGTCTGCTACCTCACTATTCCAGTATCCAGTCTTCTTCTAAGGTAAGGGGTATTATTTCTTTCGTATTCATGAAGAGATTTATTTTCTTTCAATACTTATAAGGGTTGTTATTTCATTCTTTATTATTATGTTGGAATAACCTGTCTATGCGAAGTACAGCATACATGGTGAAATTCTTCTATTATTCCATTCTTTATTATTCTGTTAGAATAACCTGTTTGTGCGGTCGATCGTATGCCTGGTGAATTCTATTATTATTCCATTCTTTATTATTCTGTTTGAATAACCTGTCTGTGCGGTCTATCGCATGCCTGGTGAATTCTGTTGTTATTCCATTCTTTATTATTCTGTTGGAATATCCTGTCTGTGCAGATTACGCAAGACCTGGTTCCCTTCATTATTATTCTGTTGGAATAACTTGTCTATGTGGATTACCGCATGTATGGTGAATGATCCTTCGTATTCATTCCTTATTAAATTGTGGAAATGATCTGTCTACGTGGATTACAGCATGGCGAATAAAAATCCATTTACAGTTTTATATATTCTATTATACTTAGTTGGTTAAAGTTTTGGCTTCTATACTTCATAAAATTAGTAGAATATCCTGGATATTTACGCTTCATCCAGTATCTTTTCATGAAAATATTCTTTTGAGCATTCTTGAATTTTACTCCACAAAACAGCATCATGTTGACAATTTGGACGTTATTGATTTCTGGATAAATTAAATTATAAATCTTTAAAAATTTATCCTTGAACTTGTTTTTATTGAATTTTTATATCATTGTCATCATCTTCATGTTTATAATATGTTGAAAGTTATCTGTGACCTATAGTGCATAGATGGACTTGGTGTGATTATGACCAGGGATTATTCGGTATAATCATGACCGTAATGTTATAAATGAAGTGGTAAAAGTCCTCATTGGCCGTAGTTCATTGATGGACAATTGTTGGCATGATCATGAGCATTAATGAATACACGAATATCATTGGCCCGCAGTGGATGGATAATTTTTGGTCGTAATACTAATGAATATCATTGGTTGTAGTGCTGGGATGATGTGGTTTATTTATTAAGCTGAGTCTCAGCGATAAAAGTGATGAAAAATCTTTTAAATCATAGAAGATAGTATATTTTATTCTCTACTTGACTTTTCTAATGAATTGCTTGTTCCGCTGTAGTTAAACTTGATTTTTGTTATATTTTATCAGTTTAACACTGTTGAAGGCAAACGATAAATTATTCTGCATTATCTTAGTCATAATATTTCTTACTGGGCTAGTTGAGCTCACCCTTTCTTTCACTGTTCTCTTCAGGAAATGAGAATATAGTGGGGACGAGTTGGGGAAGAACGGATTAACGGTCCAGATGGTTGTTTTAGTAGTCCTCACTACTCTATAAAATAGTTTTACAATAAATGAAATGAGGACTCCATTAAGTGTGGATATTGTCTAGATTACAATATTCTTATTAAAACTCTCAGATTATGTTTTGTCGTATTTTTCACGACTGTTGTATAATTAAGTTGTATTTGAATTTTGTACTATGTATTTGGCGACTCAAAATGGATGATGTATACCTATTTTGGGGGCATCACAGTTGGTATCAAAGCTTAGGGATATGATCCCTGGCTAAGATGTGAGACTAGAACTAGGAGGGGAGAGACGGGGAATTCCTTCGCTAGTATGACCTACCTAAGTTTATTTGGTATTTAATTGGTCGGTCAGAGTATAGGGATAATATGTTGCATGTCAAATAACCCTTATTTTGTGGCAGTATTTGAAAATGACATCCGAGAATGTTGAGAATAGCAATGGAGCACAGGAGATCGTTGAGTCACCACAAATCAATAATCAGGATAATGTGCATCAGGAAGGCGATAATCCTCATGCAAACAACAACACTGACCAAATGATGAACGATGGAATGTTCAGAGGGTTTATGCAATTCATACAACATCAGGCGAGAGCGGCTCCTGTCCAAAATGTAGGTGGAAACACTGAAAACTCTCGGACAGTCACCGCTAAATAGTTCAAGGAGCTGGGACCACTGGAGTTTATTGAAGAGCAAAAACCACTTAAGGTGGAAATGTGGATAAAGCAGATCACCAAGATATTTAATGTCTTGGGATGCGCCGAGGAGCAAAAGTTTCCCTTTGCCACCTTTATGTTGTGAGGAGAGGCAGAATACTTGTGGGAATCGGTATAGCGTACTCAACTTGCCACACTGAAGATGTCTTGGGAGAAGTTCCAAGAACTATTCAACGACAAGTACTTTCCAGAAAGTATTCGTCATATGAAAGAGGTAGAGTTCATCAAGTTGGAGAAGAATAATATGACCGTGTCGCAGTACGAAGCTAAGTTTGCTGAGTTGTCCCGGTTTGTGTCCCACTTGGTTGATAATGAGGAGAGAATGACGCGGATGGTTTTAAGAGGTTTGAAACCGGAGATACGTCAATATCTTATTTCTCATAAACTGTGTTTGTATTCAAGTGTTGTAAATAGGGCTCAGTTATTGGAGCGCGATAACGAGTCAACGCAACCAAGAGAAAGCAACCGGCAGAATGAAAATTCTAGTGGTAACAGTCATCGAAGCGGTGAGAACAAATGTGTAGGGAATCAACATGCCAGAAATGGTAACCACTTTGGTGGTAATCATTGCCAAGACAATAAAAGTGGACATTTCAAGAAGAGGAGATTCAACAATGATGGAAAGACGTCAGCACCAACACTCGTTGTTAAGGAAGGAGAACGACCACCTATTATATTCTTGAAATGCGGAGGGGAGGGACACATCAGTCCAAACTGTGCGGAGCAATCCAAAATATGTTACAATTGTGGAAGAGAAGGTCACCTAGCTAGATTTTATCGTACAGGGAAGCCAAGTCCAGTTGGAATGGTGACACCAAATGCCGTCCCAGACAAGTCAAAACCAATAGTTCAAGGGAGAGCGTTTGTTGTGACCTCCCAGAAAGCAAGGAACCCGAACGAGGTCATCATGGGTAAGATTATCATAAACTCTAGCGAAGTCTATACCTTATTTGATACCGATTCTACCCATTCTTTTATTTCTCCTACATGCGATCAACGTTTAAATTTGACTCTGGAGAAGTTAGATTTTGACTTATCTGTTGAAACTCCATTGGGAGAAACCTTCATACATCCACTGTCTATAAGTCTTGTTTGATTCAAATCGGTAACCGTACGTTACCTGTCGATCTTATCTCCTTATAAATACTTGCATTTGATGTGATTCTAGGGATTGATTGGTTAACTACTCATCATGCTAAAATTGATTATTTTCGTAAGGTTGTTAGCTTTCATATTCGTAACAAACCTATTATGCGAATTCAAGCAACCAAACCATTAAAATCAACCACTGTCATCTCAAGCCATAAAGCTATTCTTTTATTGAAAAACTGATGTCAAGCTTTCTTAGCTCATCTCACCGATTTAAACAAAAATACGTCAGATTTGAAGGATATTTCTATTATTAATAAATTTCCTGACGTATTCCCTGAAAAACTTCATGGCCTACCCCCAGAACATGAAGTTAAATTTTGTATCGACCTTGAACCCGGTACAAAACCCATTTCCAAAGCCCCATATCGAATGACTCCTATTGAACTTCAGGAGTTAAAGACCCAATTGCAGGAATTGTTAGACATTGGTTTCATTCGTCCTAGTACGTCTCCTTGGGGTGCTCCTGTTCTATTCGTGAAGAAGAAAGACTGTCTTCAGAACTCGGTACAGGCATTATGAATTCTTAGTCATATCTTTTGGATTGACTAATGCTCCTATTGCCTTCATGGATATGATGAACCGAGTATTCAAGGAATATTTGGATCACTTTGTGGTCGTCTTTATTGATGACATCCTCATATATTCCAAAAGCTATGAAGATCATGAGCAACACTTGAGGTTGATACTCCAAAAGCTTCGTGAAAACAAACTTTATGCCAAATTGAAGAAATGCGAGTTCTGGCTTGAGGAAGTAGCATTCCTTGGGCACGTAATATCAAGTCATGGAATATCTGTTGACCCGACAATGATTGAAGCTATTCAAAGCTGGGAGCAACCTAAATCAGTGACCGAAGTACGTAGCTTTCTCGGCTTAGCTGGTTATTATCGGAGATTCGTAGAAGGGTTTTCTCAAATCGTTACTCCATTAACTCAGCTGACTCAGAAAGATACAAAATTCGGTTGGAGCGTGAAATGTGAGAAGAGTTTTCAAGAACTCAAGAGGAGACTCATTTCAGCACCTGTTCTGACAATACCATCTGGCTCGGAGGGATTTGTCATCTACAGTGATGCTTCAGGAAAAGGGTTAGGATGTGTTCTCATGCAGCATGGGAAAATCATAGCCTATGCCTCTCGACAACTCAAAGAATATGAGAGGAATTATCCTACTCATGATCTAGAGTTGGCAGCAGTTGTCTTCGCACTTAAAATTTGGAGGCATTACCTGCATGGGGAGAAAGTGGAGATCTATACAAATCATAAAAGCCTCAAATATTTCTTCACTCAAAAGGAACTCCACATGCGGCAATGACGTTGGCTCGAACTGTTGAAAGATTATGATCATACTATTCAATACCATCCTGGAAAAGCGAACGTAGTAGCTTACGTATTGAGTAGAAGATCATATGCAGGTAAGAGTGCGTTATTGTAAACGCAAAGTCCCATTTTGTATGACTTGCAAAGGATGGAGATAGAGTTAAAGACTCCAGGGACCCATGTGATGATGGCAAACATACGAGTAGAACCGACTTTAATCGATAAAGTTAAAGTTGCTCAAGCTACATACCTGTAGCTAATGCGTATGAAGAAAAAGTGCAAGAAGGTGCTCTCTCGGAAGCTAGAATCGATGAAGAAGAAATACTTCGAGTCAACTCCAGACTTTGTATTCCTAACGACCCTGATTTAAAGTATAAAATCATGATGGAGGCGCACAACACACTGTTTGCAATTCATCCTGGGAGTACCAAAATGTATCATGATCTTCGACATACATTTTGGTAGAGCAATATGAAGAGAGAGATAACAGAGTTTATGTCAAGGTGTTTAACTTGTCAACGAGTCAAGGCGGAGCATCAAGTACCAAAAGGTCCATTGCAACCATTTGAAATTCCATAATGGAAGTTGGAGCACATTACCATGGATTTCGTTATTGGTCTTCCCAAGGTTTCTCAAGGCATAGATGCAATTTAGGTCATTGTTGATAGATTGACCAAGTCTGCTCATTTCTTACCTATACGAGAAACTTATACACTTGAACGTCTTGCTCGTATGTACATAAATGAGATTGTAAGACTGCATGGTATGCCAATATCTGTAGTTTCTGATCGAGACCCAAGATTTACTTCACAATTTTGGGTTAGTTTGCAGAAAGCTATGGGCACGGATTTACGATTTAGCTCGGCATATCATCCTTAGACGGACGGGCAGTCGGAGTGGACTATTCAAACTCTTGAAGATCTATTAAGACTCTGTGTCCTTGACTTCAAGGGAAGTTGGGACAAGTTCTTACCATTGGTGGAGTTTTCCTACAACAATAGTTATCAAGCAAGTATTGCATGGCTCCATTTAATTGAGACGTTGTATAGGAGAAAGTGTCATTCTCCAGTATGCTGGGATGAGGTGGGTGAAGCAACGTTGTGGGATCGGAGTTGGTATGTATGACTACGGAAAATATTCAAACGATCCGACAACGTATAAAAACCTCACGCCAAGTATGTCTCGCGTTCATAACGTTTTTCACATATCTATGTTACGTAAATATGTGAAAGACCCGAACCACATTATTGAATTAAAACCGGATGAGATAGCGGAAGATTTAACGTATGAAGAGGTACCTGTTAAAATCTTGGATAAGAAGGATCGTATTCTACGCTCCAAGGTTATACCTCAAGTCAAAGTTTTGTGGAGAAACCATGATGTTGAGGAAATGACCTGGGAATTAGAATCTAAAATTAAGTAAAAGTATCCTCACCTCTTCAACATACCAGGTACGCACCCTAATTTCAAGGATGAAATTTTATAAGAAGGGGAGGTTGTAAGACCCCAACTTTTATGAATAAAGATTAATTTTCTCGAAATATATTTTTGAATATTATGGTGTGGATTTGATATAATGTTATAGTCGTGGGTATTATTTACAAATTTTGCAAAGTAAGCAAGTGGTTATATAATATTCTATTGGTCGGGGAATATTCTTTTTTACAGGGAATATTCGTACGACGGCACAATCATTGGTGGACCCCACAACGAAAGTATTATCGTAGTTAGAAAATGACAGAATTATCTTTTTATAAAAATAACGGCGAAAGTTTTACCGTTAAACCGTTGAACTACCCGGTGGTAAAAGTACAGTAATACGCGTGGTTGCATAGTAACACACGGTATTGATTATTGATGCTTACGTGAAAAGTCACTCAGTTATATTCAATTATTGCTACAGTATCATCTGCATAATATTTTATATTATTAAATCAATAATTGAGACGACAAAGTTATTCATATTATTATTTGCAATATTGACAATGTCTAGAAGTTCTGTCAATGAGAGGTTTAGTCACCTAATTGTGCGCCAATAAGGAGAAATCTTTATCGGAAAGCCTCCTCTTTCCTGAGAACGACTTGGTTGTTAAATATCGTGAGTTATAATATTAATGATGAATAAGTTCGTGTTGATTAAAGATGAAATTAATATTTCCATTGTGTTGGAATTATTAGTGTTAATGGAAATCGACATCTATTCTAATAATAATTGATGTATGGAGGTTATATTGACTGATCGGGTAATTAATCGGATAAATGAGCAATTAATTGCTATTATTTCACATGCTTATAACTATTTGTTCACATTCATGTACTATTAGGGGAGGTGGTGCAAGATTGATAATACTTGCATGACTAAATTAAAAATGAAGAAAAAGAGGAAGGTATTATACAGTAATATTTTGAGCCCCAAAACGTGCAATTATCAAAACTATATTTTTCTATAAATAGAAGCTCATTCTTCCTTCATTTCTTACCAATTCACTAAAGCTATAGAGCAATTATAATAGAGAGAAATTATAGAGAGAAAGAAGAAGAGAAGTCTGCTACCTCACTATTCCAGTATCCAGTCTTCTTCTAAGGTAAATGGTATTATTTCTTTCACATTCATGAAGAGAGTTATTTTCTTTCAATACTCGTAAGGGTTATTATTCCATTCTTTATTATTATGTTGGAATAACCTATCTATGCGAAGTACCGCATACATGGTGAAATTCTTCCGTTATTCCATTCTTTATTATTCTGTTAGAATAACCTGTCTGTGCGGTCTATCGCATGCCTGATGAATTCTATTATTAGTCCATTCTTTATTATTCTGCTTGAATAACCTATCTATGCGGTCTATCTCATGCATGGTGAATTCTGTCGTTATTTCATTCTTTATTATTCTGTTGGAATATCCTGTCAATGCGGATTACGCATGACCGGGTTCCCTTCATTATTATTGTGTTAGAATAACCTGTCTATGTGGATTACCACATGCATGGTGAATGATCCTTCGTATTCATTCCTTATTAAATTGTGGAAATGATCTGTCTACGTGGAATACCGCATGGCGGACAAAAATTCATTTATAGTTTCATATATTCTATTATACTCAGTTGGTTAAAGTTTTGGCTTCTATACTCCATGAAATTAGTAGAATATCATGAATATTTGCGCTTCATCCAGTATCTTTTCATGAAAATATTCTTCTGAGCATTCTTGAATTTTACTCCACAAAATAGTATCATGTTGACAATGTGGACGTTATTTATTTCTGGATAAATTAAATTATAAATCTTTAAAAATTTATCCTTGAACTTGTTTTATTGAATTCTTATATCATTGTCATCATCCTCATGTTTATAATATGTTGAAAGTCATCTGTGGCCTGTACTGCATAGATGGACTTAGTGTGATTATGACCAGGGATTATTCGGTATAATCATGACCGTAATGTTACAAATAAAGTGGTAAAAGTCCTCATTGGTCGTAGTGCATCGATGGATAGTTGTTGGCATGGTCATGACCATTGATGAATACACGAATATCATTGGCCCGTAGTGCGTGAAATGAGAATATAGCGGGGACGAGTCAGGGACGAGTCGGGGAACGGATTAACGGTCCAGATGGTTGTTTTCGTAGTCCCTACTATTCTATAAAATAATGTGATAATAAATGAAATGAGGACTCCATTGAGCGTGGATATTGTCTAGATGACAATATTCTTATTAAAACTCTTAGATTATGTTTTGTCGTATTTTACACGACTGTTGTATAATTAAGTTGTATTTGAATTTGTACCATGAATTTGGAGACTCAAGATGGGTGATGTATACCTATTTTAGTGGCGTTACACATAGTCCCTTGCTGTGCAAACGCCTCTGCCAACGACCTCGTGAGACCCGCAACAAATGCTGCTAAGTTGTCATACATCGCGTCGACCTTTCGCTCCAACCTTCGGAGTTGTCGATCCCTAGTGGCAGCAGTTGCTTGAGTTGACGGACCTGCTTCATCTATTTAAGAGGGCTGCGGTGGTGGCTTTGAGAATGTGGGCTAGATGATAAAGCCTTTTCCTCGCGGGTGCGGTGCACCTCCTGTCAATCCTCGAATTTTACAATGGTTGCATGAGTGATATCTTGACTCGAGTTCTGTATTTGTTTATTGTCCCAATGGCATCCTTGAAAATTGTCGGCCAGTAGAATCCTACTTGTAGCACTCTATCCGCTATTCGTTCTCCACTATAGTGACCCCCATATACAGAAGAATCACAATCCTGCAGAATCCCCTCGGTCTCGCTATATGGAATACACCTTCTTATCATTTGATCAGCACACTGTTTAAACAAGTATAGCTCATCCCATATAAACCATTTGACATCATGCAATTTTTTTTCTTTTGATAACCCATCAAGTCAGAAGGTACCATCTTACTCACCAAATAGTTTGCGTAGTCTGCAAACCATGGCACTTCCCCTTTCACCACAAACAACTGCTCGTCTGAAAAGGATTCATTAATAATAACCTTGTCTTCCGCTTCTCTTTCCGGATTCTCTAGTCTAGATAAGTGGTCCGCCACTTGGTTTTAAGTGCCCTTTCTGTCCTTGATCTCCAAATTAAATTCTTGCAATAATAAAATCCATCTGATCAACCGGGGCTTTGCATCCTTCTTTACCACTAAGTGTCGAATTCCTGCGTGATCCATGTACACTATCACCTTTGTACCAATTAGATATGCTCAGAATTTATCAAAGGCATACGCTACTGCCAATAACTCTTTCTCTGTGATGGTATAATTCAACTGTGCATCCGTAAGGGTCTTGCTAGCATAATATATTACATGAAACATCTTTTCCTTTCTCTGACCCAAGGCAGCCCCTACAGCGTAATCATTGGCATCTCACATCAGCTCAAATGGCAAATCCCAATCTGGTGCAGTAATAACTGGTGCTGAAGTTAGTTTCCTCTTCAAATGCTCAAATGCCGACACGCAGGCCTCATCAAAATTAAATTGTGCATCCTTCTCAAATAAACTACATAGTGGTTTAGTTATTTTTGAAAAGTCCTTGATGAATCTGCGGTAGAAGCATGCATGTCCCAAAAAACTGCGAACACCTTTTACTGAAGTAGGTGGTGGCAAGTTCTCAATAGTTTCTAGCTTTGCCCTATCCACCTCGAGTCCCTTCTTTGAAACTTTGTGTCATAGAATGATTCCTTCTTGTACCATAAAATGGCACTTTTCCCAATTCAACACTAAGTTTGTCTCAACACACCTTTTCAAAACCATCACTAAATTCTCAAGGAACAAATCAAACGAGTCCCCAAATACTGAGAAATCATCCATAAATACCTCCACATTCTGCTCCACCATATCCGCGAAAATAGCCAACATGCATCACTGGAAGGTGTCTGGAGCATTGCACAACCCGAAAGACATCCCTCTGAAAGCAAAAGTGTCATATGGACATGTGAAGGTAGTCTTTTCCTGGTCTTCTGGAGCTATCATAATTTGATTTTAGCCTGAATACCTGTCCAGAAGGCAATAATACTCATGAACTGTTAGTCTATCCAACATTTGATCAATGAATGGTAGTGGGAAGTGATCTTTCCTCGTAGCTTTGTTCAGCTTATGGTAATCCATGCAGACTCTCCACCCCGTCACTGTTCGTGTTGGAATCAACTCATTATTTTCATTTAAAACCACGGTCATACCACCCTTCTTTGGTACACATTGCACTGGGCTCGCCAATGCACTATCTGAGATTGGATATATTATACCTACATCCAGCCATTTTAAAACTTCTTTCTTGACCACTTCTTTCATTATCGGATTAAGTCTTCTTTGTTGCTCAACTGACGGCTTACTATCATCTTCCATCAGGATCTTATGCATGCAAAATGAAGGGCTGATCCCTTTTATGTCTGCTATGGTCCATCCAATAGTCGATTTGAACTCTCTAAGGACTCGTAGCAGTTTTTCTTCCTAAAAAGATGTTAGTGCAGAAGAAATAATCACAGGTAGCTTTGAATCTTTATTTAAAAATGTGTACCTTAAATGATCTGGAAGTGGTTTCAATTCAAGTTCTAGAGGTGTCTCAAGAGATGGTTTTAATTTTATCGATGTCTCTCCAGCTTTCTTTAACGGCTCGACAGGTGTTTTGAATATTTCAAAATTGTGGAGTGGTATCCAGATATTGCACAAGTTCTTCAACTTCCTTGTCCTCCAATTCTAAATTTTCAGCAATGACACTTCTCAACGGTTCATAATCCACTAAACTCTCAACTTCATCATTTAATACATGGTCCACCAAATCAGTTCTGAAACATTCCTCTTCATCTGTTGGGAACATCATTACCTTGAAGATGTTAAAGGTAACCTCCTGATCATGAACACACATAGTGAGTTCCCCTTTCTGAACGTCAATCAAGGTCCTTCCTGTAGCTAGGAATGGTCTCCCCAGTATGATTGGTATACTTTTATCTTCCTCGTAATCCAAGATGATGAAGTCAGCCAGAAAGATAAATTTGTCCACTTTCACCAATACATCTTCAACAATTCTCCGTGGATACGTGATGGATCCGTCAGCTAGCTGCAAAGAAATATTTGTTGGCCTTGGAGCCGGCAATCCCAACTGGTTGAATACTGACAAGAGCATCAAATTGATACTTGCCCCAAGATCACATAGACACTTACTGAAGCTCATCTTTCCAATTGTACATGGAATTGTGAAACTGCCCGGATCTTTCAGCTTTGGAGGTAGTTTGCGCTGAAGCACTACACTGCATTCCTCTGTCAAGGCCACTGTCTCGAACTCTTCTAATCTCCTCTTCATTGACAATATACCTTTCATGAACTTTGCATAACTTGGCATCTGTTCTAATGCCTCCGCGAAAGGTATGTTAATCTACAGCTTTTTAAAGACCTCCAAAAACTTACTGAACTATTTATCTTCCCTCTACTTGTTCAATCTTTGTGGATACGAAACCGGAGGGTGAACTAGTGGTACTGTACTCATGGGCTTCTCATCTGAACTTGCTTTATCCTTCTCTATTCACTGTAACTCAGAATCTTCCTTAATCAATTTCTCAGCAGACACAGTTTCCTCCTCGCGCGGCCGTGCGACTTCCTCAGTATAACATGGCGCGGTCGCACCATGCTCAGTTTCTGCAGTCTTTTTCCCAAACCTTAATATGATCGCTTGACACTGTTCCTTCCCTTCTCTTCATGGATTTACTTCTGTATTACTTGGCAATAAACCCTGGGGTCTGTTGTTAAGCATGCTCGCCATTTGCCCTATTTGAGTTTCCAAATTTTTAATAGTCACTGCTTGGTTTTGATCATAAACTCCGTGTTTGCCATGTACTTCATCATCATCTCCTCCATTTCTGATTTCTTTTCTTGCTGAGGTGTAGCTGGAGTATGATGTTGTTGTTGAGAAAATCTCGGCGGAAAAGGTGGTCTAGGATTACACTGTTGCTGCGCTGGCTGTGACTGAAACTGATTATTCGGCTGAAACTGATTTTGTTGATTTCCTTGATTATTTGACCAACTGAAGTTATGATGATTGTGGTTGTTGGAGTTGTACGTGTTCTGAAACTGTCCTTGGTCTTTCCTGTAATTGATCACATACTGTACCGACTTTGAGCTGATAACACATTGATATGTCGAGTGTGACCCTGCACAGATCTCACATACGAAGGCAGCTATTTTTTCTTTGCTCTCTACCAATGAATCTATTTTCTTCACCATAGCTGCCATCGGTACTGACAACTGAGTAATAGCATCCACTTCCAACAAACCTGTAACTTTGGGTTGTGGCATCTGAGATGTAGGGTTTTGAAAGTCATTCGCTGCCATTGTCTCGATAAGGTTATAGGCTTCCTCATAGCTCTTTGCCCATAATGCTCCTCCTGCAGCTACATCTACTATCGGCCTAGACTGCCATCCCAATCCATTGTAAAATGTTTTGATCACACAACAAGAAGCCAGGGCCTGAAGGGTCCTTATCCGGAGGGACTAAATGAAGTTTCAAGCCTGCTGGGCTGGAAGAGTTCTTAAGGAACTAGAGAGATTCCAAGGTTGCTGGCCTTAAAGAGTTCTTAGTGAACTAAAGTCCCAAGGTTGTTGGCCTTGAAGGAATCTTAGTGATTCAGGGTGCTGCCCTTTCTTAGTGGAAATCTTGCTAGTTGAAAGCAGAAGAGTGGATTAGGAGCTTGAGTCTCTAAACCACTTAAAAACCCTCATGTCTTTTACATTAAGTCATTTACATTATGTCTATTAACTGTTATGTATATTCTAACTGCTTACAACCGAAATAACTCTACGAATAATATATGTATGATTATGAATATGTCAATGAAGGGGATCTTTTACTTATTCTGATGTGCTTGAAAAGATTCTTATGTTTGTCATATGCTAATTTAATAGCAATACAAAATAAAAGAGAAAAGTATTTCAAAATAAAAGGATCTATTCAACCCCCCCCCCCTTCTAGATCTATTGTGCTTATTGGGAACTAACAAAGACCAGTAACGAAATCCATGGTAATATGCTCCCACTTCTATTCTGGAATTTTAGGTGGTTGCAATGGACCTTTTGGCATTTGATGATTTGCCTTGACTCATTGACAAGTTCGACACCTTGAGATAAACTCTGCTACCTCTCTCTTCATATTGTTCCACCAAAATGTATGTCGAAGATCACGATATATTTTGGTACTACTATGATGGATTGCAAACGGTGTGTTGTGCGCCTCCATCATGATCTTGTACTTTAAATCAGGGTCGTTTGGAACACAAAGTCTGGAGTTGACTCGTAGTATTCCTTCTTCATTGATTCTTGCTTCCAAAATAGTACCTTCTTGCACTTTCTTCTTTATACGTATCAGCTCTAGGTCCGTAGCTTGAACAACTTTAACTTTATCGATTAAAGTCTGTTATGTTAGTTCCCAAAGGCATAATAGTTATCTAGAAGAGGGGGTTGAATAGATATTTAAAAAAAAATCGTTTTACTTTGTTAGTTTGATAATGATTAAAACATAGAGGAATTATGATTTATTTAATCTCCCTTTTAGATATGGTGAGTTGGTGAGAGTGAGGCAATTATAACAGTTATAGCAGTTATAGCAAGAATGTAAGAGACACGGCAATTTTAAGTGGTTCAGAGCACTTAAAGCTCCTAGTCCACTCTTCTACTCCTCGAGTAGGAAATCCACTAAGGATATCTTTTACACTTTCTGAATCTCACATATTCCTTCTAGACCAGCAGTTTAGGAACTTCTCAGTTCACTCTTGAACTCTTTAAGTTCAGCAGACTTGGTTCTTCACAGTTCACTTAGAACTCTTCAAGTTCTTCTGACTTGGAACTCTTACTTCAGTTGATTGGTAGTTGTTGAGTTCTTGGTTAGTGCTACTCAGTTGTCGTTAAGCACTTGTTCGTAAGAACTGAGTAGCTGAGCAAGCTTTCTCTTTTTTCTCAGATCGTAGAGTTGAGCGTTCAGTGTTCTTGTTTGTTTTGTTCAATGTTTGCTTACTTTTTAATCATCTCCTTATGTTTTGCATATATGTGATCCTTGAAATCTATCCGTTGAAGCCATCCGTTGAAGCATTAAATGTGTTTAACGTTTTTGAACTTTGATGGAGACTATTCTGCACAACTTCTGAATTGCATGTTGGCCCACTGACATAGCAGACTGCTTTCTCACCTAACACCTGAAAAGGTGTGTTTCTCTGACCCATGGTCCTTTCCTTATCTTCTTCAATATGTTTCCTTCGTTGTATACTAAGGATATCTTTTGTGCCATTGGGACTGGTGAGGATTTCAACGTTTATAAATCATTCCATATTTGTTGGAATTTATCCTTAAATAAAAGGATAAGGTTCGATGCTTCTGACATAGGCAGATGATACTCTACGATTTAGATCGTGGTATCTTGCCACCTTGGTGCTTGGTCTGATGCTATCAAACGAGAACACTACAATTTCTCTTAAGGACTTGCACACTAAGATCTTCACTTGCTTGTCTTTCAGACTCTACGTTTCTGAGAGCACACTACGATCTCTGAGATGGCTTCGGCAAACGTCTGGACCACTCTACGACTTTTGGAGAGGCCCTTCACGGCAGACACACTGCGATCTCAATGCTCTACGATTCTGCCTTGGCTTCTACAATCTCTTGATCAGTTCGATAGACTATGATTCTTGTTGAAGCCTATCTATTACATTTCAAGACATAGATCAACCTAACAGCTTTGATCTCTTTTTCTATACATCTATTTACATAATGATAACCATTAAAAGCTTAGATCAACCTAACAGTTTTGATCTATCACTAAGTCCTTGTACATCTATTCCTTAAAGGACTTTACATATAATCATGAGCATTTACTTTAAACATCAAATCAAAATATGCACTCTCCAACAATCTCCCCTTATTTGATGTTAACATAACCAAGAAGATTTGTTGTCATGATTATCAAGATCTAGATGCAATTACTAAAAAGTAAATATGACTTAATATTTCAGTGAGATGTTGAAATTTCTAGAGAATAAGCATGAATTTATTGATGTTGGAAATAGATATTGCATTTAAGTTCAGTTACATCAATAAGAATTAAATTTCAACTTATCTATGTTTCTTCGACCTTTTGCTTGGTGGAGGATTTGCATATTCCTCCGTTCTCCTTTTTATTTTGGTTTCATCTCTCCTGGCTAGATCTTCCAGCTCACTTTGACTTAGTCTGGAATTGTGATCATGCCTATTCATGAATGCAGGATCTCCAATTGCCATTTTTAGGCTTATGGTAGTCACTTCTTGTGAGCTGGGAGTTGGCCCTAGACTTCTTATTGGTTGAGCAATGATAATTGTCTCACCATCAGATCATTGAGTATGATGTCCAGATGATGGAGTTTGTTGATGATACTGCCTTGGAGGAGGACTCCTTGAGGATTGAGCTAAGAATATGCCTCTGCCTCTGCCTCTTCCTCTGCCTCTACCTTTGCCATGATCCCCTTTCCCTATTATTCTCCCCCTTTATGTCAGCATCAAGGGTTCGATTGTCTTCTGAGAGGCGAGTCACTCCTTGGACAAGCTCGTTGAGTTGACTTTGGGTTTGAGCAATGTCCTCTCGATTCTCTTTGATCAGAGCATCAGATCGAGCTTTCATTTGTTTAAGGACGGCTAGAACATTGTCAGTCTGCTGTCCTTGGCTTACGTAAAATTTTTGGAATTCTTTTACTGCAGTTTGCAGATTGATGATGCTTTCTAACATAAGCTTGTTCTAATTCTCTTGAGTCGTCTGTAAGACGAGAACAGCATCCTGATGTCTTTTAGCTGCTTAAAAGTGTATCTGATTTCGGTCATTTATGTTCTTCACCATTTCTTTTATGATCTCCCTGAGCTTCTTTGTGAGCTCAGAGCTTAGGGTGCTGGGGAGAGAATTGGCAGCCGTGATCATTTTAGTCAGTCTTAGTTGAATGAGTTTTGTGTGAGATTCAAGACTGACATCTATATCCTTAATCACTTTCTTTGAAACTTCGGATAACTCAGATTTAGTGGGCAGATCTGAAAGGAGTTCACTGAGTTGTGGAATGTGTGGAGGAGGGGGTGTGCTCTTGAAATGATCTTGCAAGGAGTAGAGGTCAAGATCAAGGTTGAAGTATTCATTTGTAGATGAAGAGGAAATATCTTATGGAGGGGCCTGTGTTTGGGTGTCTGGAGTAGGCGGCTCTACGATTTGAGCATGGGACTCTACGATGGGGCTAGAGTCAATAATCGTAGAGATAAAAGGAGTTGAGATCAATATGAAGTTGGGCATATGTGGTTCATCAGTTACAGAATTTTGGGATTCTACAATTGGGAATTAATTTAGTAGATTAAGGACCACTTCCAACCAGCTTGGGAATTCATAAAATTGGCTGAAAAAAGATAATGGATAGTGATTAACTCTGAAAAGGATAGGGATAGATAATATCTCATGCACAATTTTTGAAGAGGGACCATTTGTGATTAGCTGTTTGGCAAAGTTAAAGTTTCTTGGGAATCCATGAGCTAGCACAGAGATGGCTGGATATTCTTTGAAGCTCCAAAATATGTGATTCCAGGAGTTTAGAATTTGAGCTTGATGAAAAGGCATCATGGGTAGATAGGAGAATAGTTTCTCGTAGTTAGCCTTTTTATACCCATTACAGCCCACACCTATGATCTCGACCTCATCATCTTCGTCCTCTTCTCTATCTTCGTTCAAGGATTCCACTATATCAATGACTTCATTTTGTTCTTGCTCTGGTTCTCTCTCATTTTCTGCAGGAGTAGCTTCTTCTATCATGGGGATATCATGAGGCTCCACCTCAAAATGATCATCCATTTGCATTTCCAGTGGCTCCCCCTCAGCTCGAGCACTTTCTAGGGTCAGAGATTCATGTAACTCCCCTCAGCTGGAGCATTCTATATAGTGAAAGCTTGAGGGGGCACCTCATCAGCTTGAACAGTGTTCTTCTGTCTTGCTTCAGATAGCCCCTTCTCAGTGGATATCTTTTGGTCTTTCTTTTTGAGTACTCCTTCATTGACAAGGATGTACTTTTTAACCAATTCTCGTCTTGGTTTTCTAGGCTGAGCCACAGCCTTAGGACTTTCTTCAGCTCTGTCTTGTTGATCTGCCAGAATATCTGGTGCAACAACTTCCTTGGTTGAGATGTTCAGTCTGGTCTCTATAATCAGTAGAGACTCTACGATCGAAGAGACATATGGCCTCTTAGACTTGTGACTGTTTTTGTTCATCTTCAGCAGCTGTGAGATGGTAGCTCTATCTTCATCTGCCTTAGCCTGCTATTCTTTTCTTCTTAGGATCCTCAGAGTTTCAATGCCATCTATAAATGAAAAACCTTCAGATTTGAAACCTAGATTTAGGATGATGTCCAACCTTTAGCTTGATTTCCACGTCCTTGACCCTCGTCGTGATGACTTCATTCTCCAACACCCCATTCTTGTAGAATTCTTTTATTAGCTTCGGGTAGATCCATGTGCTCGTACCCAAAGCATCTTCGAGACCAGCCTTCTTTATCAGTGTCAGAGTTTTGTGAAATTTGGGTTCAGCTATTTTGAACTTATCGAAACAGAGTCTATAACCAGAGATGACGTTGGAGGCTGCCATTGATTTCTTTGCAAGGAGTATGGTTGTCTGAACTTTCTTAAGAGTTAGGGTTTCTGCTTGTAGAGAGAAAGAAAGAGATAAGCTTTTTAAACTTCTAATTTCAAAAAGGTATTTTCAAATTGTACTTGTAACTTCCCTCTCTCTAGTTTACTTAGTGGGGCAGGTGTCAAATTCTGTTTGGCTCTACGAATCTGATTAAGGAGGATTATACTGATTTACCCTTAACTCTTTTTGAGTTAATGTGTCCTTTGGGGGGACTACGATCATTGAGGTAGCCTTTGTGATTGTCGAGTCTGCTCTGCGTTCGTTGAGTCTGTTCAGCAATCGTCGAGTCTGAACTGCGATCGTCATGTCTGCTCAGCAATCATCGAGTCTGCTCAACAATTGTCGAGTCTGAACTTCAATCGTCGAGTCTGTCTGGGTTTTGTGATGTACTTTTAACGTGGCATTCTTCTCGTTTTAAGGTAGCTTAGGAAGGGCTAACCTCATAGAATGAATCAAGGGTTAGGTTTGTTCCTGAGGCGCTTATCAGAAAGATTTCTTTGTTTTAAACTTTATTATCACAGAATACTCCTTTGATTTATTGATGGACCTCTGCTATCGTTGATTCTTCATTGCAATCATTTAGTCTGTACTACTAATCGTTATCTTTCATGTCACTGCAGCTCTATGATCATGGACTTCCTTTCATCATGTCAATGTTTTCGAACATAGCCTTTCTATCTGCATGGTTTGCACAAACTAGAGCATATATTTCATGGTTGTAGATTAAGCATGCCTAGCTCACTTATCAACTTGTTAAACCTGGATTCATCAAGAGGCTTTGTAAATACATTGGTAAGTTAATTTTCAGTAGGGATATATTGTAAAGATAAGGTTCCATTTTGCACATGATCCCTAATGAAATGATACCTTATTTCTATATGCATAGTCCTAGAATGCATGACAGGATTATGAGTTATTGCTATTGCACTTGTGTTATCACAGTGAATAGGTATGGATTTGAATTCAAACCCATAATCTGCTAGCTAATTTTTTCATCCATAGGATCTGAGCACAACAGCTGCCAGCAGCAATGTATTCAGCTTCTGTAGTTGAAGTAGATACTGAGTTTTACTTCTTGTTGAACCAGGACACAATTATGTTTCCCAGCAACTGACAGGTGCCACTGGTACTTTCTATCTATTTTGCAACCAGGAAAATCAGCATCTGTGTAGCCTGTTAGTTCAAATGAGGACTCCTTGGGATACCAAAGCCCCAAGTGAGGTGTACCCTTGAGATACCTGAAAATCCTCTTAACCGTAGTTAAATGTGATTCCTTAGGATTAGCCTGAAATCTAGCACATATGCATGTTGCAAACATTATGTCTGGTCTACTGGAAGTTAGGTATAGAAGAGAGCCTATCATACCTCTGTATTGAGTTATATCAATACTTTTACCTTTTTCATCTTTGTCAAGCTTGGTTGCAGGGGCAATTGGGGTTTTCATGGGAGAGGCTGATTCCATGGCATACTTCTTAAGTAAGTCTTTAATGTACTTGGCTTGGTTTATGAAGATTCCTTCCTCAGTCTGCTTTAATTGCAGTTCAAGAAAGAAGTTTAGCTCACCCATCATGCCTCATTTCAAACTTGCTCTGCATAAGCTTGGAGAATCTTTCACATAACTTTTCTTCAGTAGAACCAAAAATAATATCATCAACATATATTTGAACCAATAAGACTTTGTCTTTATGCTTTCTAAGAAATAATGGGGTATCTACTCTACCTCTAGTGAACCCATTTTCAATAAGAAAGTTAGTTAGTGTTTCATACCATGCTCTAGGTGCTTGTTTAAGACCATATAAGGCTTTGTCTAATCTATAAACATAATTAGAAAGAGATGGATTGATGAAACCTGGAGGTTGCTCTACGTAGACTTCTTCTTGAAGTTCACCATTCAAGAATGCACTTTTGACATCCATCTGAAAGACCTTGAATTTCATGTGAGCAGTAAAGGGAAGGAATATTCTGATGGCTTCTAGTCTGGCAACAGGTGCAAATGTCTCATCGTAGTCAATGCCTTCTTCCTGAGAGTAACCCTTGGCCACTAGTCTTGCCTTATTCCTGGGTATTACTTCATCTTCATCCATCTTGCTTCTGAAGACCCACTTAGTTCTAATGACAGGATGACTCTTTGGTTTTTGTACCAATCTCTATACTTTGCTTCTTTTAAACTGATTAAGTTCTTCCTGAATTGCTTCTATCTAGCTAGAGTCTTCCATAGCTTCCTCTATCTTCATAGGTTCCATTTATGACATGAAGCTAAGATAGAAACATTTATTTTGGGTGGCAGCTCTTGTTTTGACTCTTGTACTCGGATCTCCAATGATTAAGTCTTGAGTGTGATCTCTTGCCCATCTGTTTCCTGTTGGGACATCTGTCCTGATGCCTTCTTGTCTGAGGTCTTTAAGATTTATTTCTGTTTCTTGGTGTGGAGGTTCGTTTTCTTGCATAGGCCTCTCTACGATCTCATTTCCTTGCTCAACGATTTCATTATCTGGAACTACGATCATAGTGTTGAGCTCGACGACCTCGTTCGTGGTGTCTGAACTGTTGGTTGTAGTGTCTTGAAGCACTATTTTGTCTAAGTCTGTCTCATCAAAGATGATGTGAATCGAGACTTCAACACTTAATGTCTTCTTCTTGAACACTCTGTAGGCCTTACTGTCTGTTGCATATCCAAGAAAGATTCCTTCGTCTGACTTGGGTTGAAACTTTGTCAAATACAGTTTTCCATTGTTGAAAATGTAGCACGCACAGTCGAATACATGAAAATAGATGACGCTTGGCTTTCTTCCTTTCCACAGTTCGTAGGGAGTTTTCTTAAACGTAGAGTGTATGAGTAATATGTTCTGAGTGTAGCATGCAGTTTTGACAGCTTCTGCCCAGAAGTATTCAAGCAGATGGGTTGCTGCTAGTAGAGTTCTTCCAGCCTTTATCAATGTCCTGTTCTTTCTCTCAGCAACTCCATTTTGTTGAGGAGTTCATGGAGCTGAGAAGTTATGACTGATGCCATTGTCTATGCAGAACTGGTCCATTTCTGAGAAGTCGAATTATCTGCCATGATCACTCCTTATAGCCTTGATTTTCTCCCTTTTCTCGTTCATCACTAGCCTAAACATCTTGATCAATTGGGAGCTTGTTTCATCCTTTGAGGTTAGAAAGAACACCCATGTGACTCTGGTGTAGTCGTCGACTATGACCAGTGAGTATCTCTTCCCTCCGAGGTTTGTTGTTGGAATTGGGCCAAATAGATCCATATGGAGCAACTGCAGGGGTTTGTCAATTGAGTTGGTAGTTTTGCTCTTGAATGAGCTTCTGGTCTGTTTTCCAAGCTGATAGGCATTGCACGTCCTTTCTTTAACGAAGCTGAACTTGGTTAAGCCTACAACTAGATCTTTTGAGGCTAGTTTGGAAATGCTCTTGAAGTTGAGATGAGACAATCTTCGATGCCATAACCAGCTCATTTCTTCAGATGATTTAGCCAGAAAGCATATTGTCTCGTCTGAGCTTAGTTGTCCAAGATTTACTATGTAGACATTTCCTTATCTTGTTTTGGTTAGCTTTACAATAGATGTCTTCAGGTCTCTGACTTAACATTGATTGTTGAGGAATGTTACTTTATGTCCCTTATTGTAGATTTTGTTAATGCTCAGAAGATTGTGTTGTAGTCCTTCCACATAGGCCACTTTACTGAAGGACACTGCATTGTTTCCAGCTGAGTCGTATCCTCTTGTCACCAGAGTCGTTGTCACCAAAGATGACTGAGGGACCTTCCTTCTCTATGTAGTTAGACAGAAGAGCTTTGTTCCCAGTCATGTGCCTTGAGCATCCACTGTCCAGATACCAGGTTGTGGTCGTGGAGCTCTTTTTCTGTGGTAACATTAAACTTTCATTTTGGTACCCATACTTGCATGGGTCCCACTTTGTTAGTATCCTTGGGGACCCAAATCTGCATGATTTTGGGTTTCACATTCATGGAATTATAATAGCACTTTGCATCCTTGTGACCTACTTTATAGTACACAAAACATCCAATATGATGCATGCTTGTGTGTGTGAGATTTCTTCCTCCATTTGAACTTTTGTGGATCTTTAGTCATCCTTCTGTTAAGCTGATTTTCCTTCTTCCATGTGTCCTTGTGTTTCATGATTTGTCAGGAGTGTACCTTACCTCTACTGTACTGATAAGTGGCTTTATACGTACTTATTGGATATCAATTCACGAGAACTATGCCCATCTCAAGTACACTTTAGTGTGTGTTTAGCTGCATTTTGTTTTATTTTGCATTGCATGTACTGAGAATTCCTTTGGTGTGAAAGTGCATGAAATAGCATAGCTTGGCGATGGTAGATAGCATGCGGCTAATGGAAGCATGATGCAAGGAACAATTGGAGATATACAGTTGAGCATGGATGAAGGAAGAAGGATCAGTAGTAGAACACATAGCAGCAGCAGAGCATAGAATTCAAAATGCAGAAGCCGCGCGGCTATACAGGCCAAAAGACGCGCGCCCGCGCGATCACCCGGACTGAGCAGATTTTAAACACGCGTTCTCGCGCGATGATAACGAAGGGACCTCGCACGCCCGCACGATGATTACGAAGGGACCTCGCGCGCCCGCACGATGATTACGAAGGGACCTCGCGCGCCCGCGCGCGACATCTACAGTTGTTAATTAATTTTATTTTAATTTTTAAATTATAAGAGTTTGAGTGGGTTAAAACTATTCTGGTTGGTACCAGATGCATCTATCTTCAGTTTTTACGTGTTTTCATAATACAAAACTAGGGTTTTACGCTTTGAGAGATTTCCATTGATGAACCAAGCATAGACCTATTATTTTCTACTTCTTCTTTGGATTTCAATCATTGTGGATGAACTACTTTTATGTTGCTGGAGAATATTGAGGATTTGAACGTTACGTTTGGAGTATAATCAGCAATTGGGTTTGATCGATTATATGTCTCTCTTTTAATTGTTTATTTATTTTCCATGTGTTGCTTTGATCCCATAATGGCTTTCGGTTCAGCGATGAACTAAACTCCATTATAGGATTCTAACGGATTTTAATATGTAGTCTAATTGATTGCTTGATTGCTGGATTGTTTGTTTATCATCAGGAATTTCTATTATGGTTGATTTGAATGCATAAATGATTGATCACCATTCATTATAATATACTTGTATGGAGTTGAAAAATAACATGCAAGTATGGTTGTAATCATGATAGCATGCGTATATCAGGATGTTTTACTTAGCTTTGTATTTCGTGAACCAGATAGATATATATTGTTTCACCGTATAAGGTATATGAGGGCTTGTGCTTAAATTCAATATGGCTGCAATTTCACATAGAAATATAGTGATCTCGGTTTTATTGAAGATTACATGATGTCTATTGTATGTGGATGTTATGTAAGTAGGTCATAATACATTGAAAAATGGTTATGTCTGCGTTTGTGCTCTTGGCTAATTTCCTGTGATATGTGAATAATCTTGCATGATGGTGGCGATTAGATGAACTATTAAGTGTTGTTAGGATCCCATTATTTCCATATTTGATTTATTACATTAATATTTTTCTGTTAGTTATTATTTGTGTTTAGAGTAATTCACCATTGTCGACGACGGGATTTTTAATTGTCCCTTTCCGTTACTTGTTCTTTGGTGTTCTCGTTTTAAGTGAGATTTGTTTGAAAAAACAAGTGAAAAAGGTCCGACATGTATAATGTCGACGATGGGACTGTTAAGAGTCGCCAGTTGGTTTTTTAAATGGTTGTACCAACACAACCGAGAAAAGGTTTGCACATTGACCCAGTTATGTGACATTGCTAAACGGGTCGGTGAAACCGAGATTCATTAGGGTCCGAGGACTTGGTTATGCGGGGGGAAGGTGTTAGGCACCCCCCGACATCCGTGTTACCACGGTGACCGCCTCTTTTCAAGAAACTATTATCTGAATGTGTGTGTTTGTGTGTGGGTCAATGTGCTATTATTTGGAAGTAGTGCGAGGACACGTTCGCACCTATATACACAGGGTTTGAATTTATGTAAAAATTCAATTTTTAGCAAGATATGGCAGTGATGTTTTATAAAAGAGGGTTTTTAAACCCTGATGCTTAATAGTAATTGAGACCTTTTACACTCCCATTTTATTAAGTGTTCGGCTTGATTGATTTTATTTGACAGATGCGAAGCATCCGTACGAAAATAATGTACAAAAATAATGTCGACTTCCTCATGGGTATGGAAACCATCTGAGGAAATTCAGACATCGCAGAATAATTTACAAGCTACTTACAGCTAAAAATGTCCATCACGGGAACCGAATCTAGATCCAATGGGTTGAATCTGTGATCACATGATTCCTAGGCGCACATGATACCACAATTTGTGTGAAAGCAGTAAGCTGGTATATATATATATATAAGCTATAAATATATATACAGACACGATCACCAACCACGAAGCACCTCCATGGGGGATCAGAAATGTAAATAAAGTTGTACAAGCTATCAACCGCCACAGAGGAAACTCCAGGCGGGACGAAATGTAAATAAAGTTGTAAATACGGTCAACCGCCATGAAAAAAACTCTAGGCGGGACGAAATGTAAATAAAGTTGTAAATACGATCAACTGCCACGAAGAAAACTCCAGGCAAGACGAAATATATATATATATATAATCGAATAAACGCACCGGATGTAAAATCCAGGCTCATCTAATAGAGTTCGACACACAGTTAATATATATAAGTATATATATATATATAGGAACTGATCCGTGGACAACGTTGGCTATTGTCCCTATTTCAACTAACGCTCATCCAGCCGTCCAAATTTGGAGTTAGTGGCTTAGATGAGCGCCCAGCCGCTAGAGAGAGTAGCGGCCAACAAAAAATAAATTTGGCTTAATTACTGATTATCCTAATTATTCTCGTAAAATAAAATAAAATAATAACTAATTATATGGATAATTATAAGGATAATCAGTAATTATCTTTATACTTATCCTTATACTTATTAACAAAATAAGTATGTATAAGAATAATGAATGATTATTGTTTTATGATTTTTAATTATAAATAGGAAATAGTGATTGAGTTTAAATATTTGAGTAGGAATATAATATAAATTCAATCACTATTTTCTATTTATAATTAAAAATCATGAGATGATAATCAATAATTATCCTTATACATAGAAAATAAAGATTGAATTATTACTGATGAGTGAGTTTTATACACATGAATTGGATACATTCGGGCTTAATTTATTGTTGTTCTCAAGTCTTTTAGGATGTTTTTATGTGTTTGTGTCTATTCATGCATGTTTTATATTGTTTTGTAGGAATTGGGACAAAAGTTACATGGATCGACGTTCGGGGTGGCTAGATGCGCGTTTTCGGCTTATCATTTACACAGCAGTTACTTCAGAGCCAATTTGACTATAGCTCTGGACATTATTTCGAAAGACTTCAAGACTGAAAGTTGTAGATCTACTTCTCCTCTTTCCGGATCATCTTGAATCATCTAAATCGGAGTTCGGACGAAGAAGTTATGGCCATTTTCCCAAAGGACGTCGGAGCAAAAAAAGTCGGATTTTGTGGCAGCGCCGGGGCGCTCGTTTTGGGCTTGATACCAGCGCCGGGGGGCTGGGGGGCAGAATGCCAGCGCCGTGCCCAGCGCTGGGGCGCTGGGGAAGGGTCTGGTGCGGGCCTGGACGCGTTTTGGACGAATTTTGACACCTTTTTGACTCCAAATTGGATTGGGATTGTTCCTAAACTCAAAATTAGACTTGTAACCTATAAATACATGATGTAAGGCATAAAATAAGGGGGATTACATAGCTTAGCTTGGGGAATACATAGCTTAGCTTGGAGATTACATAGCTTAGCTAGGAGATTACATAGCTTAGACTAGATTAAACACTCTATTAGATTAGAACATAACCCTAGTTCTTATTAGTTTTGGAGATTGAAGCAACTTGGAGACCATTGAAGATTCAAAGCAGGAGCAAGAGGGGAGCATCAAATTTGCTGACAACAGATTCTATTCTCTTCTCTTATCATACTTTTATCTTTTAATGTCTATTCAATTATGGATTCTTGGTTTCCATTCATTAATTATGAACTAACTTTTTTCCTTAAGATTTCAATTGAACTTTTTATGGCTATGAATTAGTTATTCATTATATTCCAATTATTTATGTTAAAGTGAGTTGTTTATCTTGTCTTGTGCATATTGCTTAATTATCTGATCAGTAATTACTTTGTTACTCTAGAAGGAATTGAAAGAGGAATTCTAGGGTTAGAACTGGGCATGATATCATGTGACTTAGTTATTTGCAAAGTGAATAATTAGGTTTGTGAATTGAATGGAAATATCTGTTCACCGCATGTAACACATAAGGAATTGGGATTGGAAAGAGTTTAATTCAATTGTTTTGCATAGGAATATAGCAAGATTAATCTGGATTAAATAGAAGGCAATTGATCACTTGGAAAAGGACTTTTGGCATTTGAGAATTCCTGTTAACAATTCAGTAGACATAATAATTAGGATAATTGGATAATTGATTTATAATTCATAACTTGGGATATTGAAGTCTTAATCTTTATTTATTTGAATCTATTCGTTAAAATCTTAGATTTAATTAGTTAATTTAGTTTTCTTAATTAGAAAAAACACGATTTGAGATTGTTTAAATAAAATTAGTTTGATTAAGAATTAGTATTTGGTGATTTTTATTAAATAATTCCTCGTGGGAACGATACTCTACTTTCACTTTATAACTTGTTGACCGTGTATACTTGCACGTATTCATTGATTGCGAAATCGATCAACAAGTTTTTGGCGCCGTTGCCGAGGAATTAATTTAATATTTATTTTCCAATATTAATTTCAATCAAATTAGTCTTAATTTAAACATTTTTATTTTTAATTCTCTTTCTATATTTCTCTCTTTTCAGGTACCATGGATGACTTTGTTTATCAATGGCCATACACGAACATGACTCAACAAAGGGGAGCGGAGATTGAAAGACTCGAGAAACTTTCTGCATTGTCTGCACAGATTGAGACACTTTCGAGGATGTTTGAAGCTTTTGAAGCTCAGCGTCGTCAAAGTATGGCGGTTACTTGTGATTATTGTGCTGGAAATCATATGAGTCATCAATGCGACATCAGTTTCGAGCCGGTACAATATAGTGGTGATTACCCCAATAATTATGTCTATCCCAACAACTATCATCAGGATTGGGGGTATCACCCGGATTTTTCATGGAGTAACAATCAAGCTGCAGCTCAACCACCTAGACAACAACACACCTCCGGATTTCAAAATCCGACTCAACAACCAGAAAGGATATCAAGTTTGGAAGAAGCCTTAGAAAAAATCATTAGAGCTTCTGACAAAAAAAACGAGGAACAAGATAAGAAAATGAATCAAGTAGAGCTGAATTTGCAAAGCCAAGGGGCGTTGATCAAAAATCTAGAAAATCAAGTGGAACAGATAGCACATGCGTTGAACAACCGTCCTCAATACACCTGGCCCTATGACATGGATTCCGAGACTGATGGTGAGCCCGAGCCAAATCTACAACTGGATGAGCCACGAGATGAAAAAGAGGAGACAAGTGGGGATAATGACAACAAGGTCGGTGACGAACTAATTGTGAGACCCAATGAAGATGAGCCAATTTTATTTATGCCTCAAGTGCCTTCTCCTCCACAGTTCAAGAGTCTGGTTAGATTTGCAAAACCTTGTCCGATTGGTAGTCATGTCGTCGGCAATACTCTCTGTGATGTAAAAGCAAGTACACCTTCGAAACCATGGTGCGATGAGCTGGAGAAGATAGAAGAAGAAATTTTTGTGTCTGACAAGCCTCAATACCAGAATATATTCGCAGACACAATGGAGAAACCACCTAGATGCTGGACGTTCTTGAATGTGATCTTATCTAAAGAAAGCATGTTAGGTGACTTTAATACAATGGCTATTACAAATGGGAACCTACCAAAAGCTATATTATTTCCGATGGATGGAGGGTTTCTCAACTTTCGAAGAGGAATTGGATAGCATTAACCAGACAAAGTCAGGCTGAGACTATAAAATAAGCGCTTATTGGGAGGCAACCCAAGTTTAATTTTTATTTTTTATTTTTAGTTTTTATTAAGTTTTATATTAGTAGTTTTGAATTTGCATTTATTTAGGATTTAATAAAATTGCTTCTATCATGGTTTTATAGGTTATTCAAGTCAAATACAAGAGTGGTGCCCAATTTGTTCCATGTGCTTAGCCTATTCTCCAAACTTAGCGGACAAGGAGGAAGATTGCTATATTTTCAGGGAAGTCCTCTGTTTTAATTTTTTCTATTGTAGCCATTGAGGACAATGTCTAGTTTAAGTTTGGGGGCATTTTAGTGTCATATTGCATATAGTTAGTTATTTACATTGTAAGTTCGTTATGTTTTCGAGTTATTTACATTTAGTTTTGCATTCTGTTTTTTTTGTTAAAAAAAAAATTTAAAAATCGCAAAAATAGTAGTTAGTTTACTATGTTTGTTGCAGTTAGTTTATATTTGCATGATTCCAACTGTTAGATAGTAAAAGTCTATTTTGGCCAATGATGAGACTGGAGTTAAGTAGATAAGTATAGTATTGAATATTCAGGCTTTGATGTGATTTCTTGTTATGAATGGAATCTTTTCCTGTTTGAAACTGGTATAATTAAGGTTAGCACGTTAATAACAGCTATGTTGACTGATTAAGTTTAAATTGATACATAATGGATTTCTTAAGGATAATATTAGTGTGAAGGAATGAAAGACATGAATAGGCGGAGATGGCTAAATTTTGATAAAAACTTAAGTTTGGGGGGAAAATTTGAGGTATATAAGCTTTAAAAAAAATATGTTGAGTCTTGTGGTGGGTTGAGGAGAAACACTCCCCATAAACACAAGCGTGAGATGGAGCGTAAAACGCACTCACCAACCATCTATCAAAAAAAAAGAAATAAAAAATTACCGTGGCTAGTTTTGTTTCGGGGCCTTTGTTACTTGAGTAAGTACGCCCGAAGGGGTATCTTAAAACCTAGCGCCCTAAGGTCTTATATGGTCTGGGAGTCGTTGGTCGAAAGCTCGCTAAGGGGTGACACTGTTAGCCTAATGGAATGAGACATTGCACAGTCATGGTTAAAAAAAACAATAAAACGGGAAAAGAGCAAAAAGCCCCCATAATGAAAAGTAAAGCATAAGTATCCCAGATTGGACTCTTGAACTTGGTGGATGTTTGACTTTAGTTGGATCTAGCTTGTTCGTGAATTTTGTGAGTTTTCACTGTATGATGCCTTCGAAGATATCTATTATGTCTTAAATTTGATTTTATATCATTTAACATTGTTGTGGAGCACACACGCACTATATCAGTGATAACAGTCTAAGATTTGATGATTGATTGGGAAATTACTGATTTGTTTTAATATGATGTATTATCATGTTTACTTGATTTCTCTAAGGCCGGTTAAATAGACTTATTTCTGTCATTACTGTTGGATTCGTAGGCATATAGATTAGTTTCATTATATTGCATTGCATAACATTTTTGTGTTTTTGTTTGAGGACAAGCAAAGGTTTAAGTTTGGGGGTATTTGATGAGTGAGTTTTATACACATGAATTGGATACATTCGGGCTTAATTTATTGTTGTTCTCAAGTCTTTTAGGATGTTTTTATGTGTTTGTGTCTATTCATGCATGTTTTATATTGTTTTGTAGGAATTGGGACAAAAGTTACATGGATCGACGTTCGGGGTGGCTAGATGCGCGTTTTCAGCTTGTCATTTACACAGCAGTCACTTCAGAGCCAATTTGACTATAGCTCCAGACATTATTTCGAAAAACTTCAAGACTGAAAGTTGTAGATCTACTTCTCCTCTTTCCGGATCATCTTGAATCATCTAAATCGGAGTTCGGACGAATAAGTTATGGCCATTTTCCCAAAGGACGTCGGAGCAAAAAAAGTCGGATTTTGTGGCAGCGCCGGGGCGCTCGTTTTGGGCTTGATATCAGCGCCGGGGGGGCTGGGGGGCAGAATGCCAGCGCCGTGCCCAGCGCTGGGGCGCTGGGGAAGGGTCTGGTGCGGGCCTGGACGCGTTTTGGACGAATTTTGACACCTTTTTGACTCCAAATTGGATTGGGATTGTTCCTAAACTCAAAATTAGACTTGTAACCTATAAATACATGATGTAAGGCATAAAATAAGGGGGATTACATAGCTTAGCTTGGGGAATACATAGCTTAGCTTGGAGATTACATAGCTTAGCTAGGAGATTACATAGCTTAGACTAGATTAAACACTCTATTAGATTAGAACATAACCCTAGTTCTTATTAGTTTTGGAGATTGAAGCAACTTGGAGACCATTGAAGATTCAATGCAGGAGCAAGAGGGGAGCATCAAATTTGCTGACAACAGATTCTATTCTCTTCTCTTATCATACTTTTATCTTTTAATGTCTATTCAATTGTGGATTCTTGGTTTCCATTCATTAATTATGAACTAACTTTTTTCCTTAAGATTTCAATTGAACTTTTTATGGCTATGAATTAGTTATTCATTATATTCCAATTATTTATGTTAAAGTGAGTTGTTTATCTTGTCTTGTGCATATTGCTTAATTATCTGATCAGTAATTACTTTGTTACTCTAGAAGGAATTGAAAGAGGAATTCTAGGGTTAGAACTGGGCATGATATCATGTGACTTAGTTATTTGCAAAGTGAATAATTAGGTTTGTGAATTGAATGGAAATATCTGTTCACCGCATGTAACACATAAGGAATTGGGATTGGAAAGAGTTTAATTCAATTGTTTTGCAAAGAAATATAGCAAGATTAATCTGGATTAAATAGAAGGCAATTAATCACTTGGAAAAGGACTTTTGGCATTTGAGAATTCCTGTTAACAATTCAGTAGACATAATAATTAGGATAATTGGATAATTGATTTATAATTCATAATTGGGGATATTGAAGTCTTAATCTTTATTTATTTGAATTCATTCGTTAAAATCTTAGTTTTAATTAGTTAATTTAGTTTTCTTAATTAGAAAAAACACGATTTGAGATTGTTTAAATAAAATTAGTTTGATTAAGAATTAGTATTTGGTGATTTTTATTAAATAATTCCTCGTGGGAACGATACTCTACTTTCACTTTATTACTTGTTGACCGTGTATACTTGCACGTATTCATTGATTGCGAAATCGATCAACAATTACTGATTATCATCTTATGATTTTTAATTATAAATAGAAAATAGTGATTGAATTTATATTATATTCCTACTCAAATATATAAACTCAATCATTATTTTCTATTTATAATTAAAAATTATAAAACAATAATCAGTCATTATTCTTATACATATTTATTTTATTAATAATTATAATGATAAGTATAAAGATAATTACTGATTATCCTTATAATTATTTATTATTTTATTTTATTTTACGAGAATAATTAGGATAATCAGTAATTAAGCCAAATTTCTTTTTTGCTGACCGATACTCCCTCTAGCGGCCAGTCAAAACACGTCGTTTTGACTGGCCGCTAGAGGGAGTAGCGGCCAACAAAAAAGAAATTTGCTGGCCGCTACTCCCTCTAGCGGATGGGCGCTCATCTCAGCCACTAATTTCAATTTTGGACGGCTGGATGAGCGTTAGTTGAAATAGGGACAATAACTAACGTTGTCCACGGATCAATTCCCTATATATATATATTAAAGCAAGTAAATGTTCCGGATGTAAAATACAGGCTCATCGAACAGAGTCCGACACATAGTTAATATATATAAGTATATATATATTAAAGCAGTAAACGCTCTGGATGTAAAATCCAAGCTCATCGAACAGAGTCCGACACACAGTTAATATATATAAGTATATATATATATATATATATATTTATATATATATATATATAAAAGCAAATAAACGCTCTAGACCGAAGTCTAGGCTCAATCGAGGCATAACTCGATAATGTTAGTCAATATAAATAAAATATATATATATATATATATATATATATATATATACAAACAGAAACAAAACCATGGACAAAAGTTCGGGCAAAAGCAAGCAACACGACTCTTAACGTGAAGAAGGATGTGTGCAGAGATAAAGAGAAAGACTCTAAAGTGTGTGAGAAGGCTTACAGTTGATTGCCAAAGAAGACTTCTATATCTTTAGAGTGGGTAAACACTGGCTTTTGTAGGTACAAAATGGCTATATATGAGCTCACGGATGTTTAAAATGAGAAAGTACATTGCATGGGGTGAGTACAGAGCAAATTGGGCAGGGCTTCCTCGCCATTTTCTCTTGCAAAATGGGCAGCCCAAGCCCTCTATTTATAGACGATTTAGCCGTAGGTGTACCTGCGGCTGAGCCGCATGTGTACCAGAGGCAACCCGGGTGGGCCCGAGTTTTTCGGGTCAGGTCAACTCGAAGTACGTGCACTCGGGCACTGTAATGTCCACTCGAACTTTCAGAAGTGCAATCCGGGCATCCGTTTGAGGTATACAGGACCTATTTCGGACCGCCGTTGTCGAGAGTTGTACGATGGCATGGGATTAGAGTTTGTACGAAGTCGTTGAAGATGGGACGATGCCCTCCGGTCTTCAAGCTTCAACTTTCATCCGTTACCCCGCACAATAGTCACTCTGGATTGGTTAGTCTTGTGGGACATCGTTGCGTAGAGATGTTTGAGATGATGTGGCATGGTATGGTGTTGGCTAAATGACGATGTTGCCCCTTACCGGTGTTACCACCGGATTGGGCTGATAAAGCAGACGTTGCTCAGAGCTTCGCTGAGATTGGACTGCTGCATTTATCGAAGGTCCTCATTGTCATCGTTGAGGTGCATCTGTCTTCCCGGTGTTATCGTTGGGTTGGTACAGAACATCTCATTCTGAGCGCTGAGATTGAAGCTGGTCGCATTTGAAACAAGAATATTTAGGGTTATCGCTGAAACTGCATTCCTTGGGGTTATCTCTAAGGTTGGTGGCTATTCCCATGGTTGGGACTGAGAGTGGATACCTCGGGGTTATCTCCGAGATCAATCGGTCTTCTCCGGTGTGTTTTCCGGTATTGGATCTGCATGCCTCGGGGTTATATCTGAGGTTGGAATTGTTACTCCCATAGTGGGCTCCGGGTTTGATGCTGAGCTTTCGGTAGTATCTGGTATGGATATGGATTGTCTTTCAGGGTTCCCTCTTAAAAGACGAATTTGTCCTCCTATAATGTTAGTGACAGGTATACAGAAAATTTCGAGTGTCTACAGATGCCCCTCTTTATCATACTCATGCATGGCGATGCATGGGTAGGATAAAGAATCCTAGACACTTGAAACGCAACAAGACAAACATGGTACTATGGATAGCAACATGATGTAACTATATGATGCATGTATATGGGGTTGTAGCCCAACATGCTCGGGATGATTGCTGGCTCCCTCTGGCTTCAACTGGGGATTGGCAATGATGACCAAATTTGATGTGTAATCCGAATCTGTTAGGATGTTGATGTTGGAGTTATCACCAAATCCACGTGTCTTCAATTATGACTTGATCCTGAAGATGTATCTCTTATGTGTAAGAGATCTATGGGGATAAAGCTTGATCTGTTTGAGGATGTGTATAACATATTCCATCATCGATCCTTCTTGATAACATTGACCTTCTCTGGTTGGTATCGCCAGGTCATGTCAAGATTCTTTTGAATTTACTGCTAACAGAAAATGCTGTCAGGGATGCCTGACCTTCGTTGACGTGTACTTCACCGACATATGAATCAACGGCTGAAAAATCCTGTGGGATATACTGTCAAGGTTGCTTGACCTCCACTATCATGTAGATCAACGGAGCATTGCGTTGTGACCCCTGCCGGGGATCCGCTAGGGAAATATGAGCAATCGAGCATGAAATCCTCGAATAGCTCTAGAGCTCTAATAGGTTTAATCACTATCTGCTGAGATAACGTCAAGGTTGCTTGACTTTCGTTGATATGTGTGTCAACGACTTAAATGTACGTTGTAATCACCTGCTGGGGACATACGTTGTAACCCCCGTCGGGGATTCATTTAGGGTAACGACCCGGAGTTGGCGGCATCGAACATGTACAAGGTATTGCCAGATGTGATTTGTAATAAATGAGATCATTGGCAGAGTATACCTCGTGTTCGAGTGACTACCAATGAGCGATGTATAGACTCAAAGTTTCATCTGAGAAGACCAGGATTGTATGCTATTTTGCTCAATCGCGTGGCATTTTTATTCCCGATTTGACTTTTTCTAGTCCGCAAGAACTCCTTTACAACTCAAATTGGACCGAGCCGGAGGGGTGGGATCCGCATAGGGGTGCCACAGGTGCACCTGCTGCAGCCGCAGGTGAGCCTGCGGCCAATCGCAAATGATAAATTCCAACAGGTTGGCAACACAAGTCATTTTCAGCTTGTCACGCAAAGAGAAATCTGTGAGCCTCCTTCAGATCTGCTGAATTCGGGCTATTTTCTGCAAATTCTATCACCGTACAAGTGTTCTACACTATCCTGGTAATGTATGCATGTATTTTTTCTAGTTTTTATCCGTTGGATTTTGAGTTATAGCATGAAATGCATCTAAACACATAGTAGTGATTATGTATGCACAAACGACTTGATAAAAAATATTCAACATAGTAAATGTTAGTATTAAACCATGTTGAACATAATGATGTGAAAAAAATTTGAATTTTGAGACAGTCAAATTGGCACCTTTTTCTGTTATTTTTTGTCCTATTTGAGGTCCAATGAGCAAAGGTATAAAGGCAAAGTACTCCTGATATTGAGGTTAACCTTATGCATGTATGATTTTTATTTTTAATGTATATATTATGTATATGACTTTGGGGCAGGTGTGCTGCTGAATGGTCACCTAGACATGCCTATGTGCATGTGGATTGTACTATTTTCAAAGGGGACTATGGCAAAAAATTTCCAAATATAGGCATTGGGTAGTCATGTATTTTAACTCTATTGTATGTTAAAGTAAATGCATGCATGCATATAGTCATAAAATGCATCCTGGAAAGCTCCAGATAAGGAAATATCACACCCTTTCTGAGGTGATTTGGAGACTTGTTGTCCAGATATTATGGATCCGGATCAGCCGAGCAGTTCCCATAGGACTACTTCTGGTATACGACGGAGGGATTCTGAAGTGCCTCATCCCTGTTCTATCAGAAAGCCTCGTAAGTTGGTGGAGGCCGTGATTCGTCCTTTCCGGCAGACGTGCCAGATATTGAGGACGAGGAGGCAGATATTCCGATTGAGGATCTCACTCCTGCTGCACATGTTCCTCGTAAGGAGCTACCTTGTATTCAGGTGGCAAACCCAGAGCTGCTGGGTGATTTGAGCAGACTTCCATCGATGTACTTGTATGTTAACGAGGTATGGCGTTAGACTTTGATCTTCCTTATTTCTTATTAATAAAGATTAAAGGGTTCCTATGTTGATCTGTATTTCATGTAGGTTCCCGGTTTCACACAGCCTTGAAGGGAATTGGTTTAGTATACACTCCATTTATTAGGCTCTTCATCCTGATTACAGAGTTGTAATGCATGACTGGGGATTTAGGGCAATCTTCTCCATCCTTCCCCGTCGTTGTCCCTGGGGTTATCTCAGGGCATTGTATGAGCGATGGTTTCATCAGACTCAGTCACTCCATCTACTGGATTGCGAGGTGATGATGACGCCGATGGATTGGCGATTTATCACAGGTATGGAGTTTGGAGGGGAGCCATTGCCTTGCATGGCGAATATTACCCCTACTGCCATCAGATCCTTGTTAGGAGTTCCGGCGGAGGCGCTCAAAGGCAGGATTGTCCGTTTAGGTTCTTTGAGTGTAGATGCTATGAGCGGGCTTTTGAGTGAGCCCATGCCTGATGATGTTAGAATCAGGGATCGCGTTCTGCGGCGATTGTTCCTGATGATCATTAGAGGCTGCTTCATAGCAGATAACTCTTCTACGGTTTCTTTTGCTTTGATCAGCGCCGCGCATGATGTGGACAGTATTAGAGAGTATGATTGGGGCTCCTACACCTTTGCCTATTTCCTCCAGGGCATGCGTATGCGCTCACAGGGCTTGACTGAGGCTTGGCTAGGCTTTTACCCGTTTCTACTAGTGAATATTTCTCTTATCTTTTCCCATTTATAGGTTAAGAGTGTTAACTGATAGCAGATGTTTTGCCTTTATGTTGGCAGTTTTGGGCCTATGAGAAGCTCCCATGCTTGCGTCCTATGTGTGTTAGGTTTAGATACCTATCCACGAGGACGACGATGGCATCATTCTATTTTGCCGGAGGTCCTTGTAGATGAGGGCTTCACTCACTGTCGTATGCAAGTGGAGTTACTGACAGCTGATACCATTATATAAATTCCCTATTAAGGGGAACACTTGACCATCGGCTTTGAGGATGGATACCTGACTGGATTGGAGTACTTGATTTCCACCAGGAGAGTTCCTCTCTTCACAGATGGAGGCTGGAAGCTCTATTTAGGAGAGCGTGCTATTAGGAGCACCACAGGGGTGATTCGTATGCCGATCTTGCCTCCTGCCAGGCGTCATTGGCATGTATCGCAGTCACCCATCGTACTATTTGAGCCCAGTCCTGCGCCACACAGTTTATAGGGGATATGGTTCCAGGATCCTTGATAATGACGGATTGGATAGCTTGTGTCCGAGATCCGACTCATATGACCCAGATTGATATTTTGACCCGGCAGTTGGACCAGGCACATATATTTATCCGACATTTGGGCAGAGATCCAGCAGAGGCGGATTCATTTGTTCCTTCTAGCTCAGGCGCTGGTCCCTCAGATGACCCATTTGGTTTTGCCGGCGCAGATCCTCCTCTATATAGGCCTGACATCCCTGTTGATAGAGATCCAGTGACTCAGGAGGAGTTACATCAGGTGGAAAGGAAAGGATTGATGATGTGGACATTGACACCTTGGTCTTCTTCTGATGTGTATTCTTGTTATATCTTTTGATAGGCCCCTGTTAGATATTGGGTGGTTGTACCCCATTCTCAATATATCTTTTGATAGGCCTCTGTTAGTAGTAGGGCGTCTGTGCCCCATTTCCCTATATTTATAGCTGTACAGAGATGATGTATTTGATGATGATATACTTAGGAATGTATGCACGATTTTTTCATTCCCTATATCATATTGCCATCTATTATCTGCTATGTATGTATCATGTTATGCATATGTATGTATATCTAGAGATATTCGGCATTGACCCCTGGATGGTCTTATGACACGACCCGTACAGATGTCTTCTTCGATAGTTAGTCGTATAGATCATACCCCACCATCAGTGGTGGTATTGGGTATGCAATCATGGTATGATAGCATGTCACCACTAGACAGGGTGACTGTAGATCATTTGTTGCAGCATACCATGACTTTATTGATGTTTCAGGTTCCCGCAGGATTTGTAGACGGGATGCTAGAGCATTGGATACCGGATAGGCAGGTTTTCCAATTCGGGACCCATGAGTTGTTTCCTACTCTGGAGGAGTATGCACGATTGACGATGCTGCCTTTAGACAGACCTTGCGTGCACCTGGCTTTAGGAGACATGAGTAGATAATTCACGACTCTCACTGGATTGCGGCGCAGAGTAGTACAGGATGAGCTGACATCTAGCCACGTGATATCCTAGCATTTTTTGTATGATATATTTGGCTCGGAGGATAGCTATTCACGACATTCTGGGTATTTCACCGCACCGGAGGATCACTAGCGTTTGGCCAGTGTTGATGTATTGCTGATGTGCGTACTGTCGTATGTCTATATGCCACTATACATGGACGAGATAGACATTGGTGTCATTATGGCTGTGAGAGCTCTTAGAGAGGGTCGTACCATTGTACCTATGATTGTACAGAGACCCTGCGGTCAGCATCCTACTATTGCACTTATCCGACAGAGTATTCACTAGGAGTTCGGTCATGCTGTATGTCTGGTTTATGTCACACTTGAGACCAATTGGTAGCTTTAGACGGCATGGATATTGCTTCACCCATGATGTAGCTATGTCATACTCCTTTCAGCCATCGAAGTGTATAGATGTTATGTCCTGGTCCACATTTTTGGTAGATATCAGAGATCCTTTTAGTATATTGCCGTGTTCGGGGCTTAGCTCACCATACAGCTTCATTACTCATGCTCCGGGCATGGACTACCTCCCTTTGGCTGGTTTGAGAGGTGTGACTACTTATCACCACTAGCCGTGATGTCACAGTCTGACCAGTTCCAGGACTTTCATCCTTTCGAGGGGGTGATAGGTCAGCATTCAGCTTCTCGATATCTCTCAGCAGAGGAACGATCCCTTGTGTACGCTTGCTGGGATCAGCGTGAGATAGCTGCTTTTTCTGTCAGTCATCCAGGTTGTTCTGCAGAGTATTCCGCATGGATGGAGACAGAGATTTTATCAGCTGAGCTAGTATCCACAGTACCAGATAATGACTCAGATGATATAGAACCCGTGGAGGACATCGATTCCTACATCGAGGAGGATCCCGCTGCTGGGTTGCCAACATTTCTTCCGGATTCTCCTAGTACCAGTATTGTTGTGATTCAGCACTCAGGACAGTACCTAGAGCAGAGTCTTCATCTGATGACCTTTGAGAGAGATTAGGCTCGATCTATGATGTTGACTGCCCTTGATGGAAGGGACGCAGCTCTATTAGAGAGAGACGAGGCATTAGCTCGCAGAGATATCGCTATTATTGAGCGGGATGAGGCCAGATTAGCCAGAAACGCAGTGAGAGTCGAGTGGGATAGTGTTATATCTGCCCGGGATGTATCCGTCATAGATAGTACTGCCGTGAGGTCCCTTACCACTGGCATGATCACAGAGATGAGTGCATATATTGATGAGCATATGGTCACCATGCAGATGGATGTAGATCTGTTGGGTCATGTGGATAGTCTCATACAGGAGACCACAACTTCACCTCCTTCTTCTGAGAGGGATGTTATGTTGGGCTTGTTAGCTCGCATATACCCTGACTCGTAGATGAGCTTTTATTTACCTGAACAGACTAGCTTAGCCATTTTTTATGTACAGTTTACATTGTATATATCAAACAGCATTATATATATGATAGGGAAATATATTTTTGGATCACTTCCCTTTTAGATATGCCTTGTTACTTGCTTGATATTTTGCCTGCTGCTTCAGGGCTTGTGGTCTTGATGTATTCTGAATTCCTCCTGGGTGGATGGACATTAAGTTGTCTCTGGATAGTTCAGAATGGGTCATCGATCTGTATGTATCCCTACCATCTTTGGTGTCTTGGGACTGGTTTCTGTATGAAAATGTGGAGAGGAGTGTGGCTTTCCTCTCTGAGATTAACCGCACCACAGATGGTCGCCAGTACTTCTATTTAGAAGAAGCTTAGTTAATTCCATCTCTTATAGATTGGTGTTGCTCTTCAAGGTATGACCGCAACTTAGATGGTCGCCGAATCTCCTATTTGGGAGGAGTTCAGGTAATTCCATCCCTTTGGTCTGAAGCCGAATGAAATGTAGTGGATTGAAGGATGATCCCAGTACCACTTGACAATGGTTTGTGTTTTGGTAGGGGGTGAGACCAAACCATGAATGATTGCCTACGTACTCTTAATGAAGAGGAGATCAGGTCTGCGTAGTTCGAACCTGGTGTAAGAGGTTCAACGCTCTATATCGCAGAAATGGTGTAGGAATGTTTTTGTTTATTTTTGTTTTATTGCGACCGGGCCATATGAAATGGTTGCCTATGTACTCCTATTGAAGAGGAGATCAGGTGGATGTAGTTTGCCCCTAAGGGCAAGATGAAAAGCTTAATCCCATGTACAGGTCAGAGTGCGGGGAAGAGAAAGTTTAATCCTAGGTTGAGGATAAACTGCAGGTGTGGGAAGTTTGATCCCTGTATGGGTAGCCAAACTACAAACACAAGAGGTTCAATCTGCGGTGTGATGATCTAAGTCGTAGGAATGCAAAGGAGAGCCAGGTTGTTGGCTTGAAAAAGTATGCTTCCTTGAGGGGCAAAGTGTAGAAGAGTTGTATGTGGTAAAGGGTTAAAAAACCGAAATGACTGGTGACCTGATGGTTCCACACCAGGGTGTTTGCGAATTACTTCAGACATAGTAACGTTGCACGGCATCTGAGTTGATGAGCTATGGAAATTCATCGCCGTCCATTTCTTGCAATCTGAGAGCACCTCCTGTCAATGCTTCCTTGATAATAAATGGGCCTTCCCAGTTATGAGCGAATTTTCCCTTAGACTGATCTTGGTTGTCAAAGATCTTCTTTAAAACCAAGTCATGTTGTTTAAACTGCCGTAGCCGAACTTTTTTGTTGTAGGATCTAGCGATCCTTTGCTGATATAACTGACCATGGAAGATAGTCGCAGTTCGCATTTCGTCTATTAGAGACAATTGGTGATACCTATCTTGTACCCATTGGTCTTCATCCAGCTGAGCGTCTATCAACACTCGGAGGGATTCCATTTCAACTTCTATGGGGAGCACTGCTTCCATCCCATAGGTTAAAGCGTAGGGGGTTGCCCCAGTGGAAGTGCGCATTGAGGTTCTGTAGGCTAACAGAGTAAGAGGCAATAGGTCAGGCTAATCTTTGTGGTTGGCGGACATCTTTTGCATAATCTTCTTGATGTTTTTATTAGCCGCTTCAACAGCACCATTCATCTTCAGACGATAGATGACAGAGTTAAGATGTTTGATATGGAATTTACTGCATAATTCCTATATCATTTTGTTGTTGAGGTTCTTGGCATTGTCTGACAAAATCACCTCTGGTTGTCCATGTCGACAAACAACATTGTTTTTGATGAAAGCAATGATGACTTCTTTAGTAACCCTGGGGAAGGAGGCTGCTTCTACCCACTTGGTGAAGTAGTCGATCATGGTGAAGTAGTCGATCATGGTGAAGTAGTCGATCATAGTGAAGATAAACCGATGTCCATTACTGGCTTTAGGCTCAATGGGTCCGATAACGTCCATTCCCCACATTGAGAAGGGCCAAGGTGAACTCATATTGTGGAGTTCCTTTAGAGGGGCGTGTATAGCATTCCCATGAATCTGGCACTGATAGCATCTCTTAACGTGGTCATGGCAATCAGCTTTGAGAGATAGCCAATAATGTCCCGTCCGGAGGACTTTTTTAACAAAGAGGGGTCCACTCATGTGGGGGCCACAGACTTCGCCATGGACTTCATCCATAAGCCTTTGGGCCTGATCTTTGTCTAAACATCTGAGGAGACCTAGTCCTGCATCTCTTTTGTAGAGCGCATCTCCACTCAGGTAGAATTTCATAACAAGTCGATGGATCCGCCTTTTCTTAGTCGGGCTCGCTTCCGTGGGTGTAGATCCATCTCGTAGATATTCCTTGATATACTGATACCAAGGATGTTGGATGGGAGGTAGCTCATCTGATACTTCTCCAACGTAATTCCCATAGGTTGGGGCCTTGTGCAGGGAAATTGTGATGCTTGGCAAGAGTTCCTTATCTGATATATGAATAAAGGAGGCCAAAGTTGCTAACGCATCCGCAAAGTCATTCTTATTATGAGGAATGTGTAGAAAGGAGATTTCTTCGAACTCCAAAACCATCTTCAAAACCTGCCGATGGTAAGGCAGAAAATGTAGCTCTTTGGTTTGATAGATTCCGGTGGATTGTCTTATTACCAACTCTGAATCTCCAAAGACAGTTAACTGCTTGATGCCCATTGAACGGGCAAGTTTTATCCCCATAAGACAGCCTTCATACTCGGTTGTATTGTTGGTACTGACAAACTATAATTTGACGGCAACGGGATATTGTTCCCCCATACCAGATACTAAAACTGCTCCAGCTCTAGAACCTTCCATATTAACAGCCCCATCAAAATACATCTTCCATGATTGGAGCGCATCGTACTGATGGTGTTGCTGAACTGTCATTACTCCTTCATTGGGGAAATATGTTTCCAAGGGTTTGAAATTACCTAAAGGTGCGGCGGCTAGTTGATCCGTAATTCCTTGACCTTTGATGGACTTTTGAGTCACATGTTCGATGTCAAATTGTTGTAGGATCAACTGCCATCTGGACAGCCAACAATTTAACATGGGTTTGTTGAACATGTACTTGAGAGGATCCATGCGGGATATGAGATGAATTGTGTGACCATGGAGATAATGTTGTAATCTCATGGAAGCCCGTGCTAAAGCATAACACGTCTTTTCAATCAGAGTGTACTTGTGTTCACTGCTGCTGAACCTTTTACTGAGGTAATAGATAGCTCGTTCTTCTCCTCTATCGTCCTTCTGTCCCAGCATGCAGCCCATGGCATTATCACTTATGGACAGGTATATGAACAGGGGAACATCATCCCTGGGTGGTACTAACACTAGAGCTTTGACTAGCGATTTCTTGATTATGAGGAAGGCCTTTTGACACTCATCATTCCATTTCATGGAGGAGTTCTTCCTTAATAGCTTGAAGATTGGCTCACAGGTTGCTGTGAGTTGGGAGATAAACCTGCTAATGAAGTTGATTCTTCCCAAAAATTCCCGTAATTCCTTCTCTGTCTGAGGAATGGGCATTTCCGTGATGGCTTGGATTTTGGCAGGATCCAGCTCAATCCCCTTGTGGCTGACTAGAAATCCTAACAACTTTCTTGATTTAACACCATAGGCGCACTTAGCTGGATTCAACTTCAAGTTATACTTACGCAACCTGTTGAACAACTTTCTGAGATGGTCTAGATGGTCATCCTCCTTCCGGGACTTGGCAATGATGTCATCCATGTAGATCTCGATCTCTTTATGCATTAGGTCATGGAAAAGAGCCATCATAGCTCGTTGATAGGTGGCTCCGACATTGATGAGGCCGAATGACAACCGTCTATAGCAAAAGGTTCCCCAAGGCGTGATGAAAGCAATTTTCTCACGATCTTCCTCAACAACCATTATCTGATGGTACCCCATAAAGTAATTAGCAAAGGAGTACATGTCGTATTGTGCAGTATTGTCAATAAGAATGTGGATAAATGGCACGAAAAAGCTATCTTTTAAGCAAGCTTTGTTCAAGTCCTAGTAATCCACGCAAACTCGCACCTTCCCTCCAGGTTTAGGCACGGGAACAATGTTGGATATCCACTCAGGATATGTAGACACCATGATGATGCCAGTTTGAAATTGTTTCACAATTTCTTCTTTCACCTTTAAACTCCACTCAGGTTTCAATCGCCTGAGCTTTTGCTTGACTGGCTTAAATCCCTCTTTAATGGGAAGGCGATGAAGGACAATGCCAGTGGACAAACCCACCATGTCTTCATGAAACCATGCAAACACATCCTGGAATTGGATTAATAGCGTAACCATGTCATTCCTTTGGTTTGGGGTAAGGTCTGAACCAATTTGGATTAACTTAGGGCTTTCTAAGGTTCCGAGATTGAAAGAAGTGGTTTGATCAAGGTTGGGTTTGGGTTTATCTTTGACCCATTCTTGAATTTCTGGAGGCACCTCAATGTCATCTTGTATTTCCACCAAGGCTGAATTCATCTCTACATCAAAGGTACAATCCTTGCGGAGAAGAGGCACCGTATCAGCAAGTACAGGCACATCTAAATTCAGAGTCCTGAAACAAAATATACTTTCACTTAGTATTTATGAAATTTGTTGATCATACACAGTGTTAGTATATACTGGCAAAATAAATTGCTAATACTGTACAGAAAAGTAAGCAGTTATTATATCTACAGGGCAAAAAGAGTTTCTGGCCGCTTTACCCTTGACGACTAATATAAGGAATGATGTTCCAATTGGCAAGAGCAAAGTCAGGGTAGACCGCAGTGATGGAGGGTTTCTCATCATCCTCCCTGTCCCGAATAATAACCATTACGTCTGGGCAATCATCGTCTGGGGTGGCCTGTCATCATTCGAATGACGTCTTTCTTGATTCTTCGTTCCTCTTCTTCCACTGCGGGATTTGGAACAAAGACTCCTTTCTCTTTCACTGGTACCGGATTGGTAAATAACATAGCCATTATATTGTCTGGCACCTTTACAGGAGGTTGTGTGGACTCAGAGTTTAAAGGCGAAGATAAATGCCGCATGGTTGAAGCTGAAGGAATCTGCTGATGCTTATGAGGATTCATGTGACTAGAACTGGCAGAATAACCTAGTCCAGTTCTTCCAGTTTACTTGGTTAATCGAATAGGGTACTTGATACCCTAGAAATCTTTACCCAACCCTTGTCCTGGCTTATGACCCAACGACATCATTTCTTGAGTAGCCGACACTACCTCGGCAGAAATCTTGGGTTCGGGCAATGGCATTCCAATAGCATGGTATTGGGTATTGCTTACTTCCAAATCATGAAAACTGACTGGTTCAACGTTTGTATTGGCATTGATGAATGGCATGTCTTCGTGTTTAGGAATCTCTGGTTCAGCGTTGACCGTGACCAGGTTATTGTTGATAATGTATTTCAACTGTTGGTGAAGAGTGGAGGGGACTGCCCTTGCCATGTGAATCCATGGTCTTCCCAAGAGCAGGTTATATCATGAATCTATCTTGAGCACATGGAAGGATACACAGAATGTATAAGGACCAATTTTGATTGGCAGCTCAATTACTCCGACCGAATTCTGACGGGCTCCATCAAAAGCTTTGATGATAGTATGGCTACTCCGAATTCGGTTGAGATTGATATTCATCTTCACCAAGGTAGCGTATGGACAGATATTTAGAGAGGAACCTCCATCTATCAAGACTCTAGCTAGCATGTATCCAGAGGACAAGACCATAATGTCCAACAGCTTGCAATGACCGGTCCCTTTGGGCGGTATATCATCATTGAAGGATATCACATTGTTGTTGAAAATGTGATCAACCAGATATTGAAATTTTTTCATATCAACTGATGTTGGCATATATGCTTCTTCTAAAACCTTCAGGAAGACCTTCTGGTGATTCTCGGAAGTTAGGACCAAGCCCAGAATTGATATTTGTTATGGAGCTTCTTTTAAGCTTAAAACCACCTTAGCTTCGTGATGACCCATAGTGCGGAGGAATTTTTCAATTTTCTCCATGGGTATTTTCCCCTTTGATTTGATGGTAGGCTTCATCACCCGTTGGGGAAGATACAGTGGATTTTCCTTCGACACTGTAGCAGTTGTATGTGAGGTGGATCCTTCACCTTCTCCATAATTCCACGAAACTTTGCTCAAGCTAACAATAGGATATTGTGCTCTGTATGGCAAGTTGATTGGCTCAGGAGCATCCACTTTCAAAGGATTATTGCTTCCCTTGAGTTGAATTGCTGGCATTATGAGTAATGTGTTAATCCCATCAGTTTCAGTGGATATGACTACTACCACACTCTTCCACTTAGTAGGGCCTGAATTCTCACTTGCACGTAACACAGCATCGTCGTCTGTTAAGTGCAGGACACCACTGTCAATTAGATTTTGGATAAGGTGGCAGAGTGCCCAGCATTCTTCTGTGCTGTGATCGCGAGACTGGGAGTGATATTGACATACTCCATCAGAGTTATACCACCCTGAACGGGGGTTGATTGGAGGTAGAAGGGAACTGATCATTCCTTCATTGATTAATACATGAAGGATTTCCTCTATAGGTTGGCCCAATTATGTGAATTCCCTTTTGTTGGCAAAATCCCGACGTGCCTTGTCATTTGCTCTTTTCGTCACTTTGTCTTCTAGCATTTCATTTTCTGAAAGTGACGAGGAAATATTCATGACAAGAGGTAGGAGACTAGCATGCTCCTAGCTGATTAACTGACATGTCACTTGATGCTGATAAGTCACCAGTTCCGCCAATTGCTCAATTTGCTTGCATAGAGCTTTCATCTTTCGTTCCATTATGAACTGGAACTTGGCATAATCCCATTTATGATCACCATCTTTGAGGGTTTGGGAGGATTCACAGCTGAAATTGGAACTCTGTCTGTTGTTCGAATTGATCATGTTGACCTCTTCTTCTTTGTGTTGAGGAAGAGGGTTGTCTTGAACTTGAGGTTGATCTGGTTTGGTGACCACAATTTCCCCATTGTCTATCTTGTCTTTCAAGGCCCAACAATCTTGAGTATCATGTCCAGGTGCCCCGGCATGATAAGCACATTTTCGAGCAGCATTGAAACCCCGTCCATAAGGGCTGGCTGGTAGAAGAAGATGCATAATTTTCTTCTGTGTTGTCAGAAGATTGAGAATGTTCTCGAGGGTATCCCTTAAAGGTGTAAACACTCGAGGGCGTTTGACTTCTCCACCTTTTGGTATTGGAGGGTTCGCAGACTGTGCTTGAAAGGGAGTGTAGTTTTTCCTTTGAATAGGCATATTTTGATTACCTTTTTGACCCTGTAGTATCAAGGAAACATCTTCCTCTTTCTTTTTATGGACCCTCCGGGGGTTGTTTCCATAATTTCCTGATTGGATGTGATCAGCAACAGCTTTAAGTGCAACTAGGTCTTGAATTTTTCTGAACTTCAATCCCATCTCAGCCATCTCCCCATGTTTGACCATTTTAGAAAATGGTTTGCCGATGCCGACTAAAACTCTTTCATAGAAAGGCGCTTCTTGTATGTCTACAAAAGTCATGACCATCTTTGATTTTGTCATGGAAGGACTAACTTGGGCAGCCAAGCGTCTCCACCTCTGAGCATACTCTCTGAAAAACTCGTTAGACTCTTTCTTGATCTTGGTAATTTGATACCGATCAGGAGCCATTTGAGATTTAAAGCTGTATTGAGAGAGGAAAGCATGTGCTAGCTCTTCCCAGCTATGGATCTTTGAATTGTATAATCTTGTGTACCATGAAAGGGCTTCTCCAGTTAGACTTTTCTGGAACAATTGCATTCTAAGCTTTCCGTCCTCTGCATAAGATCCAAGTTCTCCAATAAACACCTTTAAATGTGTGTAAGGATCTCCTAACCTGTCATATTTTTCAAAGTCAGGAGTTTTAAACTTTTTTGGATAATTAACACCAGGGAAAATACACAAATCAGCATATGAAACACTCACGTGTGTTCCAATTCCTTTGATAGCACAAAGAGTCTCTTCCATTTGGAGGACTTTCTTTTTGATGTCACCAGTGTCTGGGTCTCCAGTGGGATGGGCAGCATCATAAGTTTTGTTGGTCGTATCCAACTGCAGTTCAGGTATTGTAATGACCGGGATTCCTCCTTATGTGGAGGATTCAGCATGTATGGATATTTTGGGACCCTGATTGGACTGGTGTAATTCTTTGAGTAGAACAGCCAAATCTGTAATTTGTTTGCTTAATCCGTTGAATTCTTTGCGAGAAACTGGATTAAGTTCAGTTTGGTCGGATGAAGACATGATTGACTGTAGGCCTATTGCCTTTTTGGATTTTGATCGGATAGTAGGTCCGATTGGTTCCCTGCGAAAGACTTACATAGTTTAGTCTTTATGGAATATAAATTAACATGCTATGTGATGTGTCCATTTTAGGACTTTTATCCTGCAAAACGGATGTCAGCTGTTTGTAGCATGTTAATTAAAATATGTATGTGTACACATTTCTTCATATTTCTCATTACATGGAGATATATATGGAAGGCAAATACAAGTAATTGTGTTTACAATTATTTTGAAATGAGAGCATGAAGAGACTTTCCTCCGTTTTGGGTTTATCAGAGGCTGACCTATCTTAGGTTACTCTCGCGGCTTTTTGGCATGAAGGTTCCTAAATCATCTCAATCTACTTGACGGGAAGTTAATCCGGTCTTTCAACTGGAGCGAATTTGGGTGGTGCCTTTCCCGAGACTCGGAGAATAGTCTTCTCATGAATCCAGTAATCAAACACCAACGGGATAGCCTCCTGGTGGAGGGACCACACAACATACATTCACATACATCGCGTATCACCATATGAAAATGATGACATATACGAAGTACTAATATCACAAGAAGATATGGTGCGAAGCACAAAGTGCAATAAGGAAATGCATTCGTACACATTCATCATAAAATGTAAATGCAACATCCACACACAAGCAGATAATAGTTTTGAAAAGATTGTAATAGCGGCTTAAGGCCTCTTACTGGAGTCCCCAGCAAAGTCGCCACCTATCGACGTCGGGATTTTTAATTGTCCCTTTCCGTTACTTGTTCTTTGGTGTTCTCATTTTAAGTGAGATTTGTTTGAAAAAATAAATGAAAAAGGTCTGACATGTATAATGTCGACGATGGGACTGTTAAGAGTCGTCAGTTTGTTTTTTAAATGGTTGTACCAACACAACCGAGAAAAGGTTTGCACATTAACCCAGTGATGTGACACTGCTAAACGGGTGGGTGAAACCGAGATTCATAAGGGTTCGGGGACTTGGTTATGCGGGGGAAAGGTGTTACGCACCCCACGACATCCGTGTTACCACGGTGACCGCCTCTTTTCAAGAAACTATTATCTGAATGTGTGTGTGGGGGTCAATGTGCTATTATTTGGAAGTAGTGTGAGGCCTCGTTCGCGCCTATATACACAGGGTTTAAATTTATGTAAAAATTCAATTTTAGCAAGATATGGCAGTGATGTTTTATAAAAGAGGTTTTTCAAACCCTGATGCTCAATAGTAATTGAGACCTTTTACACTCCCATTTTATTAAGTGTTCGGCTTGATTGATTTTATTTGACAAATGCGAAGCATCCATACAAAAATAATGTACAAAAATAATGTCGACTTCCTCATGGGTATGGAAACCATCTGAGGAAATTCAGAAATCGCAAAATAATTTACAAGCTGCTTACAGCTGAAAATGTCTATTACGGGAACCGAATCTAGTTCAAATGGGTTGAATCTGTGATCACATGATTCCTAGTCGCACATGATACCACAATTTATATGAAAGCAGTAAGTAGGTATATATATATATAAAGGTTGTAAATATATATATATATATACAGACATGATCACCAACCACGAAGCACCTCCATGGGGGATCAGAACTGTAAATAAAGATGTACAAGCTATCAACCGCCATGGAGGAAACTCCAGGCGGGACGAAACATAAATAAAGCTGTAAATACGGTCAACCACCACGAAGATAACTCCAGGCGGGATGAAATGTAAATAAAGCTGTAAATACGATCAACTGTCACAAAGGAAACTCTAGACAGGACGATATATATATATATATATATATATATATATATATGTGTGTGTGTGTGTGTGTGTGTGTGTGTATATATATATATATATATATATATATATATATATATATATATATATATATATATAAGCGAATAAACGCACCGGATGTAAAATCCAGGCTCATCAAACAGAGTTCGACACACAGTTAATATATATAAGTATATATATATATATATATATATATATATATATATACATATATTTGAGCAAGTAAACGCTCCGGATGTAAAATCCAGGCTCATCGAACAGAGTCCGACACACAGTTAATATATATAAGTATATATATTAAAGCAGTAAATGCTCCGGATGTAAAATCCAGGCTCATCGAACAGAGTCCGACACACAGTTAATATATATAAGTATATATATATATATATTAAAGTAGTAAACGCACCAGACCGAAGTCTAGGATCATCGAACAAAGTTCGACACACAGTTCTTATATATAAATATATATATATATATAGAAAAGCAAATAAACGCTCCAGACCGAAGTCTAGGCTCAATCGAGGCATAACTCGATAATTCTAGTTAATATATATATATATATATATAATATACAAACTGAAACAAAACAACGGACAAAAGTCCGAGCAAAAGCAAGCAACACGACTCTCAACGTGAAGAAGGGTGTGTGCAGAGATGAAGAGAAAGACTCTAGAGTGTGTGAGAAGGCTTACAATTAACTGCCAAAGAAAACTTTTATATCTTTAGAGTGGGTAAACACTGGCTTTTGTAGGTACAAAAGGGCTATATATGAGCTCACATGTGTTTAAAATGAGAAAGTGCACTGCATGTGGTGAGTGCAGAGCAAATTGGGCAGGGCTTCCTCGCCGTTTTCTCTTGCAAAATGGGCAGCCGCAGGTGTACCTTCGGCTGAGCCGCAGGTGTACCAGAGGCAACCCGGGTGGGACCGAGTTTTTTGGGTCGGGTCGGGTCGGGTCGAAATACGTGCACTCAGGCACTGTAATGTCCACTCGAACTTTCAGAAGTGCAATCCGGGCATCCGTTTGAGGTATATAGGACCTATTTTGGACCGCCGTTGTCGAGAGTTGTACGATCTCATGGGATTAGAGTTTGTACGAAGTCATTGAAGATGGGACGATGCCCTCCGATTTTCAAGCTTCAACTTTTATCCGTTACCTCGCACAATAGTCACTCGGGATTGGTTAGTCTTGTTGGACATTGTTGCATAGAGATGTTTGAGATGACGTGGCGTGGCATCGCATTGGCTAGATGATGATGTTTCCCCTTACCGGTGTTATCGCCGAATTAGGCTGATAAAGCAGACGTTGCTCAGAGCTTCGCTGAGATTGGACTGCTGCATTTGTCGAAGGTCCTCATTGTCATCTTTGAGGTGTGTCTGTCTTCCCGGTGTTATCGCCGGGTTGGTACAGAACATCTCGTTGTAAGCGCCGAGATTGAAGCTGGTCGCATTTGAAACAAGCATTTCCGGGGCTATCGTCGAAACTGCATTCCTTAGGGTTATCACCAAGGTTGGTGGCTATTCCCATGGTTGGGACTGAGACTAGATAACTCGGGGTTATCTTCGAGATCAATCGGTCTTCTCCGGTGTGTTTTTCGGTAGGGGATCTGCATGCCTTGGGTTTATATCTGAGGTTGGACTTGTTACTCCCAGAGTGGGCTCCGGGGTTGATGCTGAGCTTCCGGTAGTATCCGGTATGGCTATGGATTGTCTTTCAGGGTTCCCTCTTAAAAGACGAATCTGTCCTCCTATAATGTTAGTGACAGGTATACAGAAAATTTTGAGTGTTTACAACCATTATAAATAGTAGTTTAAGCATATAAAAATAGTGATTTAGTTGATGCATAATAGTTTAATTTAGAAATCTTTCTCCGTAGATCGATACTCGACTTACTCTGTATTGCTTGTTGACACATGTATGCTTGCATGAGTTAGAGCTCTTTTGTTAGAACTAAAAAAGAGGCAACAAATTTTTGGCGCCGTTGCCTAGGAAAGGCGTTTAAATTTTTATTATTATCATCAGTTTTAAGCTATATTGTATGACTTAGACAAATCTAATCTTATCTCATTTCTATCTTTTTTGTTGTTTTGTTTCACGTACTTGTATAATTTTTATGCACACACGATCATCCAACTCAGAATTGATACCAGCACATGATAGTAATAACGATAGAGGTTGGAAAGCTAGAGTGCATAGAAATTTGCAAGCAGAGTTAGAGGGTACTACATCCGATATGGCAGCCGAGGAACAAAGAGAAGAGCAAAGAGAGGAGCATAGGGCTCTGAGAGACTATTCCATGCCTAATATTAATGGACTACAGTCAAGCATAGTCAGACCAGCGATAGCAGCTAATACATTCGAGATAAAACTGAGCACTAATCAGATGGTGTAGAATTAGGTACAGTTTGGGGGTGCTACTACAGATGATCCTAATGAGCACCTATTGAGCTTTATTGAGATATGTGATACTTTCAGATACAACGGGGTGGCGAAGGATGCTATCAGACTTAGGCTATTTCCGTTCTTATTGAGGGATAAAGCGAGAAGTTGGCTTCATTCTTTGCCCTCATGATCAATTACTACATGGGAGGACCTAGCACAGAAAATCTTAGCCAAATTTTTCCTAATGGCTAAGACTGTGAAGATGAAGACAACTATCTCTCAATTTGAGCAACAACATGGTGAATCGTTATATGAGGCCTGGGAGAGATACAAAGAGATGTTAAGGAAGTGTCTACACCATGGTATGCCAGATTGGATGGTTATCAAAACTTTTGTATAAATATCAACTTTCAGATTGAACCGTTGCCAATGCTTCAATCTTCAGCCATTCGTACTCTATGATTCTGATGTATGTCTTCATAGATCTGATTGTAGTGTCATGTTGACTGGTAGAGACAACACTACGATCTTGAAGAGTGTTGATTGGATCTTTAATATAGAACACCTCTTCCTTCTTTTGTGCAGTGCTTCAACATTTCTGTTTGCCTTAACAGCTCTCAGATACTGATGGCTTGACTTCTTTGTTTGGCCCCTTCTGAATAGCAAGACACTTTAGATTTGTGGCGTGTCCAGCTCACTTTCCCCTTGTGATTTCCCGTTCACTTATCATCAATAGACTGACCCAATGCTTAATCACTTTAGCCTTGTTCTTCAGATGCTATCCAGTATTTCTGTATGTACTCATTAGTTCTTTCTTTGTTTGGTAAACACTATGATCCTGGTAGCTTCCAAGATCGTTATCTTATGTTTTCTTGACAGCTACTGCACTTGCTGACTTTCCTTAGTCAGTTACTGAAGTCTTCTTCTGATCTCCTTGTGGAAGACTTCATCTTAAATGGCTTCACAACTCAATCTTGATGCTGATTGGGTTGATGCTTAGATCTTCTGTTAGCTTGCATGACATTCGTTGAGTGCTCTCTAGTTTCCTTCTGGATGGGATGTATCTTAGCAGTGCTAACCAGAGGCTTCATTCCTTTAGATATTCTGGGAGTGCTCATTTGTTGAGAATCGTACTTGCTCTACAATTCTGCCTTGGCATTATGAGCACATCTGTTGAGGTCTTAGTTCTGCACTCTACGATTTAGCTTTGGCTGTGCAGACACTACGACTTCGAGATCAGATCTTGACACTCTACGATTTCTGCCTTGTGCTTGTTATCTTCATCTGATCTTGCTCGACTACGATCTCTGCCTCTAGTATGATCAGTAGACTCTACGACTCTGAGTGTAGTCTACGATTCTTGACTTGGCTTCGGTAGATACTCGGTCAGCTCGTAGGCAGGCTGTCTCTATGATTCTGAACATGACTTCCTCAGCAGACTATAGCCCTAAGGATGTTCTCCTCGACACACTACGATCCTCTCCTCATCTCTCCTGGCAGTCTACGAACTCCAAGACTACTATCTTACAGACTACGATTCTGCCTTGATAGCTCTTGAGTTTTCCTCGACTCTTCCGGTAGACTACGATTTCTGGTGTAGTGCTCGACGATTAGACAAGCCTATCTGTTACATTATAAGATCAACCTAACATGCTTGATCTTTCTATGTTTATAGTCCTTGTACATCATTTCTTTTTAAGGACTTACAAAGCTATTTTACTTATGTAAGATCAACCTAACATACTTTATTAATTCATTTTAAGTCATTGTACACATGTTTCTATTTTCTATTAAAGGACTTTACAACTTTTCTTGATGCAAGCATACTTGCATATTCATTCATATATATCATAATCAAATCATATATAAGTAGGAATAACATTCACATACTTATTCCTGACAATCTCCCCTTATTTGATTATGACAAAAACAATAAGTGCATATGCATGTTATGAATGAATCTTATATACAGTGAGCAGCTGTATTTCTAAAACAGATAATCATGAATGTCATTTATATTGATGTGGAATTTAATACATTGACATTTTTCATCCTGGATCAAGAACATACCTAACTAGTTAGAGATGTACCTCTTTCGGCTCCACGTATGTTTCCAGGATTCTGTTGATCAGCTATTCATCTATTTGACCTTCTTGCTTCTGCTCCCCTTGAGATAATGACTTTCCTGCTTTTCTTTGTTCCCCCTTAAATGTATGTTTCTCTTCTCCTTCTGGCTCCCCCTCAGCTTCGGCATACATAGGGTCATCATTCTTCGGCTCCCCCTCAGAGGATGACTCTGCCTCTTCTTCTTTAACTTCTTATCTCTTCTCCTTCTGCTCTTCTTTGAATGCCTCTTGTTCTTCCTCTTTTTATGCCTCTTTTTCTCCCCCTTTTTGTCATTAATCATTTGGGAGAGCTGCTCCATGTTGGACATAAGCTGCTCCATCAGGTAGGAGGAGTTATCAACTTCAAACTTGAGTTCCTGTTGGCCTAGCTCAAGTTGCACTGAGAAAGATTGCTTCATGTCGTCAATCTTATCAGAGAGGACTTAGATCTGCTCTTCACTGACCTTCTTCGCTTGTAGTGCATCTACCTTCTGATCATTTGTGACGCCCCAAAATCCGGCCTACTTTCAGACCCGAACTCTGTGTAACACTATTCCATTTCTTTCTAAACACACGTCATTATACAGTTAAATATACTAACATATATTCTAAATTCCCAGGTTCTCGAAACCTTAAAACCTCTTTCATTACAAATAATGATAATTACATTATTCTTTAAATCTTACACGAGTGACTTTCATCCGCCACTAAGGATTCATAAATGTTCATTAAACTAGTTTATAGTTCAATTCTATCATTATATATTACAAGTCTTCACTTTCTCTTAACGCACATTCATATATTGAATGATACTTCGTCTAGATACTGCTCAGGTTGATCTTTATGGGATCCTTAAGTTCTTTCTAACATCGTTCGCTGAAAATGTTTTTCATTTAAAGCAAGTGTGAGCATTCAATTGCCCAGCAAGTCATAACAGTTGAACAAACAACTTTAAGAGTTTAAACATTTTTCAGAACTTCGATAACCGAACAAATGTTATGAAGCAGCTTGAATAATAGGAATAGTCTCGATTCCTATCATCTTAATGCATTCATGACATACTCTTTACACTACTTTCATTCTTCTACCTTTTTCCATACATATCATGTCTGGCTAGAATCATTAGCACAGACTTAACAATAACGGTTCATGTATAAACCGAGCATACTTGTATTGAACAGCTCAATCATAGAACAGTTCATCTCAAAGAAACACCGAAGTGTTCACATTGTGGCACAAGGCCTCATACATTCTACCACCTTATACATATCTCGCACATATGCACATAGACACGACTTCTCAAGTTCAACATCTGAGAATTCTAAGAAACTAGCATTCATATATTATGAATGAAGTTAGGAAACTTGCCTTATGCACAGCTACAACTTATGCTGAACTGCTCATTCCAAATCCCTATATAACACATAAAGAAATAACACGTACACCAATTAGTCATATACTTGACTTACGCATTGGTTTACTTAACTTTACTTCTTAAGGTTCGCGTTCTTGCAATATAAGCTTATGCGACTAACTTTCATTTCTGCTTTACGGTTTCATGACATACGGAGATGTCTTACTCAAAATGTTCATCATCATTGATTATTTGCATTTTTTTTTATAACTTCTATAGAACTCAGCACACATCGCTTCTCTGCTAGTAGTCCATATAATACTCTGAGTGGTTTCCCATAAACAACCAACAAATAAGTTCCCGTCTCATCTACACTACCCACACAGTGAGTTAAATCGGTTGCCAGTTTTGTATATACCTTCGCTCAGTGAAGGAATTGTTTAGCCCAGCTCCCATATGTCAACTATCAAAGTTACGTTGGTACCACAACCTAACTTCTCTTAACTTATACGAACCATTCAACTAAAATGTTCGTTAAGTCAACTTCTTATTCCTTACGGCTTTCTGGCAACTAAATGCCATACCTCAGGATTAATTTTTTATCGTCTAAGTCATACAGGCTTTTGTATACTCGAAACAATCATTCAATGTCAATACTATAAGGTCATAGCGTTAAACATTTTATATGAACTTATTCATACCTTACAACGTCCAGTTCCTTCAACTCAGAACGTTTATCCAAGTTATGCTTATTAACTCGGCTTCTTAACGTTATACATTATTTATCTTCAATTCAGTTTCTTCACCGTTCACGGTTAAATCTTAGTCTTCATTACCTTATGGTCAAACCATACATGAAGTGTAAGTTTTACCAGTTAAATAATCACGTATACTCAACCATTACGTTGGTTAAAGTGTTTAACACTTACCTTTCCTTCTAACATTCTCTATCCGACTCACATTAGACTTTCCTTACTCTTATTACTGTTCGCTATGGCTTTTCACGATAATTCATATCTTACTTACTACTTTCGTCAATGTCTAACTCATACAATCATTGCACACTTGGAACGTTCGTCCAACGCGGATACGATTCACGAGAATCGTTTACTTATTTGACGTTCACGTTGCTCGTCTCTTAATCTCTTATTCAACCTTTAATCAAGGTTTCAATTGTATACAATCGTTATTCAACCCTTGAACCCCATGTTCATTATTCTTTCTTAATGTCGAAGCCATACCGTTCATTGTATGCTAAGATCGATCGTTCATCGCAACAACGTTGCGTTCATAGCGTCTATACGCTTTACACTTATCTCTCATTACCATGACATAACATCAGAATGTTATTCATTACCTTCGTCACTCAACGTCTAAGGAATCACAATCACAGTAATCCCTCACGTTCATTTATCATGACTACGGTCCCCGGATATCGGTTACGTAATCTAGCTCTTACATTCTCTATCTTTTAATCTCGCTAAATCTTTCCGTTCAACCTTCACTAAAGGTCTAAAACACTTGATTGAATGTTAAATTACGTGAAATACATGTTCATACTTCTTTCTTGCACATCCTCCAGTAACTGAGAACTAAAAATTTCATTTCTGGGCATTGCTCTGCACCGGCGCTGCGGCGTCGTGCCCCTTCCTTTATCTCGCGCTGCGACGCGACCTACTTCTCTCTCTTCTCTTTTGGCCTGGCACTGCGGCGCCAAGTCCTTTGTTATCTCTCGCGCTGCGGTGCCACTCTCCAGAAGATTATGGCCGAGCTCGCGCTGCGGCGCCACTTCTCATAGTCTATCCGGCGCTGCGGCTCCGAGACAAAACCCTAGATATTTTTCTAAGTCTTGCATTAAGTTTGAGACGCGTAGTTTATAATCTCATAACTTCTTTCGTTATAACTCGGAACGAGGTCATTCCAAAGCCATTCTATTTCTTATCTTACGTACTTCAATACCCATTGGACAGAACTTTGTTCTGAATCCATTAACGTGCCATTCGATTAGCTTGATCTTAACCCTTCGTTTATTTTTTACGCTTTTAACGCTCTTCACTCGTTTGTCCGTAATTCGGTCATCCGAACTCGGAACTCGTTCATTCTTGAGTCCACGACTCACGTTTTCTACGTTCTCTTACTTCCTTATGAAACCCTATACGCTCGGATTCATTTAATAACTTTCAAATTCTCATTCGTCTTTTATGAAAATTTCGCCATAACTTCGTTATAGCTACGTTTCAATCCATTCTTCATGAACGTTTCTAACGTTCCTAACCAAGCAATAAGCAACTAACTTATACACAATGGTTTTAAACTTATCCATCAACAACATTTATCCTACGATGGTTTTAAACTTGTCCATCAACAACATTCTTCGTGTTCTTCATGTTCTTCGTTTGTTCTTCATTTTAATCGATATTTTGTATTACGATTCTACTTTTTCTTGGAATTTGATGTTATAGAACATCATTCCTTACTTATTAACTTAAAGCAATGGTCCATACTGATTCATTATTAAAACTTTAAAGCAACAGTCCATACTGATTTACTATTAAAACTTTAAAGCAACAGTCCATATTGATTTACTATTATAACTTTCTACCAGCGGTCCATATTGATTTACTATTATATCTTCAACCAACGGTCTGAAAAATTAGCACATCTCCTCATGGAATAATATTGTACCCAAAAATGATTTGGACCGAAAAGAAATATATCTTACGGGTGAATAGTACCTCGTAAATAGTAACTCGTGAATAGTAACTCATGAATAGCAACTCGTGAATAGTAACTCATGAATAGTATTCTGACATGAAAAGTACTCCGAATACCCGATTGAACAATATAACCTCCAGACATCAATTATTATCGAAACAAATATCGATTTCCACTAACACTAATAATCCCAACACAATGGAACTATCAATATCATCTTTAATCAACACGAACTTATTCATCATTAATATTATAATTCACAATATTTAACAACCAAGTCGTTCCCAGGAAAGAGGGGGCTTTCCGATAAGAATTTCTCCTTATTAGTGCGCAATTAGGTGACCAAATCTCTCCTTGACAGAACTTCTAGACATTGTCAATATTACAAATAATAATATGAATAACTTTGTCATCTCAATTATTGATTTAATAATATAATATATTATGCAGATGATACTGTAACAATAATTGAATCAATAATATGAGAGATATGATGCAGCAATTACTGTAGCAATAATTGAGTATAACTGAGTGACTTATCACATAAGCATCAATAATCAATACCGTGTGCTACTATGCAACCACGCGTATTACTGTACTTTTACTACCGAGTAGTTCAACAGTTTTAACGGTAACACTTTCGCCGTTATTTTCATAAAAATATTTTTATCGTTTTCTCAATCCGACAATAATTTCGTTGTGGGGTCCACCAATGATTATACCGTCGTACGGATATTCTCCGACAAAAAGAATATTCCCCAATCAATCGAATATTATACAACAACTTGCATACTTTGCAAAATTTATAAATACTATTCACAACTATAACATTATATAAAATTCACACCATAATATTAAAAAATTATTTCGAGAAAATTAAATATTTATTCATAAAATCTGGGGTCTCACATTAGGATTTAACTTTGTAGTCTATTTTCTACAACTTCTTGATATGATCAAACTTACATTCATGCAAGAATCATGAGAATGTATATTCAATCAATAAATAAACTTGCTGATTACTAATGTAAATTGATACACGGTAAAATAGATTAGTATATGAACCCATGTCAAAGTAAATCTAAAAAGAAAGAATTTGTTGAAATAACTTGAAAGTAAATCTTATGCGATGCCTAAGCCTAAAAATATGTATTTTTTACTTGAGAAACAATATTATACAAATGTATGTATAATTAAACGTTTTGAGCTATTATTTAACAACAAAATCATGCAATTAATTTAGATCATGTTCCATTAGAGGTATATTAAAAGGATAAATGATAGGCACAAAATGTATCTATTCTCAATGTTTAAAATGTAAAGTTTTTTCTTTTTGTGTATGCATGTTCAACTTTAATGATTTTTCGATTGAGATTTGGATGTTCATTTTTCAACCAAATTTCATGATTCTTGAGCCAATAGATCCTTTGAGAACCCTATAAAACAAACATTACCAAAATTACAAATAATTGTTGAATGAAGTCTTCCAAATTTCATATTAACCTTAAAGAACTCATCGAAAGCTCTAATCTAGACCATTGCAACCAAAAAGTTAAAATTCTTCACACTCGACCAACTTTACGAGGCAAGTAAATATACATTGGAAAGCTAAAGTCCCAAGCTACAATACCATCCAAACCTTATCAAAATCTAATATGTATTCTTCAAGTTATAGCAATTTCAATTGAGGTGAAAAACACACCTCAAGAACTTCATCTTCTAACCAGCTTGGCAAGACCTCCAGTCCTTTCCCTTCAAAGGAGCATCATAAGCCGTAGATAAGGCTTAAATCTAAAGGCCCACTTTCAAAAATTTCAAAACAACGTTAATCCGTGTCTCACCCATTTCAACCAATCAGCGCTCAGCTTGAGCTCTCAGCTTCTTTACTGATACCTATTTAAACCGCCCGCAAACTGTCACCGGATCATAGAAAAACTCCTTTCTTTCTCTCTCTCTCGCTCGCAAATTCCAATTTCTGTTCCTGTTTCGTTTCGGAATCCATGGCCGCTGTTGAGGAATCAATTCTTCCTACGGAAGGAGTAGAAGATTCCGTCCCTCCTACGGCGAGTGAGTTGCCGGAAGAAAAGCCGGCGGCGGAAGATGCCTCGAAGCCAAAGAAAGGCAAAGCTTCCAAAGAGCCTAAACCGAAGAAATCTGCTGCTCCGAGGAAGCCCAAATCTGCTCCTACTCATCCTTCTTACCTTGAGGTATTCATTTCTATTCATTTCCTTTGAGTTATTCATTTCCTTTGATTTATTCATTTCTATCTGTTTATGTATTTACATTTAATATCTCATATCTATCCTTCTTAGCTTGAGGTATTCATTTCTATATTTACATTTAATTTGTCATTTGTATATGTATTTATATTTAATTTCTCATTTCTGATGAATATTTGGTTTTTTTTATTGTGAAACCCTAGATGACAGAAGACGCAATCACAACCCTGAAGGAGAGGAATGGGTCTAGTCAATTTGCTATACAAAAGTTTATCGAAGAGAAACAAAAGCATCTTCCAGGAGCTTTCAGAAAATTGTTGTTGTTTCATCTGAAGAAGCTTACAGCGGCGGGCAAGCTTGTGAAAATTAAGAACTCGTACAAGCTCCCTTCGACCCGATCCACCGCCCCGGCAAAGAAGAAGCCTAATCCGGCTAAGGCCAAGCCGGTAGCTGCTTCCAAGCCGGCTAAAGCAACCTCTGTGAAGAAAGCAAAACTAGCTACTAAGGAAAAGACTGCTGCTAAGGCAAAACCGGTTGTGAACGCCAAGCCGGCTGCTAAACCCAAGGCTAAGCCAGTTGCGAAGGCTAAGCCCGCTGCTAAATCCAAGGCAAAACCTGTTTCCCTGCCGGCGGTTAAGCCAAAGTCGAAGGTAGCTGCTAAGCCTAAACCCGAGTCTAAAGCTAATATTAGGACGAAACCGGCGGCCAGGCTGGCTAAGGCGGCTCGGACATCGACAAGAACAACGCCGGGGAAGAAGGCAACAATCAAACCTGTGCCATCGCCAGCGAAGAAAGCTCCGGCTAAGAAGGCCCCATTGAAGAAGACGCCGTCTAAGAATGCCAAGTCTGTCAAAACGCCGGTGAAGAGGACCTCGGCGAGGAAGGCAAAGAAGTGAAGATACAGATACATTGTAGTCTGTTTAGTGGTTACTTGGCTACGAGGGTTAGGTATTGATAGGAGTGGTAGTCATGTAAATTACTTTTGAATTGGGGTAATTTTCAGATCAAATTGTGTAGGAGAAAGAGTAGAGCAGTTTATGTAATAGCCTGAAATTTTACTGAATTTTCCCCGTTTGAATTATCTTTGTCACCTTAAGATTTTATGGGCAGATTCTCCAATTGAATTCTCTTTTTACAACCTATCGCTTCAAACCCTAATTGCTTATTGTCCAATTTTTGTTTAGCTGGTGGATTTGAAGCAATAGTTGTTCGTGAGACATCACACAATTAGTTCCCATTTTAGGCTTTTGTATAACAAGATATTGAAGCAAATATCCTAGGATAAAGGAGATAAAAGTTATTCAGAGTTGAGCCAGGTACTACTTTTCTGCAACTTACTTTAACTTTGTTAAATTTTCATGGTTTTAATGTCTATAAAGTAATCTGCTCCTTTGAATACCTAGTGCTCTTACTCTGTATATGACAGTTTGATGATGGTGTTATATTATGATAAACGACAAAACCTTAGCTGCATTTTTTGCTATTCTTTTGCAATGAAAAAGTGATTAAAAAGTGATAGAATTCAGAGAAAGAGTTGATTGTCGAACTCTGCTTTCACTATACAGAGTTCACTATACTGTTTGGCGGATGAGTTTAGAACAAATTGTCCTCCAAATATTTTGGCTGACCGTAAATGGGTGATTTATTTTGCCTGACCGCCGTCCGCCGTATACTTGAGACACTAGATAAAGACGAGTGAAGAAACCTTGAAGTTGGGAACTGTATGAAAAATATACTTGGTAGATACAGATCATTGTGAAAATGGTCGGAAGGAAAAAGATTAAATTAAATGAATTGTAAAATTTTGGAATGTTGATTTATTTTGGAATGTTGATCATTTCTATATATTCCCTTAATGTTTGAATTGTAAAATTAAATGAAGCTACTTCTACGGGTACCTACTACTGAATGCGTTTCTTGTTCTAGATTCTTTTAACTTCATTATGATTTTCTCAATTGAATCTGTGTATTAGAGTTACTTCCATCTTTAAATTGGCGGATGTATAGGTTTTTATGTACTGTGATTCCTATCATTTCTTCTGCTATGAACCAATATGAGGTAAAATAATGCTATGAGAGACTGGAAGCAGTGAATACTAATTAATGCAACGTATGAAGCAATAAAGTTAGGCCACAAAGTTTTACAGGAACTGCAAGTCATCACAATATCAATTTTAAATTGCATTATATAGACATTCTTTGAATGAAAAGATGGGTGCTTTTTCTGGAATAAGTTACTATGAAGCTAGGTAATGGAGCATTGATTACATATATTAATTGAAGACGGTGTGTTGGTTTGCAAGGGAGCATGTTTCTACTGCCTATCATGAAGAGTTCAGTTAAAACGTCATTAGCGGGAACTCTAGATATGATTTTCATCTGTTATGATGATTTTTGTGTGAATCTCTATCATATTAAACATGCAGACCCTGGAAGTAATGTTTACCTATAAATAATACTAGTTCCACGATACCCTGCTTCTACTTATATACAGATCAGAACCTAGACACCGGATCCTCTGAGCTCCCTTTATGAAATTCTGTGAACTTGCACTAACGGCCAGCTTCAGATGCTTAAGGAATGTCAATTCAAAATAATCCTATACTTCTGGCTCTGATGGAAATGAAATAATCCCACCCCTAAAGGTCTGTCTCTGACAACAACGGAAATGAAATAATCCTACACTTCTTGCTGTGATTGTTGTCACTGCAATCTTTGGAAGTTTTTGGTCGGTTGCATAAATTTTTGCGAAAATGAGAGCTAATATTGTGCACCAAGAGAATGCTGGTAGTTCCAAATTTGTGATTATTAGAGTTAATATTGTGTAGCAAGAAAATGCCAGTAGTTAGTCTGTATTCTACAACAAATCCATGGGAGAATGAGAACTTGATTTTCCTCATCACATAAATATGATATATGAGAACTGAGGGTTTGTTCAACCAGAACATGTTATCTAATGTCAAATATAATGAGATATACAGTACATGTAATCAAGATTATGCTGATAATTTTACTGCACAACATTAATTCTAGAAAGTAGAGTTGGAAAAGATATAGCTGCTCGCTCAATCTGTTTGCAACGTATTGTCATATCGCTCGACTGCTATACTATAATATTCCTGCCTTAGACTTCAATGAATCTTTTGGTTTTGCCGTCTGCACAGGTTGCGTCTCAGATTCAGTAGTAGAAATCTCATACTATATATTGTAGGCTGAAATCCCATATGGGGATCCTTGCTGCATAGAGCAATGGACGCTAAACAAAAATAACTTGCTAATCAACTTGATTTTAAATGCCTAGGTCTGATGAATAGTAAATATGTTGTTGCTAAGTGTTGGCTTAATATCTATCTTTGTTCAGGATTCCAGTTAGCGTTGCTGACTCTTTAGAGAAGTTGATAGGCAACTTTCTTTGGTTGGGAGCTGGTGACGAAAGGAAACTAATGCTAGATTACGGAAATCTGGTATGAACGTAATGGTAGATTATTTAGAGGGATTGCCTTATCTTTTAAGGTGTCAAGGGATATGATTTTTTTCTTGTTTTGTTTCGCAATTCTACTATTCGGCCTTTATGTATGTTACTTCTGTGATTGTTTTGTGTAGAGATTGGAGGGTACACTTTTTTAAATGCTTTTTTGGTCATGTTTTTTCACGAGTCTGTGGGTGGGCTTCTTCTCACCCATTTATCTTATCCTCTCTTTTTTGTTAATATTATTTATTCTTTTATCAAAAGAAAAATGGTACTTGATTATTTGATATTTATTCAAAATGCATTAAAGGTTTTCTTGTCTGTTAGTGTATATTCGAGAAGTCTTTGGAGCAAATATTTGATTCGAGTTCAAGGTCAAAAAAAATTGATAGTGCATCTGACAAATTTCAAAAATGTTATTTTGGATATAATGCTTAAACTAAAGCATTAAATACTTTTACAAAAAGAACTACATATCTGTTTGTTTAATTAAAATATGCTTATTTTGAGGACTTGATTTCTAAAGGATATAAAAAATGGAATTAACATAGTAATCTCTGAAGTTAATTGTATCTTTAAGCAATCTAATTAAAATTTCTGGACTCATAGGAGTCGTAATGCCCTTATGTTTAAAAGTGTTTTGTCCTGTGATTCGAGTTAAGTTCATTAGGCATATAGCAGTTAATACAAGTTCCTATCTGATTTAAGCTTATGTATGATAACACCTATTATCTATTATCTATATCTATATCTATTAAAAGAAAAAAAAATGAAGGCTATTTAATTTTAAATTTTGGTTTTTTCCTCATGTAAAATCTAGAATATCTAGTGTAGTTATTAAAAATGAAAAATTGCTATATTCATAACAAGGGCGAATGTGAAAAATTAGAAGCAGCTTTTACCATTGGCAGTGAGAAACATGGCCAGTATGTTGGATACATAGCATTAACATCAGGATTCCATAGATATCTTCTCATAGGCATATTTACATTATAATGTGCCATAGTGATGTTAATTTTTCCACAATTAAATATGCAAATATATGGGCCATGAAAGCTAATTTGCATGTATCTGATATATTTTCTTCTTCCGATATATTTTTCTAATTTCTAAGAATTTGTTATTCTGTGCGAGAGACTAGTAGAATCTCATAGCCCATGAAAGCTAATTTGCATGTATCTGAAAATAAGATGCTTCTCCTTTCCTTGTGAAAACTCATAAGCTCTAGTTGTTGTTCTTTTCACTTAAATCTAAATATATTAACTTCTTTTCAAATTTTAAGCTGTTGCACCCAAGGGAATCAATGTCTTCAATTTTTGTCACCCCCTAAATGGAGATATAACTGGCTTCATTTAAATCATGTGGGGAATGGGAATTTTTTTATCTTGATCTTTCTTTTTAGGAGTTAAAAGTTATTATTAAATTCCCCCTTCTGAAATTTTATAAATGATTACATTATTAACTGAAATGCTGCAAAAACAATAACCAAAAGCAAAGCAAAACGAGAAATATATAGAAGTATTTAAAAGCAGAAATTTCAGATACAGCATTTCCTGTTGAGATATTGTGTGTCTAATAGCTTGTGATTCGATTAGGAATTAATGGAATGGTCTCTGAAGATACTTGTATCTTTTATGCAATCTAATTAAAGCTTCTGGACTCATGAGAGGCGTAATCCCCTTGTGTTTAAAAATGTTTTAGCTAGTGATTCGAGTTAAGTTCATTAATCATATAGCAGTTAATGCAAGTTACTCTCTGATTTAAGTTTATATGATAAAACCTAATACCTATTTAAAGAAAAAAAATATTGATGCTATTAAATTTTGTTTTTGGTTTGTTCTCGTGTAAAATCTATAATATCTACTTATTAAAGATGAAAAATTTGCTATCTTCATATTAAAAGGGCAAATGTGAAAAAAAAATGCTTTTACTATTGGCACTGAGAAACATAACCAGTATTTGGGATATGTAGCATTAACATTAGAGTTCCATAAGCATATCTCCTCATCTTCAAAACCATGTATGAGTTTCGTAGGCAGATTTACATTATAATATGTCATACTGAAAAATTTAGGTTTTGGTTAGTACACGAATATGTGAGCTGTTCTGGTTTTGTGTTGCTTAAAGATGGAACAAAAAGCACATATATTCTTCCATGAATGGAAGATGGCAACTATTTGAATTTCCAATGAATTTTCAATAGGCTTATGCTACGTTTGGAGGGAATGGAATAGGGGAGAGAATGAAATTATTTTTAGAGTAAATCTTTGGATACACCCAACCTACTAATAACTTACCGAACGCAAGAAAGTATGTCGTTTTATTTATTTTTATTTAAATTCTATGCCTCTTTCTCCTTAGAATATTAGTGAACTCTCCCCATTTTCTCCTACGGTGAAATTTGATCCTTCTCCTACAACTCCTTCTCTGGCTCACTCCTTGGCTCTTTGTCCAAACTCACTCGCCTCCGTCAGCTCAACCTCTCCGGTTACTCTTCTCCGATCAAAAACCGGATTCACGCGACTCCGTCTCTTTCTTCCTATGTTTCACTCCAAACAATAATTAATCTATGAAACTCTAATAAGGTAAACCTTTTTTTGAGTAATTTCTACTTTCAATTGATGGTATTGTTTCATTTGGATTAATTGATTTGTGTTTAATTGGGTTCTTCATAATCTTCGCTTTATTACCCAAAAGAAGAAAAGATTTTTTCAATTATCTTAGTCATCTCTACTTTGTGTATCATTACAATTTAATTTGGGTTTCTTGTCAAATTTTTGATGGTACTCTTTTATTATTGTTTTTCTCAATGTGTTTTGTCTTCTAGGTTTTTTTATGATTGCTGTTAATAATTTGTATTGTTATGTAACATAGATTTTTGATTGGCCTTTAAATACATAAAATGCAATGCATTGCTTCAGTTCATACTGGCCGACTATTCTATTTTCAGTTATGTAGTTAAGATTTACAAGCTTGCAAAAAAGTTTGAAATAAGAAGAAAAATAAAAAAGAAATAATTATTTGTCGAATTTTTTTTTCCAGTAATCAATGTTCATGTTGTGTGAAACTAACAATTTTTTTTTTATCTTTTTCGTTTAGATTGTTTGCTGTTGTGGACACTTTTTACTTCTTGTTTCAAGGCCACATTGGAAATCTACCAATGGATTCAGAAATAGATATTAACTCTACAAATATGGATATTGACGTAGATGACTCGTCTAACAACAAATGGGATGATGAAGTAGGAGAGAATAGAAAACAGAATAATCAAATAGTGAAAGAGCCCAAATTACATATGGTGTTTGACAATGTTGATGAGGTTTATGAATACTATTGGAAATATGGTGCACAACAAGGATTTGAAGTGACTAAAAGAAGTAGTAGAAAATTGGACGGAGTGGTTAAATATTTCACAGTTGTATGTCACAAATATGGAGAACCAAAGAAGAACTCAAAGATTACTCTAAAATCGCATCTGGTTATTAAAGCAAGTTGTAAGGCTAAGATTTGTGCCAAGTTATTGAATGATGGAAAATGGGGTACAACCACTTTGGAGATTGCACATAATCATGGTTTAAGTCCAAGTAAATCTCGTTTTCACCGGTGTAATCGGCATGTGACCTCTTATATAAAGAGGAAACTTGAGCTAAACAATGATGATGGGATACCAATGAATAAAAGTTATAATTCAATTAGAATTGAGTATGGAGAAAATGGAATGCCTTGTTTAAAGAAAGACTGTGAAAATTATATGGGAAAATTAAAAAAGCTAAGGCTTGTTGAGGGTGATGCTAGTGCACTTCAAAATTATTTTGCTAAAGTTCAAGCAGTGGATTCTAACTTTTTCTATGTGATAGACCCGGATGAGGAAAATCGGATCAAAAATTTATTTTGGGCGGATTCGAGATCTCGAGCTGCGTATGAGGAGTTTGGTGATGTCATCACATTTGACACCACCTATTTGACTAATAAATATGATATGCCATTTGCTCCTTTTGTTGGAGTTAACCACCATGGACAATCCATACTACTTGGTTGTGGCTTGATATCAAATGAAGATACTAACACTTTTATTTGGTTGTTTGATGCGTGGCTTTCTTCCATGTCTAGAAAAGCTCCACATGCCATTATCACCAATCAAGACAAAGCAATGAAAAATGCGATTGAGATAGTTTTTCCCAATGCTCGCCACCGATGGTGTTTGTGGCATATAATGAAGAAGGTTCTTGAAAATTTAAAAGGGCATGAGCATTATGAATCAATTAAATTTGTGTTACATAACGTTGTGTATGATTCTTTGAGTGTGGATGATTTTGAATGTCAATGGAAGGCAATGATAGACAATTATGATCTTGAGAACAATAAGTGGTTGGAAGGATTGTATAATGAAAGGCATCGTTGGGTTCCTTGTTTTGTGAAAGATATATTTTTTGGGCGGGAATGTCTACGACACAAAGAAGTGAGAGTATGAATGCTTTTGTTGATGGATTTGTCAATGCAAAAACTTCCTTGAAATAATTTGTGGACCAATATGATAATGCGTTAAGGAGTAAAGTGGAAAAAGAAATAGCAGCGGACTCTCATTCTTTGACTTCAAATGTACCTTGTGTTACACATCACGCCATTGAAAAACAATTCCAAGAGGTTTATACCAATTCCAAGTTTATAGAGTTTCAAACAGAAGTGGCGGATGGAGGAATGTATTGCGATACAAGGTTTGTCGAATCTCATAATAAAATATTTCATTATGAAGTGAAACAACTTTATTACTTTGGGGAAAAAAAAGATCAGCCAAAAATTATGAACTTCAAGGTTTGTTTCATTAAAGGGGAAAATGAATTTGAATTTGATGTGAAGTTTATATGTAAACTGTTTGAATTTTGAGGAATCTTATGTAAGCATATATTTAAGGTACTTCATTTTGAAAGGTTTATATTTACCGTTCCAACGAAATACATTTTGAGGAGGTGGAGAAAGGACATAAAGTGACGTTATACTAAAGCTAAAGTCACTAATAATGTTCGGAAAGGCACGAAATCAGGACAGAGATATGACAAGGTGTGCAATACTTTTTTCGACGTTGCGGACATTGCATATGACACTCAAAAAAGATGTGACCAACTTGTAGATCGGCTTCTTGAACTAAAGGTGAAATGGAATACGGGGGATGGAGTTTATGAAAAAAGTCGACATACTCAAAAGTTAAACGCGAGTGAATATGAAAATAACGACCCAAATGAAAGCCAGAAATTACTCTCACCAAAAAAGAACCGATGCAAGGGGCGTCCTCCTAGTAAAAGGAAGGTAGGTAAGATCGAAGAAGTTTTGAAGAAATTCAAACTGAAGGGACAAAAAAAGGTAGAAATAATTGTGAATCAAGAAACACAAAGAATATGAAGAAGGTATGATTTTTTTGTTATATATATATATAATCTGTATATTGCAACTTTTTTTGCAGTTAATATTGTCTTATATAATGAACTTGTATGCTCTTTTATTTAAGGCATTTGAGTTGGATACGACTATTAATCAACCACCTATTTTTAATGAGACACAAGAGAGTCATCATGGAAATATTAACTTGAATGTGAGTAATGATTTTTTTTCTTCCAATTATTATGATTATTATTTTTACTTTATTGGTGAGCATTTTTAAGGGTGCATATATGTTGTCACAAGAGAGTAATGATTTATGTTACCTTTCATTGATCATAAATTTCAGATGTATGAACTCAATTAACATCGATGGTTCTTTCTGTAACTTGTAAGAATCCATATGGGGAGATGAACTTCTAAATCCTTGCGCAATATGGAATTTTGGGTCAATAGGTGAAGGCACTTCCAATGCTGGCTACAAAGATTTTTGACTTGATTTAGTTGTAGCTTTGATATATTAAAGCTATTTAGGTAGCTCAATGGATGATTAAGGCATACGAATATTGTTCATATGTACCAAAAGTATTATAATTTTGATAATTTGTTTTCATCTTTAATTTTTCAAATTTCAATGTTAGTTTTGTTCTCAATTGATGAACACAATAATTGGAATTCATTTCATAAACACTATAGTCATAATTTACATGTTTACAAGGGGCATACCCCAGGTAATTAAAAAAATGATGATACAATAGCTTAATAGCTCAAGCAATTACAAATAAGATAATATTTCAGTTTTTCTGTGTAGCTTCACTGCACAATGTGACACTGTAAGGTGTAACCTCCCCTGCTGCCTCTATTAAGGCTTGAAATTACAACTAATGAAAATTAATATCTTATAAAGTGATTTCATCTCAGTTTAGCAACAAAGAATGATGGTATCATATTGTCAGTGTTTCAACATTTAATTAAATGTGTATTTAATAGGAAAGAAAAACAAGTTCTTCATTTTTAGGAATAATGATATTCTCTACAGATGTATTACCAGCAAACTGCAAGGAATTGTGATAATTCTAGATAAGGCTAGTTACTCTGTAACAAGCAACAAAAAGTGTCCACACCAGCTGTGCTTCTAAGATTTGGAGAGTGCTGCAGTAGCCTTGATACGAGTATAATACCACTATACCAGTCATAAGAAGTAATTTGGTGTGAAATTATGCCATAGAACTATCCTGTTGCAGTTAACCTCCACATAAAGAAACCATGTTGAATATAGAAATTGATCTTTAAAGTCCAATTGTCATGGATCTCGTCATGTCATTACACTCATTACAAAGTTAAGTATCACACACACATACCGGTTGCTGATCTGTGGTCATAGTGTTCTATATTGGAGGAAAGATACGAGTTACAAAAAATAAATTAAATGGATAGCATGATTTCGACAACAGCTGTAGTGCTGTAACTAAAGTTAAATATCTATTCAAACTTTATGTATATGCTCACAAAACGAAGACTCAAGCATCAAAAGAACTTTAACTTCATTCACTACTGAGAATAGCAGATCAAAGTACTGGATGTGAAGAATGGAGTAAACCTTAAGCCTTTCATGTGCTTCACCAACAGTTCTTCCATCCTTCTTCCTACGCCAACTATGACCATCTTTACAAAAAAAAATCGAAGGACCCTCTTGTTAAAAAGAAACAACGATCCACCTGTTGAAACTTAAAAAAAATATACCTGACAAAACAACTATGTAAATTTTCAAAGAAATGCACACTAGGATATAAAGATTAGAAGGTTACTCGTTGGTTTTTGAGGGGCCTTGTTAGTGAGCACTTCAATGAATCATAATTCTCCAATATGAAGAGCACTTCTGGCAGCTTCAGCCACCTGGTTTGAGCTTTTTGAACTAGATCGCTGAGGTTATAACATGAAATTCAAAACAAAATTGGAGTTGGATAACTTCTACATTAAAAATTTTGTTGCCTTAAATGGCTCGCCAAAATTTTGTGGATTTCCAAGGAAAAAACAATGTTAAGGAAGATACAAGGCAAAGACTGATTAAGAAGCCTTCCAGATCTAACAAAGACCTATAAATTTCAAAGTATTTTTCTAACAAAAAACATATTTCCTCGTGTCCAAAAAAATTCATATTATCCTTTAGATGATTTTTGTAAGACCCCAAATTATTAATAAATGAAATTTAGTTTCCTCTATTTATCATTTTAAAATAGTAAGGGTTGATTTGATTAATGTGGTTAATTATGGGTAAAATGCGCAAATATTTTAAATAAGCAAGTGGTTATAAAATATTCATTGTTGTCGGGGAATATTCGTTTGGTCGTGGAATATTCTTGCTGTTAGAATACCCGGTGGTTAAAACACAGTAATACGCGTTGTTGCACAGTAGCACACGGTATTGCACCAATTATTGATTCTTACGTAAGAAGGCACTACTCAATAATTTTTACAGTAGTTACTGTTCAGTATTTTATTTTATTGATTCAATAATAGTTGCGTTGATATTTTATATTACTGTTGTTTCAATAATTGTCACTACACAATATTTTCCACTATCGAAGCAATAATTCATATTATCTGAATAATATTATTAGAAAACATTGTTGGCAATGTCTAGAAATTTCTGTCTAAGGAGAGGTTTGGTCATCTAATAGCGCGCCAGTAAGGAGAAATTCTTATTGGAAAGTCCCCTCTTTCCTGGGAACGGCCTGGTTACCAGTACTGTGATTCTGTAATATTATTTGTGATTAATTAATTATTGATTTATATGATGAGAAAAATATTGATTTTATGTGGATATAGATGGAGAAAATTTTTAAAGTGACAATTGTTGAAAATTGATATTTTATCTTTTCTGATAAAATAATATTTTATTATATTATTATAATATAATAATGATGATATTTTTACAAAGAATGTGGGATATATGAGTATATGAGGAAGAGTATTTTTGTTACAAAAGTTGTTTAAAACATGTTAAACATGTTTGTGGGCCCATTTCTTGACTGAAATTTGATTATAGTCTGTAAAATCATACGTTTATGGATTTCAGTCAATTTTTGTTTGGAATTTGGAAAAACTTTCTTCTGCAAAGTTGTAGAGAATTGAATTTCCTATACAAAGTCGCAAGATTCGAATTTTCTGATAAAAGGGCTATTTATTATGAATTATTGAAGTTCTGAAGTTCCGAAATAATTGATTTTTGAAAGTTTTAATTATTTTAAATAACAAAAACATTTTTGGAATGTGTGGAGGCATCATTAACATGTGCTAGGGGCTGAATTCAGATTCTTGGATGCGTAGGAAGATGTGGAAAAATAAATAATATTAATTTATTAAATTTTCTACTTTGATGTTCTAAGCATTTTCCTATAAATAGGGTGCTTAGATTAGAATTGAAAATCACACCAGAAACTGAAGTTTTCTCTATATTTCTCTCTCTATATATTGAGCGTATTCTTGTGAGGATTCTGATACTTTGAGTATTGTTATACGGTGCAAGTTTCCTTCAGCACTATACCCAGTATTCCAGCAAGAAGTACTAATCTTTCGAGGTAAGAGATGTTATTTTCTTCTCAAATGATATTATTTCTTCAATATCATTATGCTAAAATATTGGTTGGAACTTTTTATCAAATTTGGAACTTTTTTATGTCGGGGTTACTATTCATGAGTTACTATTCACGAGTTACTATTCATGAGTTATTATTCACGAGTTACTATTCACGAGTACTATTCACGAAGCATGATGATGTTTTTTGTGAAATTTCTATCTTTTGGTGTCGGAGTTACTATTCACGTATACGGCACTATTCACGTATACGTCACTATTCACGAATACGACACTATTCATCGAAATAAAAATAAATTTTTTTCTTTTCGTCCAAAATATCTATTATGGATACTAGCTTTGATTGTATCCATGTTTTGATCATTCTTGAATTTTACACCACTATGATTATTTAAGAGGTATTTTTGGACATGAAATAGCTAAAATACGAATCCTTAATGTTTATTCTTTTGTTTCACTAGATTCGATTCTTTCAAAATATTTTTCATCATCCTCAGTCCTAAATGATGATATAACTGAATATCTTTGGCCTGTAGTGCAAAGATGAATGATTTTCTGATGAATATCTTTGGCCCGTAGTGCAAAGATGAACAGGTGTTGAGATGAACATGACCAACAGATGAATATCTTTGGTCTGTAGTTCAAAGATGAATATTTGATTTATGATGTATATTGATTGATGTTACAGGGATAAAATATCGATGATGGACTTTTAAATTCATAGATGATAGTAGATTTCATTCTCTACTTAACTCTTCTAATGAATTGTTATTTCTGCTGCGAAGATTGATTTAAAACTGGTTGTCTATTGTATTCTATTAGATTTTTTTTCTGTTGAGGACTAACTATAATTTGTTCTATATTATCTTAGTCATAATATTCTTTACTGGGCTAGTTGAGCTCACCCTTTTCCTTGTTGTTCCATTTTTCTTCTCAGGAGGCGAGAATGTAGCGAGTACTAGTCGGGGTGTGGAATGATGGTTCTAGAAGTTGTTCTAGTAGTCCTCACTATTCTGTAAAATAGTGTATTAATAATTGTAATGAGGACTTATTTGAGTGTGGATATTGTCTAGATGACAATATTTGTATTTAAACTCACAGTTTTTATGTTGTATTAATAAAGTTGTAGTTGTTTCTGTACCATGTATTTGGCGACTCAGAATGGGTGTTGTATACCTATTTTGGGGGCATCACAGTTTTATAGCAAGCACAACATAAAATATGTTTTCAGTGTGATAATCCTAAGCAAAGGTTTATTCCCTGGTTGGAGAATGCTTAATGATGAATGATGCTTCTTCTGTGATAATGATCTAGAGACCTAGAACAAATTTCTTTTCCTGTGATCTAAACAACAGTGTGGAGAGAGTTTCAGAGGAAGAATATTTTGATAAGAGGCACTGGAATAAAATACTCAACATGATGAACCAAATTACTGAAGGAAATAGTATACCAGCAATAATTAGAAGATAATTTCAGTTTCCAATAAAGCGAGGTTGACGTCTAATTGTAAGGTTATGTTCTTAGAGATACCTCTACTGATTATTATTCCATAGAATTAACTTAACTCAAATGCCATTAATCATGAAAAAATATAGTGAAATTTAAGGAGTTCAGCAAAAAGCTACATAAAAAAAATAGATCAGCAAAAACTAAGTAGAAGCATAGGGATTAAACAAAGCTAGTCACACAGGTCAACAAATAAATAAAAAACTTAGAAAAATTGGCCGCCTTACCTGACTGCATCTTTTTGGTAATCAAAATAAAGTTAAACTCCGGATGATGAAATGTGGAGAAAGCAATTCAGCTGTTGTATTCAGTGTTCATTCTTCAGTGGTCCAATCCAATCCACTCCACTCCACTCCACAGAAGTAGAGAGTACCATTGCAGCTAAATCAGTAATCGCGTGGCATCACAGAATCAAGGAATGTTGTTGGGGATCCAAGGTTCAACTACTTAAATCACCTGCCTGCTTGATCAGAGAGTTCAAACCTCTATCAGCAATGGCGAGGGCAAAATTTTGCAGATGGTGATTTGACTTTGATTAACCAGGGGGGTTGTTAAATGTTAACCCAAACTCCTAACGGAGGTGACTGAGTTTGGACAAAGAGCCAAGGAGTAAGCCAGAGAGGGAGTTGTAGGAGAAGGATCAAATTTCACCGCAGGAGAAAAGGGGGTAGTTCACTAATATTGTAATAACCCGATATTTTCTATATAATTAAATAAGAAATTTTGCATATAATTTTTTATTTATTTTAAAGGTGGGAATATGTACAAGGTAAAACATATGTATATATGTGATAAATAAAAATTAATTTATTACATGAATAATTACAAATAATTTTTTTAGAAATTATTGATCATTATAAATTATTTTTTTTTATAAAAAATTAATTTTGTTATAGAAATGTTTTTATTATTTATTTTCTATAAAAATATGATTATATATTATTTCAATAATATATGAATGATTATTAGAAATATTATAATAACTATTTTATTATATGAATTTATTTTAGATTAATTAAGTTAATTATTTTAACTTAATGAATAATGGTATATATGAAAGTTATGTCGGTTATTGATTCAAAACCCTAATTCTGGATTTTGAACAAGGGATGAGAACATTAATATTATATTAATTATATTTTAGTGGTATAAATATGTACTGTGTGTGTAGACCGATAATGGTTGGTCAATTATGTTGTATCATGACCAAACACTATCACTAATTTGTTTAACCCTATTTTGAAACTCAAACGGGAGATTCAAGACTGTGTAGTAATTGTGTAATATGATTTATGTTGCGTATTATAGAATTTAGTGTTAATTAGGGAAACCCTAATAAGTATTTAGAAACCCTAATTATTTGAAACCCTAATTAGTAATTAGAAACCTTAATTACTAAACTAGAAACCCTAATTGTAACGCCCCAGAAAATTGAACCTTTTGTAAATACTTTTATAATGAATAAAATAATATTATTTGTTATTATTATGTGTTAGTAAGATGAATGTCGTTCTATAACCTAGAAACGTCAGAACGTCGTAGTATTTTAAATACGTGAAGGAATTAAAGTGTTTGAATTTCCAAGATGAAAATAAAAGCTTTTCGAGAAATTTTTTGAAAAATACTATTCATCGATTTTTGCTCAGGGATTATTTTTGAACTTCCGAGAAATATGTAACGTAAGAATATCGAGGTGAGATGGGTTATGTAATAATAATTCAAGTATGGAAAACGCAATATTTCGCATGCGGACTTAATTTGAGAATGTTAAGTATTAAAGTCATAGAAATGGAATTGTGGATCTTGTAGGAAGTACAAGTCCAATAAGAATTAAGGGGCAAGCCCAAGTGGTAGTAATGTTTAGCCCAAGTGTTGGTTAATATGAAGCCCAAACTAAATTAATGCAAGCCCACAAGAATAATATAAGCAATTTAAAACCTAAGCCCATGTAATGATCCAATGGGTAAAGTTAGATCCATGGGGCAAACCATGGGTGAATTGGTGACCAAGGGTTTGTTGCGGAGGCCAAGTAATTAGTGTGGCTAACAAGATTACTTAGTTGTTAAGTAAGTGAATAGTAAGGAGGTTTGTAAAGGAGATGGATGACTTAATGTCCATTATGCCCTAACTTAGAGACTTCTATAAATAGCAAGCTTGCAATTCATTAGTTGTTTGTTAATTTTCATCCAAGCAAAACAACTTAAGTGTTAGAGAGAATAAGCACTTTTAAGTCAAAACTTCCATTGTTAGATTTTCAAGAAGGAGAAGCTAGTCATCAAAGGTAAATGATCTTATGATCTTATATCTTCCATCTCTATCATTGTAGGGTGATAAGAGAAGTGTAGCTTAATGAACATGTATGCTAAGAACATATAAGAATTGAATAATCAATGGACTTAAGCCGAATAAGTCATGCATAAGTAATTTAAACCTAAATAAGTTATGAACTTATGAAGAACATATATGAACTTGTCATATGTTTACCTAAGAAGTTAGTATGATTGATAAGATGTAAGAATGTTGCTTAAAGGACTTAAATCAATAATAAGTCATAAGGGATGAAATCTTGTAAATTATAATTTGTTAAGTTATGAACTTATGAGGAATAAGCCATAACCAAATTTAAAAATAAGTTGTTGTAATATGTAGGTTGAGATGTCTATTTAATGAATTGAATCCATTTGGAATGATGAAAAAATCGCTAGTAACGAAGTTTTGCCGGAATTCACACGATTGGACGATAATCGTCGAATTTGTGAAATTCTCGGAATGGAAGTCGGATTTTGTGTTTGACCTCGGAAATGTTGGTTTTCACCGGAGACAAGTCTTATTTGGCATTATAGAGTTGCGGACTCAAAAATGACCGAATTCCGACTTAGAATGAAGAAACGAGCGTTGAACGTTCACGAATGTTTATCGATTTTGTTAAAAATGAACTAATAGGTGAATTTTTAGTTAACGAATTCAAATAGATAAAATTCTTGCATGAATACGTAGAGTATGTAATTTCTGAACCGTAGGCTCTTTAACGGGTCAATTCGAACTTATAACGAAGAAGTTACAAGGCCGGTGATAAGTAGTATTTTTATCTACTTATGGAGTACCAATTCATGCGAACTATGCCCATCTCAAGTATATTTTAGTCTGTTTTAACTGCATTTTATGTTAAATTGCATTTCGCATACTTAAAACTCCTTTTGGTGAATAAGTGCTGGAATTAGCTTAATTTGGTGGTGATATCGGGCACGAGGCTAACGAAAGCGTAAGGCGAAGCAAAAGATAGGATGTGCATAGGAGTGAGTGGAGCATGGATGGACAAGCATGGATAAACATAGGACATGTCAGTAGTAGTAGCAACATTTTAGAACCAAGCTAAGAAGCTGAATCAGAAGACAACAATTGCAAGCCGCGCGGTCGCACAACAAATATAGCTTGGAAGCGCCCGCCCACGCGAGGTCCCAACAAAACCAGGACAACCTACTACAAGTTGCGCGGCCGCGAGAAGGACAAGCCTAGGGAGCACGCCCCCGCGCGTGAGACCGGCCAAACATAAGAACCCACTGCAAGTCTCGCGGCCGCAAGAGTATCAAGCTGGTAGAGCGCGCGGAGCCTGAAGCTGTTGATTTGTTTTATTTTATTTCCAAATTTTAAAGGTTGTATTTGATTTAAAACGATTCCTGGCTGGTGTCAGGGATTATCACTTATCATATTATTAGTTTTTGATGTATCTTTACTTGGGAATTAGGGTTTTACTCTCTGGAGAGGATTCTAACGTAGAAGGAGACCATAACTCTACTTTTCTACTCCTTCTTGGGATTTCTCTACGAGAACGGATTATTAATATTAGTTTTTGCTGGACTCTTATGAGGATTGACTATTGATGCGTATTCAACAATTGGGTTTGATAGTTTCATCTTTCATCTTTCAATTGTCGTTTATTGATCATGTTTAGATTTGATCCCATAATGGCTTTTGGTTCAGTCATGAACTAAACTCCATTATGGGATTCTAACATATTGTATTATGTAGTTTGATTGCACGCTTAAATGCTGGGTTGTTTTGCATATCATATGGGAAGTCTGTCATGATTGTTTTGCATACATGAATGCTTGATCACCATTTGTTTCAGTATTTGTATGGAAATGACAATGAACATGCAAATATAGACTGTAATCATGATAGTATACGTATATAGGGCTGTGTTATATGGCTTATGTATTTCGTGAACCAGATAGACATATACTGTTTCACAGTATAAGTTAGAATAAGAGCTTGAACTCAAAATCAATATAGTTGCAATTTCAATAGACATATAGTGATGTTGGTTATATTGATGATTACATAGAGTCTATCATCTGTGGATGCTGTATAAGTAGGTTTTAGTGCATTAAAAAATGGCTAATACTCTTTTAGTGCTCTTGGCTACTTTCCTGTGATATGTGAACAAGTCATGCATGATAGTGGCGATTGAATGAAATATTAAATGAAGTTAGAATCCCATTAGTTCCGATATCATTTATTATATCACTTTTATTATTTTAGTTGTTATTTGTAGTTCAAGAACAAACCAAGTTTAATCCATAGTGTGAGTATATAAATATAGTGATTTAATTAATGAATAGTAGTTTAAGTTAAATAACTTTCTCTGTGGGATCAATACTTTACTTGTTCTATATTACTTGTTGACGCATGTATGCTTGCATGAGTTAGAGCTCTTTTGTTAGTCGTAAAAAAGAGGCAACAGCCGGGAATCTCACAAAGTTAAAAATCTGTCAAAATTATCTGGTGCACAGAGCTGGTGCCACGGCGCCAGCCCAAGGCCAAATAGATGGCATTGCAGCGCCGAGCATGGCCGGATGAAGCTGTGACCTACTGTAGTTTGGCGCCGCAGCGCAGCCGTAATGAAGGGGACTCGCACCGCAGCGCCGAGTCCAGGTTTCTAGCCCTAGAGCATGGCGCCGCAGTGCGGCATAGTGAAGGAATGTTGGCGCCGCATCACCAGTCATAGGGTCTAAGCAATGAAGAAAGTTTACAAGTAGAACATGAAGGGTAACTGATTAACAAAGAACTAAAGCTTAATTATAACATTGTTAAGCCATGATTAAACCTTAAGTATGATCACTTAGGGTTGAAGTAACTCAATAGCATATGAACGTAAGAACGACATAACAGAAAGCTGGAACCAATAATAACAAATCTAATATGTAATTAGATTGAGAAGAAGGGTAAGATTCTTTAGAAACTATGTATGTTATTCATGACCTAATGTGTTATGTTATGATATTATCTTTTGTAGATACCTTAAAGACTTAAATTGCACGTGTTATATCTGTAGTAGATGCTAAAGGCAAGTATTCTAACCCTTGTTCTAGTTTAATCTGGACAAGCTTTGTGATTCATGTATTCTTACGCATGAACTGTGTCTGATGAAGTCAAAGCCAATTCTTTCGACTAGACTTATGATATGTTACCATCTAGCAAAGTATTGTCAATGTTTTACCAAACTATGTTGGTATGGTAAAAGAAGACTGAGTATGCTAAATTGTTTTGTCGTCAAACGATAGGCACGTGAGGTTACAACTTAAATGTACATACATTTAATGAATGTAGTGTTTGTAGACACTCAAAATTTTCTGCACACTTGTCACTAATATTGCAGGAGGACATATTTGTCTTTCAAGATGAAACCCTAGAAGACAGTTCATATCCATTCCGGATTCTATCGAAAGTTTAGCATCAACCCCGGAACACAGACCGAGAGTAAAAATTCCAACCTCAGAGATAACCCTGAGGCGTGCAGATCTAATACCGGAACACACACCGGAGAAGACCGATTAATCTCGGAGATAACCCCGAGGAATCCAGTCTCAGTCCCAATCATGGGAATAGCTACCAACCTTGGTGATCACCATAAGGAATGCAGTTCCGGCGATAACCCCAAAAATACTAGTTTCAAATGTAATCAGCTTCAATCTCAGCGCTCACAACAAGTCACCCAGTACCAACCTAGAGATAACACCGGGAGGAAAGGCACACCTCAGAGTTGACACTCAGGACCTTCAACACTTGCAGCAGTCCAATCTCAGCAATAACCCTGAGAAACGTCCGCTTTATTAGCCCAAACTGGCGATAACTCCGATGATGGGCCAAGGCATCATCTTGCCACTCTAAAGCCACAACACATCGTCTCAACATTTCATACACACATCTATACACAACGATGTCCCACAAGAATCGAGGAAAACAAATCCCGAGTGACTATTGTGCGGGGTAACGGATAGAATTTGAAGCTTGAAGACCGGAGGGCATCGTCCCATCTTCAATGACTTCGTACAAACTCTAATCCCATGCCATTGTACAACTCTCGACAATGGCGGTCTGAAATAGGTCCTGTATACCTTAGTCGGATGCCCGGATTGTAATTCTGAAAGTTCGAGCGGACATTACAGTGCCTACATATATGTACTACGAGATGACCCAACCCGAGAAACCTGGGGCAACCCGGGCAGCCTCAGGTACACCTGCGGCTGGCCACAGGTACACCTGCGGCTCCCCCTTTATAAATAGAGGGCTTGGGGTGGCCATTTTAAGAAGAGAGAGAGCAAGGAAGCCCTGTCAAATTTGCTCTGTACTTGCAATATACTTAGTGCTTTCCCATTTTAAGCACTTGTGAGCTCACATATAGCTACTTTTATACCGGCGGGAGCCAAGTTTCATCCACTTTAAAGATATAAAAGCCTTCTTTGGCAACCCACTGTAAGCTTTCTCTCACACTTTAAAGCCTTTCTCTTCATCTTTGCACACACCCTTATTCACGTTGAGAGTCGTGTTGCGTGTGTTTACCCGAACTTCGGTCCGTGATTTTATTTCAGTTTGTATATATATATATATTTATATGGACTAACATTATCGAGTTATGCCTCGATTGAGCCTAGACTTCGGTCTGGAGCGTTTATTTGCTTATATATATATATATATATATATATATATTTATATTTATTAACTGTGTGTTGGACTCTGTTCGATGAGCCTGAATTTTACATTCGGTGTATTTATTCACTTATATATATATATACACTTATATATATGAACTGTTGTCGAACTCTGTTCGATGAGCCTAGATTTTATATCCGGTGCGTTTACTCTCTTATATACATATACTTATATATATGAACTATTGTCGAACTCTGTTCGATGAGCCTGGGTTTTACATCCGGTGTGTTTATTGCTTATATATATATATATATATATATATATATATATATATATATATATATATATATATCGTCCCACCTGGAGTTTACTTCGTGGTGGTTGATCGCTTTTACAGCTTTCTTTACGTTTCGTCCTGCCTGGAGTTCACTTCTTGGTAGTTGATTGCTTTGTATAGCTTTATTTATATTTTGTCCCACCTGGAGTTTCCTCTGTGGTGGTTGATAAATTTTTATAGCTTTATTTACATTTCTGATCCCCCATGGAGGTGCTCCGTGGTTGGTGATCATGTCTGTATATATATATATTTACAACTTTTATATATATACCTATTTACTGCTTTCATATAAATTGCGGTATCATGTGCACCTAAGAATCATGTGATCACAGATTCAGCCTATTGGATCTAGATTCAGTTCCCGTGATGGACATTTTTAGCTGTAAGCAGCTTGTAAATTATTCAGCGGTGTCTGAATTTCTTCAGATGGTTTTCATACCCACGAAGAAGTCGACATTATTTTGTACATTATTTTTGTACAGATGCTTTGCATCTCAAAAATAAAATCAATCAAGCTGAACACTTAATAAAATGGAAGTGTAAAAGGTCTCAATTACTATTGAGCATCAGGGTTTGAGAAACCGCTTTTATAAAACATCACTGCCATATCTTGCTAAAAACTGAATTTTTATATAAATTCAAACCCTGTGTATATAGGTGCGAGTGAGGCCTCGCACTACTTCCAAATAACAGCACATTGACCCACACACACACACATTTGAGTGTTGCATGATGCTCAGCTTCTTTGGTTACTCAACCACTTCGGATGACCCCTTGTCGAACTACCTTAAAGATCATTCTCCTTGGTACTTGATGACTGCACATGAGAGGCTTCCAGGCTGACTGTAGGCTCTTCTATTAGGTACTTAAAAGCTTTCTCATGCTTGACACCAAGATGGCTTTTGTGATCTCCCTTCTGCTACTTGATGCCTTCTCATGATGGACTTGCTAAGATGACTGTAGGCTCTTCTCTATTGTACTTAGAGTCTTCCCATGATGGACATCAAGATGTCATGATGCTCTTCTTTTTCTCGGCAGTTCTGAACACTCTTCATGTAGTAGAATTCTCACTTCTACATAGTAGAACTCACACTTCTACTTCTTTCTTTATCTGACTTCTGAGTGTTCTTGGTGGATCGTAGAGTGAGCCTTCTGACTCACTGTTTCACATGGTTTAGATCAGTCCACCTTCTCTCCAAACTCGGCAACTCCAGCAACCTTTGATCTTTGAAGCTCTTCCTCATTTATAATCCTTCCCAATCCTTACGTTGGAAAGTAACCTTTGAAGGCTATTCAAATCTCTTCACAGATCTCGGGTTGCTTGAGGTAGACTGCTTGATGTGACTTGTCGTACTTTTTCTGACGCCGCAGTCTACTATTTCACCTACCCTGTTAGATGTATCACTTTAATGTCTTGGGCAAGTCAAAGACTTTATTACCTCTTTCTGATTCCTCGATCAGAGGTTGTCCTATTGCATCGATGCTCTCAATAAGCACTTGTCCGAATATTATCCTTCAGATTGAACCTTTGCCAATGATTTAGTCTTCAGTTATTCGGACTCTACGATTCTGATGCACGTCTTCAAGGACTTAATCGTAGTGTCTTGTTGAGTGTTGCTCATTGACTGGTAGGGTTAACACTACGATCTTGAAGAGTGTTGATTGGATCTTTAATGTAGAACACCTCTTCCTTGTATTGTGCAGTGCTTTAATACTTCTGTTTGCTTCAACTGTTCTCAGATACTGATGGCCCAATTCCTTTCTCTGGTCCCTTTCTGAACATCAAGACACTACAGATTTGTGGCGCATCCAGCTTGCTTTCTCCTTGTGATCTTCTGCTCACTTATCATCAATGAACTGACCCTGCACTTAATCACTTTAGCCTTTCTCTTCAGAAGATGACCAGTATCTCAGTTCACCTTCCATCAGTTCCTTCTTTGTTTAACAAACACTACGATCTTGGTTGCTTCCAAGATTGTTGTCTTCTGTTCACTTGATAGCTACTGCATAAGCTGACTTTCCTTAGTCAGCTTCTGAAGTCTTCTTTGGATCTCCTTGTGGAAGACTTCATCACGAATGGCCTTACATCTCAATCTTGATGCTGATTGGGTTGGTGCTGAGATCTTCTGTTAGCCTGTATGCCATTCGTTGAGTGCTCTCTAGTTTCCTTGGATGTAGATTGCAGCTTGAACCAGAGGCTTCGTTCCTTTAGATATTCTGAGAGTGCTCATTTGTTGAGAACCGTATATGCTCTACGATTCATCCTTGGCATTGTGAGCACTTCTTCTTAGATCGTAGTTCTGCACTCTACGATTCAGCTTCGGCTTGTTCAGACACTACGATCCTGAGATCAGATTTTGACACTACGAGTGCTTGTTGTCTTCATCTGATCTTGCTTAACTATGATCTCTGCATGTAATCAATAGACTCTACGAACTCAGAGTGTGATCTACGATCCTTGACTTGGCTTTGGCATCAGTAGACTCTACGACTCTGAGTGTAGTCTACGTTTCTGTCTTGGCTTCAGCAGATGACCGGTCGGATCGTAGGCAGGTTGTCTCTACGATTCTGAACGCACACTACGATCCCGAGGAAGCGCTACTCGATACACTATGATCCTTCTTCGTTTCCCCTGGGAGTCTACGAACTCCGAGATCTACTATCTTGCATACTCCTATTCTGCTTCGATAGCTCTCGAGTTAACCTTGACTCACCTGACAGACTTCGACTTCTGGTGCAGTGCTCGACGATCAGACTAGCCTATCTATTACATCATAAGATCAACCTAACAAGATTGATCTTTCTATCTTTATAGTCCTTGTACATCTTTTCTTTTTAAGGATTTTACAAAGCTGTCTTTCTTATGTAGGGTCAACTTAACATATTTGATCAATTCATTCTAAGTCCTTGTACACATATTTCTATTATCTATCAAAGGACTTTACTGCTTTTCTTAATGCAAGCATACTTGCATATTATTCATATATATATATATATATATATATCATAATCAAATCATATATAAATAGGAATAGCATTCACATGCTTATTCTTGACAATCTCCCCCTATTTGATTATGACAAAAGCAATAAGTGCATATGCATGTTATGAATGATTCTTATATACAGTGAGCAGCTGTATTTCTAAAACAGTTAATCATGATTGTTATTTATATTGATATGACAATTTATACATTAAGACATTCTACATCCTGGATCCAGAACATACCAAACTAGTTAGAGATGTACCTCTTTGGCTCCATGTATGTTTCCAGGATGCTTGTTGATCAGCTACTCATCTGATTGTTCTTCTTGCTCTTGCTCCCCTTGGAATGATGACCTTTTGTCTTTGCTTGGTTCCTCTTCAGCATCTTTTTGATCATGCTCCCCCTTAGACTTTGCAATCTTGTTATCATCATCATCTTTTGGCTCCCCCTCAGATGATGACTCTTTATCTGCAGCTGCCTTCTTCTTTTTTGACTTCTTCTCCCTTAACCCTCTGCTCTTTCTTGAGTGCCTCTTGTTCCTCTTCTTTCTATGCCTCTTTTTCTCCCCCTTTTTGTCATTAATCATTTGAGAGAGTTGCTCCATGTTGGAATTAAGCTGCTCCATCAAGTAGGAGGAGTTGACAACTTCAAACTTTAGTTCTTGCTGGCCTAGCTCAAGTTGCACTGAGAAAGACTATTTTAGGTCGTCAATCTTATCTGACAGGGCTTGGATCTGCTCTTCATTGGACTTCTGAATTCGTAGAGCATCTGCCATCTGATCTTGTATGGCCTTCTGATAGATGTTATCTGTGACGTCCCCAAAATAGGTATACAACACCCATTCTAAGTCGTCCAATACTTGGTACAGAAAGCAAACTACAACTTCAATAATACAATTGTCGTGCAAAATACGACAACACATACTGTGAGTTTAAATACAAATATTTTCTTCTACACAATATCCACACTCAAATAAATCCTCATTATAATTATTCAAACACTATTTTACAAAAATAGTGAGGACTTCTAAAACATCTTTCTAGAACCATCACTCCATACCCTGACTAGATCCTACTATGTTCTAACCTCCTGAGAAGAAAAATGGAACAAAAAGGAAAAGGGTGAGCTCAACTAGCCCAGTAAAGAATATTATGACTAAGATAATATACAACAAATTATCATTAGTCTCCAACAGGGAAAAATCTGATAAAATATAATAGACAACAAGTTTTAGATCAACAACTGCAGCGGAAACAACAATCCAATAGAAGAGTCAAGTAGAGAAAGAATTTCACTATCTTCTAAGATTTAAAAGTCCATCATCAATATTTTATCCCTGTAACATCAATCAATATACATCTTGAATCAAATATTCATCTTTCCACTACAGGCCAAAGATATTCATTTGTATCACCAGTTGGTCATGTTCATCTCAACAGCTGTTCATCTTTCCACTATGGGCCAAAGATATTCATCAGTTAATCATTTATCATTGCACTACAGGCCAAAGATATTTAGTAATATCATCATTTAGGATTGAGGATGATGAAAAATATTTTAAAGAAAATGAATCAAGTGAGACAGAAGGACAAATAGTAGGGATTCGTATAACAGTTTATCCAAGATCAATAATACTCCATAATAACTGGCGGTCACAACAAACGCTCTTCCAGGAACCGCTAATTTCGACTTATCCGGGACAGCCTTGGAGTCACCATCCCCGTTGAACTTGGTTTTGCTACAGAACAATCCCGAGCTATGTGGCCTTCCTTTCCACAGTTGTAACATACATTGGATTGTTGTGGATAGTTTGGGCTGATATGTCCCTCTTTCCCGCATTTGTAACATCTAACTGGCGGTCGTTCTCCTCTACTATAATTTTTTGTTGGTGCTGGTGTTGCCGCTGATGTCTTCCCGTCATTGTTGAATCTCCTATTTTTGAAATTTCCACTTGACTCACCTCTCTTATTATCATGGCCACGATGACCACCCGAGTGGTTACCACCTTTGTTCGTATTTTTCCCTCCTCGTTGGTTATCATCACTCTGATGACTGCTGTCATCGGTATGACCCTGGTTGTGGTCCCTCGGTTGAACATACTCACTATATCGCTCTAATAATTGAGCCCTGTTGACAACCTCTGAATACAGAGAAAATTTATAATAGATAAGGTATTGACAAATCTCGGGTTTTAGACCTCTCAGAAACATCCTTGTCATTCGTTCCTCATTCTGTACCAAATGAGGTGCAAACCTTGATAACTCAGCAAACTTCACCTCGTACTGGGACACCGTCATATTGTTTTGTTCCAGTCTGATAAACTCTACCTCTTTCATATGACGAATACTTTTAGGAAAGTACTTGTTATTGAACAGTTTCTGAAACGTTTCTCAAGACATGTTGAGTGCAACAGGCTGGGTATGCATCACAGACTCCCACCAGTAGTCTGCCTCATCGCGGAACATAAAGGTGGCGAATGGAACCTTCTGTTCCTCCATGCATCCCAAGACATTGAATATCTTTGTAATTTGCTTGACCCATGTTTTCGCCTTGATCGGATCTGGCTTTCCAATAAATTCGGGTGGTCCCAACTCCTTGAACTGCTTGGCTGTGATAGACCGCACGTTGGTATCACTTCCACCCGTATTTTGTACACGAGTCTCCCTCGTCTAATTTTGCATGAACTGCAAAAAGCTCCTAAACATTCCATCATTCATCATTTGCTCGGTGGTGTTGTTTACAGGAGGAATATTGTCTTTCTGTTGCACGTTCTCCTGGTTTGTAACTAGAGGTTGTTCAACAGTCTCATACACTCCATTGTTAACGTTCTCAGCAGCCATTCTTAAATACTACCATAAAACAAGGGTTAATTAAACAAATTAACATATCACATAATATCCCTATATTATGACTGACCGATAAATAAAATTAGATAGGACACACTAGCGAATGATTTACTCATCTCTCCCCTCCTAGTTCTATTCCCCGATTTCCGCCAGAGACCATATCCCTAAGCTTTGATACCAACTGTGATGCCCCCAAAATAGGTATACAACACCCATTCTGAGTCGCCAAATACATGGTACGGAAAGCAAACTACAACTTCAATAATATAATTGTCGTACAAAATACGACAACACATACTGTGAGTTTAAATACAAATATTGTCTTATAGACAATATCCACACTCAAATAAATCGTCATTACAATTATTCAAACACTATTTTACAGAAATAGTGAGGACAGCTAAAACATCTTTCTAGAACCATCACTCTATACCCCGACTAGATCCTGCTATATTCTCACCTCCCGAGAAGAAAAATGGAACAAAAAGAAAAAGGGTGAGCTCAACTAGCCCAATAAAGAATATTATGACTATGATAATATACAACAAATTATCATTAGTCTTCAACATGGAAAAATCTGATAAAATATAATAGACAACAAGTTTTAGATCAACAACTGCAGCGAAAACATCAATCCATTAGAAGAGTCAAGTAGAGAAAGAATTTCACTATCTTCTAAGATTTAAAAGTCTATCATCAATATTTTATCCCTGTAACATCAATCAATATACATCTTGAATCAAATATTCATCTTTCCACTACAGGCCAAAGATATTCATTTGTATCACCAGTTGTTCATGTTCATCTCAACACCTGTTCATCTTTGCACTACGGGCCAAAGATATTCATCAGTTAATCATTTATCTTGCACTATAGGCCAAAGATATTTAGTAATATCATCATTTAGGACTGAGGATGATGAAAAATATTTTAAAGAAAATGAATCAAGTGAGACAGAAGGACAAATAGTAGGGATTCGTATAACAGTTTATCCAAGATCAATAATACTCCATAATAACCAATTTTGAAGCAAAATTCAAGAATAAAGATCAAAACATGGATACAATCAAAGATAGTAACCATAATAGACATCTTGGACAAAAAAGGAATATTTTTTTTGGTGAATAGTGCCGTATTCGTGAATAGTGCCGTATACGTGAATAGTGTTGTATACGTGAATAGTAACCCCGACACAAAAAGTTCCAAATTTGATAAAAAGTTCAGATCAATACTTTGGCATAATGATATCGAAAGAAATAATATCATTTTAAGAAGAGTATAACACCCCTTACCTCAAAATAACCGTACTTCTGACTGAATTTCGGATATAGTGCTCATAGAAACTTGTACTAAAAAATATATACTCACAAAGTATCTAAATACTCACAAAATACGCTCGATAATATAGTGAGATAAAGAGAGAAATCTTATGTTTCTGGTGTGATTTTTAATTCTAACTTAGCCCTCTATTTATAGAAAAGTGTTAGCACGCCGAAGAAGACTTGACCTGCAACCTGATGGCTTTACCTGCTACTATTGCCACCCACCACATTTGAAATAAAATTCAGCACATTTCTTCACCAACCACAAGTGGAGCCCACTCACTTCTAGAATTTTCCACCAAAATCATTTATAAACCTAATTTCTGAATCAGTCACCTCTTAAAATTCATAACAAATCATACGTTCATTTTTAACAGTTAAAAATTTGTGGACATATACTCAACTTATATATGTATAACATATCCAAAAATCAAAACGATCCAACGATCGGATTAAAAATTATAACTCATACAATATATCTCAAAAACACTGGTTTAATTTTTAACACCTCCATTCCGACAAAAATAATGATAAAACACCTCAACATTAACTCCTTCATTTTTAACCACAATAAATATATCCAACATTTATATCCACATAAAATAAATATTTCCTTATCATTTGAATCAATAATTAATTATTCACAAATAATATTACCGAATCACATTTATGACAACCAAGCCGTTCCCAGGAAAGAGGAGGCTTTCCAATAAGAATTTTTCCTTACTGGCGCGCAATTAGGTGACCAAACCTCTTCTTGACAGAACTTTCTAGACATTGCCAATAATGCTATCTAATAATATTATTCAAATAATATGAATTATTGATCTAATAATGGGAAATACTGTGCAGTGACAATTATTAAAACAACAATAATATAAAATATCAACGCATCAATTATTGAATCAATAAAAAAAATATTGAACAGTAACTACTATAACAATTATTGAGTAGTGCCTTCTTACGTAAGGATCAATAATTCATCAATACTGTGCATCCACGTGTATTACTGTATTTTAACCATAGGGTATTCCAACAGTGTTAATGGTAACAACTACGCCGTTATTTATAACAACTCACACTTGTCGTTTTCTTCATCCGACAATTATTCTGTTATGGGGCCCACAAATGACTGCGCCGTCGTATGGATATTCCCTGACAACAAGAATATTCTACGACCAAACGAATATTCCCCGACAACAATGATTATTTTATAACTACTTGCTTATTTTGCAAAATTTGCACATTTAACCCATAACCAAAATATTATATCAATTTAAAACCTTATTATTCACAATAATAATTAGAGGAAATTCGATTTTATTTATAATAAGTTGGGGTCTTACAACCTCCCATCCTTATGAAATTTCGTCCTGGAAATTGACATACGTATCTGGTGTTTCGAAAAGGTGAGGATACCTCGCTTTCATTTCTGATTCCAACTCCCAGATCATTTCTTCAATAGCATGGTTTCTCCACAAAACCTTAATTTGTGGTATAACCTTGGTGCATAGGACATGCTCTTTCCTATCCAAGATCTTAACAGGTACTTCTTCGTACGTTAAATCTTCGGCTATCTCGTCTGGTTCTAATGTAATAATATGGTTTGGGTCTTTCACATATTTACAAAGCATGGATATGTGAAAAACATTATGAACACGAGACATACTTGGAGGTAATGCGAGTCTATAGGCCACATTTCCTATTCGGTCAAGAATCTCAAATGGACCAACAAATCGTGGATTGAGCTTTCCTCTCTTTCCAAATCTTGTAACTCCTTTCCATAGAGCAACGCATAACAATACATAATCCCCAATATTAAATTTCACGTCCTTTCGATGAAGATCAACATAACTCTTTTGTCGATCTTGTGAGGTTTGAATGCGTTGTCGAATCATTTGGATCTTTTCTGTAGTCATGCGTACTAACTTTGGTCCCAACAACGTTGCTTCTTCTACCTCGTCCCAGCATACTGGAGAACGACACTTTCGTCCATACAACGCCTCAAATGGAGCCATGCCTATACTTGCTTGATAACTGTTGTTGTAAGAAAATTCTACCAATGGCAAGTACCTATCCCAACTCCCTTTGAAATCTAGGACACAAAGTCTTAATAGACCTTCAAGAGTTTGAATAGTCCTCTCTGATTGCCCGTCTGTTTGAGGATGGTATGCTGAGCTGAATCGTAAATCCGTGCCCATAATTTTCTGCAAGCTAACCCAAAATCTTGAAGTAAATTTTGGGTCACGATCCGAAACTATGGATACTGGCATACCATGCAATCGCACAATCTCATTCACGTACATACGAGCAAGACGTTCAAGGGAATAAGTCTCACGTATCGGCAAGAACTGGGCAGACTTGGTTAATCTATCAACAATAACCCAAATAACATCTATGCCTTGAGAAACTTTGGGAAGACCTGTAGCGAAATCCATAGTAATGTGTTCTTACTTCCATTTCAGAATCTCAAGTGGTTGTAATGGATCCTTTGGCACTTGATGCTCCGCCTTTGCACGTTGACAAGTTAAACACCTCGAGATAAACTCCGCGATCTCTCTCTTCATATTGTTCCACCAAAATGTATGTCAAATATCATGATACAATTTGGTACTCCCAGGATGGATTACAAATGGTGTGTTGTGTGCCTCCATCATAATTTTATGCTTCAAGTTAGAATCGTTAGGAACACAAAGTCTGGAGTTGAATCTAAGTATTCCTTCTTCATCGATTCTCGCTTCTGGAATAGCTCCTTTTTGTACTTTCTTCTTCATACGTATCAGCCCCAGGTCCGTAGCTTGACCAGCTTTAACTTTATCGATTAAAGTCGGTTCTACTCATATATTCGCCATCATCATGTGGGTCCCTGGAGTCTTTAATTCTACCTCCATCCTTTGCAAGTCATACAGAATGGGCCTTTGCATTGACAATATTGCACTCGTACTCACATATGATCTTCTACTCAATGCGTCAGCTACTACGTTCACTTTTACAGTATGATATTGAATGGTATAATCGTAATCTTTCAACAGCTCGAGCCCACGTCATTGCCGCATGTTGAGTTCCTTTTGGGTGAAGAAATATACGATGGCACCATTCTATTTTGCCAAAGGTCCCTGTATCTGAGGGCTTCGCTCATTACCGTATGCAGCTAAAGTTGATGACGGCCGACGCCATCACATGGCTTCTATATTCAGGGGATCATTTGATCATCGGTTTTGAGGATGGACACCCTACTGGAGTAGATTATTTGATTTCCACCCGGAGATTTCCTCTTTTCACCGATGGAGGCTGGGAGCTCTATTTAGGAGAGCGCTCTATTTAGGAGAGCGCGCTATTAGGAGCACCACAAGGGAGATTCGTATACCGATCTTGCCTCCTGTTAGGCGTCATTGTCCTGTATCACAGTCACCCGCCATTGATATTCCATTGTTGGGAGTTGACGGTTTTGATTTATCCGAGGGTCCATGTACTCAGGAGATATTCCAGCGCTGGTGGCTCCCTCGCACTGTTGGGGCCCAGTCCTGTGCCACACAGTTTATGGGGGACATGGTTCCTGGATCATTTATGATGACGGATTGGGTAGCTTATGTTCGAGCTCTGACTCATCTGACCCAGATTGATAGCTTGACCCGGCAGTTTGATCAGGCACACATATTTATTCGGCATTTGGGCAGAGATCCAGCAGAGGTGGAGACATTTGTTCCTTCCAGCTCAGGTGCTGGCCCCTCAGATGACCCATTTGGTTTTGCTGGTGTAGATCCTCCCCTTTATAGGCCTGACATCCCTGTTGATAGAGATCCAGTGACTTAGGAGGAGTTACATCAGGTGGACAGGATTGAGAATGTGGACATCGAGACCATTGTCTTCTTTTGATGTGTATTCTCGCTATATCTTTTGATAGGCCTCTGTTAGATATTGGGTGGCTGTTCCCCATTCTCGCTATATCTTTAGATAGGCCTCTGTTAGTAGTAGGGCATTTGTGCCCCATTTTCATGTATTTGTAGTTGTATAGAGCTGATGTATTAGATGATGATATATTTAGGAATGTATGCACCATTTTTTCATTCCCTATATCATATTACCATCCATTATCTGTTATGCATGTATCATTTTATGCATATGTATGTATGTCCAGAGATACTCGGTATTGACCCCTGGATGGTCTTATGACACGGCCCGCATAGATGTCTTCATCAATAGTTAGCCGTATAGATCATACCCCACCGTCAGTGGTGGCATTGGGTATGCGCTCGTGGTATAATAGCATGTTACCACCAGATAGGGTGACTGTAGATCTGTTATTGCAGCATACCATGACCCTTTTGGCATTTCAGGTTCCTGCAGGATTTGTAGATGGGATGATAGAGCATTGGCTAACTGATAGACAGGTATTCCATTTTGGTACCCATGAGTTGACTCTTACTCTAGAGGAGTATGCACGTTTGACGATGCTGCCATTAGACAGACCTTGCGTGTACATGGTTTTGGGAGACATGAGTAGGATATTCATGACTCTCATAGGATTGAGGCGCAGAGTGGTACAAGATGAGTTGACATCTTGCCATGTGATCTCTCAGCGTTTTTTGTATGACAGATTTGGTGCGGAGGATAGCTACTCATGACATTTAGGGGATTTCACCGTGTAGGAGGATCATTGGCGTTTGACCAGAGTAGATGTACTGATACTATATGTACTGTCATACGTGTACATGCCGCGGTACATGGATGAGATAAATATAGGCGTTATCATGGCGGTGAGACCTCTCAGGGAGGGTCGTACCATTGTACCTATGATCGTGGTAGAGACCTTACGATCAGCGTCCTACTGCCGTACTTACCCGTCAGGTGTGTTTACTGAGAGTTCGGTCATGCTGTATGTGTGGTTTATGTCACACTTGCGACCAGTTGGTACCTTTAGACAACACGGTTATTATTTCTCCCATAAGGTGGCTATATCATATTCTTTTCAGCCATCAGAGTGTGTAGATACTCAGTCCTGGTCCGTATTTTTGGCAGATATCTAAGATTCATTTAGCATATTTCTGTGCTCGGGGCTTTGCTCACCATACATCTTTATTACTCATGCTCCGGGCATGGATTTTCTCCCTTTGGCTGGCTTGAGGGGCGTGACGACTTATCATTCATTGGCCGTGATGTCGCAGTTTGACCAGTTCCAGATTTTCATCCTTTCAAGGGGGCGGCAGGTTAGCGCTCAGCTTCTCGATACCTCTTAGCCGAGAACCGATCTCGTGTATACGCTTGCTGGGATCAGTGTGAGCTAGCTGCTTTTCCTGCCAGTCATCCCGGTTATTCCGCAGAGTACTCCGCATGGATGGAGATGGAGGTTTTATCGACTGCAGCAGTATTTGCAGTACCAAAGATTGAGTTAGACGATGTAGAGCCTATAGAGGACATTGATACCTACATCGAGGAGGATACCGTTGTTGGGTTGCCGACATTTCTTCCGGATTCTCCTAGTACCAGTACTTTTGTGATCTAGCACTCGGTACAGTATTTAGAGCAAAGTCTTCATCTGGTGACCTTTGAGAGAGACCAAATTTGATCTATGATGTCGACTGCTCTTGATGTGAGGGACGCCGCCCTATTAGAGAGAGACAAGGCATTAACTTGTAGAGATGCCACTGTTGTTGAGCGGGATGAGGCCAGGTCAGACAGAGATACAGTGATAGTTGAGCGGGATAGTGCTATATCTGCCCGGGATGTGGCTGTCACAGATAGTACTGTAGCGAGGTCCCTTACCACGGGTATGATCGCAGAGATGAGTGCTTATATCGATGAGCATATGGTCACCATGCAGATGGCTACAGATCTGTTGGGTCATGTGGATATTCTTATACAGGAGACTACAACTTTACCTCCTTCATCTGAGAGGGATGCCATGTTGGTTTTGCTAGCTTGCATGTACCCTGATTCGTAGATGAGCTTGTATTTACCTGCACAGACTAGCTTAGCCATTTTGTCATGTACAGTTCACATTGTATATATATCAAACAAGATTATATATGATAGGGAAATATATTTTTGGATCACTTCCCTTTTAGATATGCTTTGCTATTTGCTTGATATTTTACTTGCTGCTTCAGGGCTTGTGATCTTGATGAATTCTAAATTCTTCCTTGGTGGATGGACATTGAGCTGTCTCTGGATATTTCAGAATGGATCATCGATCTATGTATATCCTGACCGTCTTTGGTGTTTTGGGACTTGCTTCTGAATAGAAATGTGGAGAGGAGTGTGGCTTTCCTCTCTGAGATTGACCACACCACAGATGGTCGCCAGTGCTTCTATTTAGGAGAAGCCTAGTTTATTCCACCTCTTATGGTTTAGTATTGCTCTTCGAGGTATGACCGCAACTTAGATGGTCGCCGAATCTCCTATTTGGGAGGAGTTTAGGTAATTCCATCCCTTTGGTCTGAAGCCGAATGACATATAATGGATTGAAAGGGAATCCCAACACCCGTTGACAATAGTTTGTGTTTTGGTAAGGGGTGAGATCACACCATGAATGGCTGCCTACGTACTCCTATTGAAGAGGAAATCAGGTTTGCGTAGTTCGAGCCTGGTGTAAGAGGTTCAACGCTGTATATGGCTGATATAGTGTAAAAATGTTTTTGGTTGTTTTTGTTTTTGTAAGGAGAAGAGGGTAGAAATGTTTTTGTTGTTTTTGTTTTATTTCAACCGGGCCATATGAAATGGTTGCCTACGTACTCCTATTGAAGAGAAGATCAGGTCGACGTAGTTCGCCCCTCAGGGCGAGAAGAAAAGCGTAATCCCATGTGCAGGTTAGAGTGCGGGGAGGAGAAAGTTTAATCCTAGGTTGAGGATAAACTGCAGGTAGGAGAAGTTTGATCCCATGTATGGGTAGCCAAACTGCGATCGCAAGAGGTTTAATCTGCGGTGGGATGACCTAAGTTGTATGAGCGCAAAGGAGAAAGCCAGGCTGCTGGCTTGAAGAGAATGTTTCCCTGAGGGGCAAAGTGTAGAAAAGTTGTAGGTGGTAAAGGGTTAAAGAACCGGAATGACTGGTGACCTGATGATGATGCACCAGAGTGTTTGCTGGTTACTTCAGACATACTACCATTTCACGGTGTCTTAGTTGATGAGTTGTGGAAATTCATCGCCGTCCATTTCTTGTAATCTGAGAGCGCCTCCTGTCAATACTTCTTTAACAATAAATGGGCCTTCCCAGTTAGGAGCGAATTTTCCTTTGGCCTGATCTTGATTGTCAAGAATCTTCTTCAAAACCAAGTCATGTTGTTTAAATTGCCGTAGTCGAACTTTTTTGTTGTAGGATCTGGCGATCCTTTGCTGATATAGCTGACCATGGAAGATAGTCGCGGTTCGCCTTTCGTCTATCAAAGACAATTGGTGATACCTGTCTTGTACCCATTGGTTTTCATCCAGCTGAGCGTCGATCAACACTCTGAGAGATTCCATCTCAACTTCTATGGGGAGCACTACTTCCATCCCATAGGTTAAAGCGTAGGGGGTTGCCCCAATTGAAGTACGCATTGTGGTTCTGTAGGCTAACAGAGTCAGAGGCAATAGGTCAGGACAATCTTTGTGGTTGGCTGACATCTTTTGCATAATCTTCTTGATATTTTTGTTAGCCACTTCAACAACACCGTTCATCTTCGGACGATAAATGACAGAGTTAAGATGTTTGATGTGGAATTTACTGCATAACTCCTCTATCATTTTGTTGTTGAGGTTTTTGGCATTGTCTGACACAATCACCTTTGGCTGTCCATATTGACAAACGACATTGTTTCTGATGAAAGCAATGATGACTTCTTTAGTGACCCTGGGGAAGGAGGCTGCTTCTACCCACTTGGTGAAGTAGTCGATCATGGTGAAGATAAATCGATTACTATTACTGGCTTTAGGCTCAATGGGCCCAATAACGTCCATTCCCCACATTGAGAAGGGCCAAGGCGAACTCATATTGTGGAGCTCCCGTGGAGGGGCGTGTATAGAATTCCCATGAATCTGGCACTGATAGCATCTTCTGACGTGGTCGTTGCAATCGGCTATGAGAGACAGCCAGTAATGTCCCATCCTGAGGACTTTCTTGATAATGAGGGGGCCATTCATGTGGGGCCCACAGACTCCACCATGGATTTCATCCATAAACCTCTGGGCTTGATCTTTGTCTAAACACCTGAGGAGACCCAATCCTGCATCTCTTTTGTAGAGCGCATCTCCACTCAGGTAGAACTTCATAGCAAGTCGATGAATCCGCCTTTTCTCAATCAGGATCGCCTCAGCGGGTGTAGATCCATCTCGTAGATATTCCTTGATATGCTGACACCAAGGAGGTTGGATGGGAGGTAACTCATCCGATACTTCTCTAACGTAACTCCCATAGGTTGGGGCCTTGTTCAGGGAAATTGTGACGCTTGGCAAATGTTCCTTGTCTGATATGCGAATCAAGGAGGCCAAAGTTGCTAATGCGTCCACGAAATCATTCCTATTACGAGGAATGTGTAGAAAAGAGATTCCTTCGAACTCCAAAGCCATCTTCAAAACCTGCCGATGGTAAGGCAGCAAATGTAGTTCCTTGGTTTGATAGACTTCGGTGGATTGTCTGATTACCAACTCCGAATCTCCAAGGGCAGTTAACCGCTTGATGCCCATTAAACGGGCAAGTTTTAGCCCATGAGACATCCTTCATACTTAGCCGTATTGTTGGTGCTGACAAATTATAATTTGACAGCAACGGGATACTGCTCCCCCGTATCAGATATTAAAATTTCTCCAGCTCCAGAACCTTCCATGTTAACAGCTCCATCAAAATACATCTTCCATGATTGGCGTGTATTGTATTGATGGTGTTGCTGCATTATCATTACTCCATCAGGGAAATATGTTTCCAAGGGTTTGAAATCCCTTGAAGGTGCGGCGACCAGTTGATCTGCGATTCCTTGACCTTTGCTGGACTTTTGAGTAACATATACGATGTCAAATTGTTGTAGGATCAACTGCCATCTGGACAGCCGACAATACAACATGGGTTTGTTGAACACGTACTTGAGAGGATCCACGCGGGATATGAGATGGGTTGTGTGACCATGTAGGTAATGATGTAACCTCATGGAAGCCCATGCTAAAGCACAACACATCTTCTCGATCAGAGTGTGCTTGTGTTCACTGCTGCTAAACCTTTTGCTGAGGTAATAGATAGCTCGTTCTTGGCCTCTATCGGCTTTCTGTCCCAGCATACAGCCCATGGCATTGTCACTTATAGATAGGTACATGAACAGGGGAACATCATCCCTGGGTGGTATTAAGACAAGAGCTTTGACTAGCTACTTCTTGATTGTAAGGAAGGCATTCTGGCACTCATCATTCCATTTCATGGAGGAGTTCTTCCTTAATAACTTGAAGATTGGCTCACAGGTTGCTGTGAGTTGGGAAATAAACCTGCTGATGAAGTTGATCCTTCCCAAAAATCCCCATATTACCTTTTCTGTCTGAGGAATGGGCATTTTCGTGATGGCTTGGATTTTGGTAGGATCCAGCTCAATCCCTTTGTGGCTAACTAGAAATCCTAGCAACTTGCCGAGTCACTTGCTGATTGGTAGGAGACTGGCATGCTCCTGGCTGATTAATTGCCGAGTCACTTGATGCTGATAAGTCACCAGTTCTGCCAATTGCTCAATTTATTTGCAGAGAGCTTTCATCTTTCGTTCCATTGTAAACTAGAACTTAGCATAATCCCATCTGTCATCACCATCTTTGAAGGCCTGGGGGTAATCACAGCTGAAGTTAGAACTCTGTCCACTGCTCAAATTAATCATGTTGACCTCTTCTTCTTTGTGTCGAGGAAGAGGGTTGTCTTGTACGTGAGGCTGATCGGGTTTGGTGACTACGATCTCTCCATTATCTATTAGGTCCTGGATCTTGTGTTTCAAGGCCCAACAATCCTGAGTATCATGTCCAGGTGCCCTGGCATGATAAGGACATTTCCTAGCAACATTGAAACCCCGTGCATTAGGGCTGGCTGGTGGAAGAAGATGCGTAATTTTCTTCTGTGTTGTCAGAAGATTAAGAATGTTCTCGAGGGTATCCCCTAAGGGTGTAAACACTCGATGGCGTTTGACTTTTCCATCTTTTGGTACTAGAGGGTTTGCAGACTGTGCTGGAAAGGGAGTGTAGTTTCTCCTTTGAATGGGCATACTTTGATTGCCTTTTTGTCCCTGTAGTATCAGGGAAACATCTTCCTCTTTCTTTTTATGGACCCTCCGTGGGTTGTTCCCATAATTTCCAGATTGGATGTGATCAGCAAGAGCTTTGAGTGCGACTAGGTCTTGAATCTTTCCTGACTTCAACCCCATTTCAGCCATCACCCCATGTTTAACCATTTCAGAAAACGGTTTGCCAATGCTGGCTAAAACTCTCTCATAGAAGGGAGCTTCTTGTATGTCTATGAATGTCATGACCATTTCTGATTCTGACATGGCAGGACAAACTTGGGTAGCCAGACGTCTCCACCTTTGAGCATACTCTCTGAAAGACTCGTTAGATTATTTCTTGATCTTAGTAATCTGATACCGATCATGAGCCATTTGAGCTTGAAAACTGTATTGAGTGAGGAAGGCATGTGCTAGCTCCTCCCAGCTGTGGATTTTGGAGTTGTCTAAACTTGTGTACCACGAACGGGCTTCTCCAGTAAGACTATTTTGGAACAATTGCATTTTGAGTTTTTCATCCTCTGCATAGGATCCCAGTTCTCCAATAAAGACTTTTAAATGTGTATAAGGATCCCCTAACCCGTCATATTTTTCAAAGTCAGGAGTTTTAAATTTTTGTGGATAGTGAACACCAGGAAAAATACATAGATCAACATATGAAACACTCCCATGTGTTCCAATTTCTTTGATAGCGTGAAGGGTCTATTCCATTTGGAGGACTTTCTTTTTGATGTCACCATTGTTTGGATCTCCAGTGGAATGGGCAGCATCATACATTTTGTTGGTAGTATCCAACTGTGGCTCTGGTATGGTAATGACCAGAATTCCCCCTTGTGTGGAGGGCTCAGTATGTAGGGGTATTTTCTGACCCTGTGTAGACTGGTGTAATTCTTTTAATAGAACAACCAAATCTGTAATCTGTTTGCTTAACCCGTCGAATTCGTTGCGAGAAACTGGATTAAGTTCAGTCTGGTCGGATGATGACATGATTGACTGTAGGACTGTTGCCTTTTTGGACTTTGACTGGGTAGTAGGTCCGATTGATTCCCTGCGAAAGACTGGCATAGTTTAGTCCTTAGGGAAGGTGTATAATGACATGCTATGTGATGTGTCCATTTTAGGAATTTTATCCTGCAAAACGGGTGTCAGCTGTTTGTAGCATGTATGTGGACATATTGCTTCATATTTCTCATTACATGGAGATAGATATGGAATGAAATTACAAGTAATTGTGTTTACAAGTAAATGAAATGAGAGCATGAAGAGACTTTCCTTCGTTTTGGGTTTATCAGAGGCTGACCTATCTTAGGTTACTTTCGCCGCTTTTTGGCATGAAGGTTCCCAAATCATCGCAATCTACTAGACGAGAAGTTAATCCGGTCTTTCAATTGGAGCGAATTTGGGTGGTGCCTTTCCTGAGCCTCAAAGAATTAGTCTTCTCACGAGTCCAGTAATCAAACACCGACGGGATAGCCTCCTGGTGGAGGGACCACACAACATACATTCACATACATCGCGTCTCACCGTATGAAATGATGACATGTGTGAAGCACTTATATCATAAGCATTTTATAGTGCGAAGCACTAACATCACACGCAGATATGATGCGAAGCACTAAGCTCAAACAAGACATGCATTCGTACACATTCATCCAATGTAAATGCAACATCCACACACAAGCATATAACAATTTTGAAAAGATTATAGTAGCGGCTTAAGTCCTCTTACTAGAATCCCGAGCAGAGTCGCCACCTGTCGACGTCGGGATTTTTGGGTGTCCCTTTCCATTACTTGTTCTTTGGTGTTCTCATTTTAGGTGAGATTTGTTTGAAAAAACAAGTGAAAAAGGTCTAACATGTATAATGTCGACGATGGGACTGTTAAGAGTCACCAGTTAGTTTTTTAAATGGTTGTACCAACACAACCAAGAAAAGGTTTGCACATTGACCCAGTGATGTGACACTGATATACAGGTCGGCGAAACCGAGATTCATTTAGGGTCCATGGACTTGGTTATGCGGGGGGAAGGTGTTAGGCACCCCCCGACATCCGTGTTACCACGGTGATCGCCTCTTTTCAAGAAACTATTATCTGAGTGTGTGTGTGTGTGTGGGCCAATGTGCTGTTACATGAAAGTTGTGCGAGGCCTCGTTCGAGCCTATATACACATGGTTTGAATTTATGTAAAAATTCAGTTTTTAGCAAGATACGGTAATGATGTTTTATAAAAGAGGTTTTTCAAACTCTGATGCTCAATAGGAATTGAGACCTTTTACACTTCCATTTTTATTAAGTGATCGGCTGAATTGATTTTATTTGACGGATGCGAGGCACCCGTACGAAAAATAATACATCAAAAAATAATGCCCACTGCCTCGTGGGTATGAAAACCATCTGAGGAAATACAGACATCGCAGAATAATTTACAAGCTGCTTACAGCTGAAAATGTCCATCACGGGAACCGAATCTAGATCCAATCAGATGAATCTGTGATCACATGATTTCTAGGCGCACAAAATATTGCAATTTGTATAAAAGCAATAAGCATGTATATATATAAAAGCGGTAAATATATATATACAGACAGGATCACCAAGCACGAAGCACCTCCATGGGGGATCAAAAATGTAAATAAAGCTGTAGATACGGTCAATCGCCACGAAGGAAACTCCAAGCGGGACATAATATAAATAAAGCTGTAAATGCGGTCAACTGCCACGAAGTAAACTCCAAACAGGACGAAATATAAAGAAAGCTGTAAAAGCGATCAACTGCCACGAAGGGAACCCCATGCAGGACAATATATATATGTTTATATATAAAAGCAATAAATGCACTGGATGTAAACTACAGGCTCATCGAACACAGTTCGACCACAGTTCATATATATAAGTATATATATATATATATAAAAGCGAGTAAACGCACCAGACTAAAGTCTAGGCTCATCGAACAAAGTCCGACACACAGTTGATATATATATATATATATATATATATATATATATATATATAAGTATATATATATAAAAGTGAATAAACGCACCAGACCGAAGTCTAGGCTCATTGAACAAAGTCCGACACACAGTTGAAATATATAAGTATATATATATATATATATATATATATATATATATATATATATATATATATATATATATATATATATTTATATATATATAATCGAATAAACGCACCAGACCGAAGTCTAGGCTCATCAAACAAAGTCCGATAGATAGTTAATATATATAAGTATATATATTAAAGCAGTAAACGCTCTAGACCGAAGTCTAGGCTCAATCGAGGCATAAATCGATAATGTTAGTCAATATATATATATATATATATATATATATATATATATATATATATATATATATATATATAATATACAGACTGGAATGAAACCACGAACCGAAGTCCTGGAAAAAGCAAGCAACACAACTCTCAACGTGTAGAAGGGTGTGTGCAAAGATGAAGAGAAAGACTCTAAAGTGTGTGAGAAGGCTTACAGCTGACTGATAAAAAGGCCTTTTATATCTTTAGAGTGGGTAAACACTAGGCTTTTGTGGGCACAAAAGAGGCTATATATGAGCTCACAGGTGTTTGAAAGTGAGAAAATACACTATATGGCAAGTGCAGAGCAAATTGTGCAGGGTTTCCCCGTCTTTTTTCTCTTAAAAATCAGCACCCCAAGCCTCTTATTTATAGGCAAAAGGAGCCGCAGGTCTACCAAAGGCGGGTCGGATCGGCTCGGTTCTGTCGGGTCGGGTCGTCTTAAAGTACGTGCACTCAGGTACTGTAATGTCCACTCAAATTTTGAGAAGTGCAATCTGGGCATCCGTTTTGAGGTATTCAGGACCTATTTCGGACCGCCGTTGTCGAGAGTTGTACGATGGCATGTGATTAGAGTTTGTACAAAGTCTTAGAAGATGGGACGATGCCCTCCGGTCTTCAAGCTTCGACTTTTATCCATTAACCCGCACAATAGTCACTCGGGATTGGTTAGCCTTGTGGGACATTGTTACGTAGAGACGAGACATGGCATCGTGTTGGACGAGATGGCGATGTTGCCCCTCACCGGTGTTACTGCCGGATTGGGCCGATAAGCAGACGTTGCTCAGACTTCGCTGAGATTGGACTGCTGCATTTATTGAAGGTCCTCATTGTCATCATTGAGGTGTGCCTGTCTTCCCGATGTTATTGCCGGGTTGGTACAGTGTATCTCATTGTGAGTGCCCAGATTGAAGCTGATGGCATTTAAAACAAGCATTTCCGGGGTTATCTCTGAAACTGCATTCCTTGGGGTTATCACCAAGGTTGGTGGCTATTCCCATGGTTGAGACTGAGACTGGATACCTCGGGGTTATCTCCGAGATTAATCGGTCTTCTCCGGTGTGTGTTCCAGTATTGTATCTACAGGTCTCGGGGTTAAATCCGAGGTTAAAACCGTTACTCCCAGATTACAATCCGGGGTTAATGCTGAACTTCCGGTAGTGTCAGATATGGATTTGGATTGTCTTTCATAGTTCTCTGTTAAAAGATGAATCTGTCCTCATGCAATGTTAGTAACAGTAGTACAGAAAATTTTAAGTGTCTACACACACGAGTACTTGCCTCAAGGCATTCTGAGAACCCATCTTTCTACATGAGTTCAAGAATGTCCCTGAACCTCTTCTCAGATTTCTCAAACGATTTAGTTCCGAGCTGAATGCCGGTGAGAACTTGCCAGTTCTCTATATGAATAGTTCAAAGACTATAAGTGTTTGATTTAGAGAGGTTTATGCGAGATGGCTAACTGTGATTTGGTAGGACTCTGGAGGGTTAACTGATTTTAGCTCTTGAGAGGATTCTAGGGTTTGAAAATGGGAGGGAGAAAGGTTCTATAGCTTTTGGTAACTGTCTGCAGATTTGAAATTGTCTTTAAGGCAGTTCCTTCTAACTCTGTATACTCAGTGATGTGTCAGCCATTCATTGGTTGCACGTTGCCTAGTAATGAGTTGTAACTCTCCCATAACTTTTCAGTTAGATATTTTCCTTTTAGAAGAGTAGACGTTTAATTGACGTGGCTTTAATCGTTGACCTTTTGATTCGTAGAGAAGTATGATGAGGCAGTTATAGACTCTACAATTTCCTTTGTTGACTCAACGATCAACTTCTAAGATATGCTGCAGTGGATGACTTTGTCTTTTATCCTTACTTTGATTCAGCATAGCTCAATCACTGATGTATTCGAACTTATCTCCTCAATCTTGAATGGTTTAGCAAATGTCTCATTTTCTAAGCTCCTTATGAACTAAGGTACCTTTTGGTAGGATTACGATCGTTGAGGTCGTACTATGATCGATGAGGTAGCACTACGATCGTTGAGGTAGCACTATGATTGTTTAGTTCTCTTCTACCTCGACTCTTCGATCGTTAACTGATTTGGTCCTTGAGAGGAACTTGATCAAGCATTCCTTCTGGGTTAAGGTATCTCAGGAAGGGCCAACCTCTTAGAGTGAGCTAAGGGTCAGGTTTGTCCCTGAGGCGCTTTCCAAATGGAATACTATAGCAGTGATTTGTAATGACATCTCATTCGACCTCTTCTGAGTAGGAGGTCTTCTACCAGCTTTAGACAACTGCATTGCTGAAATCGTGGTGTCCTCCTGCTTCTTACACTATGATCGTATGTTTGATCATAGGTACTTCACGATTATGGGTTGGGTGGCTGAAGGGATATCAATAGTATGTTTTGAGACGTTCCTACTGACTATGGATTTTCATTTGGTTCATCAGCCATAAAGTTTTGGGACTCTGTAGCTGGTACAACTTTTTATAGTATATCTCAGTGCTGTTGTTCCTTAACATATCACTGCTCCCCCATTATTGATGTTGTCTTCCCAGATAGATGTGATTCCCTCTTCTTCAAATTTATTTGAAGGCAGCCTTGCATATTTGTCTCTGGTTGGAATCTCCATCATTACTTAGATCTCCGTGTATCGTAGAGATGAGTATTTTCATGATAGGTCACTCTACGATCATTTGACAACACTAAGAACGTAGTCTTCTTTGACAGTCTTAAGTTTGAGAAGTTTTGCTTCTTAATGAACTCCTATTTTCTGATTCTTGATGATCCTCTGATGTGAGCTTCTATGAGGATTCTTCTTATGTAGCACTCTTTGCTAGCTTTTGAGCACATAAGACCCTTTCTTTCTTTGGCTGAATGGCTTGTTGCATATACAGATTAACAGCCATGTGAGCTCTATTCTGGTTAGCTCAGAGGGTTTTTGAAGGACAGGCTGGGACAGATAGGAACTCTATCAGAATCATCTCTGAATTGTCCTTAGCCTTCTGCTGGTTGAGTCTTCTTAACTGAAGTCTTCTGCTTCATCATTCCTTAATGTGGTCAGATTGACCAATTACCTGCAGGTTTAAATATATTTCTATTTTTGGTACCCATAATTAAATGGGTCCTACTAGGTTAGTTTTCTAAACCCCTGTTCCTCTTATTTGGGCAATCATCATATTTATCACCAACGGACATATTCATGCATGCAACTATCTTAAGATAATACATTTTGAGATACATTATGGCGAGTGAGTGTAGGATATGGCATTTAATAACACATTCTCTATCTATGATGGTTTCATCATTTACTGGATTATGTTCATAGTGTTTAAGTGTTCAGAGTAGGAATCAACTCTACGATTTTTGAGTATCTAGTTGATCCATGAAGGTGATCAGTTTCTATAGATCAGCCAGATCCTTTTGTAGAACTGATCATACTTTGTGAGTTGTCAAACACATAGAACATAGGCTTGTACATACATACTAATCCACCAGCAACGATTACTTCACATAAAGTTTATTAGGCCTGTGATGTTCTTATGACCTATTTCAGATTTCCTTCAAGACGTCATCTTCAACCTAAAACTTGGATGGAGAGAAAGTTTATAGTCATTTGAGTTTCCATCCTTAGGTTACTTTCTCTCTTCACCTTTTTAGGTAGATTATGACTTATTGACAGAATCCTGTTATAGTTCACAAGGAGATGCAATTATGATGTATGCATTTATAATAGTGAGGAACCGTACCTTTTTGCTGTCAGTTACTAAACAACCATTTATCATGGATATACTGAGTTTAGGTATTGATGTGCATAACTTTACTTTTGCTCCTGACAACTCATTGCTCTTGCTAGCCTTTAATCAATCAGTAGTGGTCTTGAAGATATAGGCCAAGAGAATCTCAACATTAAGATCTTTGACATCCTTTAGCTGACAGAGTTTGCACACAGCTGTTGGTTGGCCAGACATAAGTTTGAGAAGATCTTCTTTCTTCTCTCGATAAGCATTTCTTAGCTTCTTCATCTTTCAGACTGGTGGGTCCTCGACTCTTTGTCATTGATGTCTCTTGAGTTCTCTCGTCTGGTCTTAGGACTACAAGATTGACTGCAGGTTAGGCTTGGTCTTGTTGATGTACCAATAGAGACCATGGACCAATCTGAGCAGCTTCAGGTGTATATACACATTTAACCTATACATAATATTTCCAACATGTGAGCTCATCTGCATATAACAAGTTACTTACTACTAAACTAAGTTTAGAACAATGTTAGTGCCTGGGATCAGACTCAAAGTGATTAGCTTTTGAATATAGCATGAGAACCTGCTTTGATACCAATTGTTAGTTCCCAGAGGGCAAAATAGATCTAGAAGGGGGGGGGGGTTGAATAGATCCTTTTTATTTCAAATACTTTTCTGATTTATATTATATTGTTCATAATTAACATATGACAACATAAGAATCTTTTCAAGCACATCGGAATAAGTAAAAGATTCCCTTCATTGATATATTCATAATCATACATACATTGTTCGTAGAGTAAGTTTAGTTGTAAGCAGTTAAAACATACATAGCAGTTATAGTACATAATGTAAATGACATAATTTAAAAGACACGAGGGGTTTTAAGTGGTTCAGAGACTCAAGATCCTAATCCACTCTTCTACTTTTAACTAGCAGGATTTCCACTAAGGAAGGATAGCACCCTGAATCACTAAGATTCCTTCAAGGCCAGCAGCCTTGGAACTTCGTTTAGTCCCTCCAGACAAGGACCCTTCTGGCCCTGCTTTGTTTAGTCCTTTCGGACAAGGATCCTTCTGGCCCTACTTTGTTTAGTCCCTCTGTACAAGGACCCCTCAGGCCCTGGCTTTGTTGAGTTGTTTGTTTGTTGTTGTTGGAGTCGGTGCTGAGCTGCTAAGATGTCTTCATGCTCTGAACATCTTCTATACTTAGCAGCTTGGCTTAATCATCCTTGAAGTGCAGCTGAGTGTGCTCAGCTTCTTTGGTTACTCAACCACTTCGGATGACCCCTTGTTGAACTGCCTTGAAGATCATTCTCCTTGGTACTTGATGACTACACTTGAGAGGCTTCCAAGCTGACTGTAGGCTCTTTTAATACTCCAACTTTTATAAATAAAGATGAATTTTCTATAAATATATTTTTGAATATTATGGAGTAAATTTGATATAATGTTATAGTTGTGGGTAATATTTATAAATTTTGCAAAGTAAGCAAGTTGTTATAAAATATTCGTTTGGTCGGGGAATATTCTTTTTGTCGGGGAATATTCGTACGACGACACAATCATTGGTGGATCCCATAACGGAATTATTGTCGGATTGAGAAAACGATAAAAATACTTTATGAAAATAACGGCGGAGGTGTTACCGTTAAAACTGTTGAACTACCCGGTTGTAAAAGTACAGTAATACGCGTGGTTGCATAGTAGCACACGATATTGATTACTGATGCTTACGTGAGAAGTCACCCAGCTATACTCAATTATTGCTATAGTAATTGCTGCATCATATCTCTTTTATTATTGATTCAATTATTATCACAGTATCATCTGTATATTATGTTATATTATTAAATCAATAATTGAGACGACAAGTTATAAATGATTAATAATTGTTGAAAGATTAAATATGTGTTGATTAAAAATAAAATGATTTGTGGTAATATTTATTCAATCCTTGATGTATATAAAGAGTCTATTATGAGACGTTTGTGGTAAGTTTGGTTATTTTATGGGGGCCCATATGTCATCATCTAAGAGTCTCTTCGTCAATAGTAATTACATTCGTCAATAGTAATTACCTTTGTCAATAGTAATTACCTTTGTCAATAGTAATTACCTTCGTCAATAGTAATTACCTTCATCAATAGTAATTACCTTCGTTAATTGTAACTACCTTTACCAGACGTCAAACCACTTGCCGTGTCATATTACAGGCGTCGAACCAATTATCATTTCACATTACAGGCGTCAAACCACTTTTCTTTTCACATCAATAGTTGTCAAGCCACTTGCCTTTTCACATTTCAAGTGCTAAGCTAGAAATCTTCTATAAATAGAGGCCTAGTGCTTCATTATTTTTCAAGAATTCATTCAAGCTATAGAGAGAGAAAGTATAGAGAGAATAAGAGAGAAAGAAGAAGAGTATTCTGTCACTACACTACTGCAGTATTCAATCTACTACTAATGTAAGGGGTGTTATTCTTTCTTATTATGAAGAGAACTGTTGTTATTCCATTGCTTATTATTCTGTTGGAATAAACTGTATACGCGGTTTACCCTATACTTGGTGACATTCTTCTATTATTATGTTGGAACATCCTGTCTGTGTGTTTTACACTGGACTTGGTTCTGTCTTTATTATTATTCGGTTGGAACATCCTGTCTGTGTGTTTTACAACGGACCTAATTTCGTCTTTATTATTATTCTATTAGAACATCCTGTCTGTGTGTTTTACACCGGACCTGGTTCCGTCTTTATTATTCTGTTGGAACATCCTGTCGGTGCAAATTTTGCCTGACCTGGTTCTGTTATTATTATTCTGTTGGAATAACCTCTCTATGCGAAGTACCGCATGCATGGTGATTTCTTTTGTTATTCAATTCTTTATTATACTCAGTTGGTTAAAGTTTTGACTTCTATACTCCATGAAATTAGTAGAATATCCTTGATATTTGCGCTTCATCCAGTATCTTTTTATGGAAATATTCTTCTGATCATTCTTGAATTTTACTCTACAAAGAAGTATCATGTTGACAATTTGGACATTATTAGTTCCTGGATAAATTAATTTTTGAACTTGTTTTATTGAATTCTTATATCATTGTCATCATTCTCATGTTTATATTATGTTGAAAGTCATCTGTGGCCTGTAGTGCATAGATGGACTTGGTATGATTATGACCAGGGATTATTCGGTGTAATCATGACCGTAATGTTACAAATGATGTGGTAAAAGTTATCATTGGCCCGTAGTGCATTGATGGACAGTTGTTGGCATGATCATGACCATTAATGAATACACAAATGTCCTTGGCTATAGTGCATGGATAATTTGTTGTCGTGATACTAAAGAATATCCTTGGCCGTAGTGCATGGGTGATTCGATGATGTGGATTATTTATTAAGTTGAGTCCCAGCGATAAAAGTCATGAAAAACCTTTTAAATCATAAAAGATAGTAGATTTTATTCTCTACTTGACTCTTTTAATGGATTGCTTGTTCCGCTGCAGTTAAACGTGATGTTGTTATATTTTATCAGTTTAACACTGTTGAAGGCTAACGATAATTTATTTTGCATTATCTTAGTCATAATATTTCTTACTGGGCTAGTTGAGCTCACCCTTTCTTTCACCGTTCTCTTCAGGAAATGAGAACATAATAGGGACTAGTCGGGGAACGGAGTGACGGTCCAGAGGATAGCATTAGTAGTCCTCACTATTCTGTGAAATAGTGTGTTAATAATTGTACTGAGGACTCCTTTTGAGTTTTTATAATCTCTAGTAGACAATAATTGTATTCAAACTCACAGTTATGTTTTGTCGTAATGTACACGACTGTTGTATTAGTAAGTTGTATTTGAATTTTGTACCATGTATCTGACGACCCAAGATGGGTGATGTATACCTAATTTTGAGGGCGTCATAGTTGGTATCAAAGCTTAGGGATATGATCCCTGGCTAAGATGTGAGAATAGTACTAGGAGGGGAGAGACGGGAAATTCCTTCGCTAGTATAACCTACCTAAGTTTATGTGGTATTTAATTGGTCGGTCAAAATTTAGGGATAATGAGTTACATGTCAATTAACCTTTGTTTCGTGGCAGTATCTGAAAATGACATCCGAGAATGTTGAGAATAGCAATGGAGCACATGCGACTGTTGATTCACCACATATCAATAATCAGGATAATGTGCATCAGGAAGGCGACAATCCTCATGCAAACAACAACACTGACCAAATGATGAATGATCAAATGTTCAGGGGCTTTATGCAATTAGTGCAACAACAGGCAAGAGCGGCTCCTGTCCAAAATGCAAGTGGAAACACTGTAAACTCTCGGACGGTCATCGCTAAACAGTTCAAGGAGCTGGGACCACTGGAGTTTAAGGGAAAGCCAAAACCACTTATGGCGGAAGCATGGATAAAGCAGATCACCAAGATATTTGATATCTTGGGATGCTCCGAGGAGTAAAAGGTTCCCTTTGACGCCTTTATGTTGCGCGGAGAGGCAGATTACTGGTGGGAATCGGTAAAACGTACTCATCATGCCGTACTGAAGATGTCTTGGGAGAAGTTCCAAGAGCTGTTCAACGACAAATACTTTCCCAAAAGTATTCGTCACTTGAAGGACGTGGAGTTTATCAAGTTGGAACAAAACTATATGACCATGTCGTAATACGAGGCTAAATTTGCAGAGTTATCCCGGTTTGCATCCCACTTGGTGGATAATGAAGAGAGAATGACACGGATGTTTTTAAGAAGTTTGAAACCGGAGATACGTCAACATCTTATTTCTCATAAACTGTGTTTATATTCAGATGTTGTAAATAGGGCTCAGTTAGTGGAGCGCGAGAATGAGTCAACGCAACTAAAAGAGAACAGCCGGCAAAATGATAATACTAGCGAGAGGAGTAATCGAAGCGGTGACAACAAGCGTGGAGGGAATCAACATGCCAGAAATGGTAACCACTTCGGTGGTAATCAAGGTCAAAATAATAAGAATGGACATTTTAAGAAGAGGAGATTCAACAATTATGGAAAGACGTCAGCACCAGCACCTGTAGTTAAGGAAGGAGAACGACCACCTATCATATATTTCAAATGCGGAGGGGAGGGGCACATCAGTCCAAACTGCGCGATGCCGTCCAAAACATGTTATAATTGTGGAAGAGAAGGTCACTTAGCCTGATTTTGTTGTTCATCGAAGACAAATTCAACTAGGATCGAGGCACCAAAGGCCGTCCCAGAAAAGTCAAAACCGGTAGTGCAAGGGAGAGCGTTTGTTGTGACCTCCCAGAAAGCAAGGAATCCGAATGAGGTCATCACGGGTAAGCTTATCATAAACTCTAACGAAATATATACTTTATTTGATACCAGTTCTACCCATTCTTTTATTTCTCCTACTTGAGCTCATCGATTAAATTTGACTCCGGAGAAATTAGACTTTGACTTATCTGTGGAAACTCCATTGGGAGAAATCTTCATTACATCCACTGTTTATAAGTCTTGTTTGGTTCAAATCGGCACACTCACATTACATGTAGATCTTATTTCATTGAAAATACTTGCATTTGACGTGATTCTAGGGTTTGATTGGTTAACTACTCATCATGAAAAAATTGATTGTTTCTGTAAGGTTGTTAACTTTCATATTCTTAATCAACCTATTATGCTAATTCAAGCGACCAAACCATTAAAATCAATCACGGTCATCTCAAGCCATAAAGCTATTCATTTATTAAAAAACGGATGTCAAGCTTCTTAGCTCATGTCACAGATTTAAACAAAAATACGTCAGTTTTGAACGATATTTCTATTGTTAATAAATTTCCTGACGTATTCCCCGAAAAACTTCCTGGCCTACCCCCTGAGCGTGAAGTTGAATTTTGTATTGACCTTGAACCCGGTACAATACCCATTTCCAAAGCCCTATATCTAATGGCTCCTATTGAACTTCAAGAGTTAAAGACCCAACTACAGGAATTGTTAGACATTGGCTTTATTCATCCTAGTACTTCTCCTTGGGGTGCTCCTGTTCTATTCGTGAAGAAGAAAGATGGGAGTATGCGACTTTGTATTAATTATCGGGAGTTGAATCATGTCACCATCAAAAATAGGTATCCATTGTCACGTATTGATGACCTATTTGACCAGTTACAAGGAGCCAAATTCTTTTCAAAGATTGATCTTCATTCCGGATATCACCAATTGAAGATTAGAACCGATGACATTCCAAAGACGGCTTTCAAAACTCGATATGGGCATTATGAATTCCTAGTCATGTCCTTTGGATTGACTAATGCTCCTGCTGCCTTCATGGATATGATGAATCGAGTATTCAAGGAATATTTGGATCACTTTGTGGTCGTCTTTATTGATGGCATCCTTATTTATTCCAAAAGCAGTGAAGATCATGAGCAACACTTGAGGCTGACACTCCAAAAGCTTCGTGAGTACAAGCTTTATGCCAAGTTGAAGAAATGCGAATTTTGGCTTGAGGAAGTAGCATTCCTTGGGCACGTAGTATCAAGTCATGGAATATCTATTGACCCAACAAAGATTAAAGCAATTCAAAGCTAGGAGTAACCTAAATTAGTGATTGAAGTACGTATCTTTCTCGGTTTAGTTGGTTATTATCGGAGATTCGTTGAAGGATTTTCTCGAATCGGTACTCCATTTACTCAGTTGACTCGGAAAGATACAAAGTTTAGTTGGAACGAAGAATGTGAGAAGAGTTTTCAAGAACTCAAGAGGAGACTCATTTCGGCATCTGTTCTGAAAATACCATCTAGCTCGGAGGGATTTGTCATTTACAGTGATGCTTCGGGCAAAGGGTTGGGATGTGTTCTCATACAACATGGAAAAGTCATAGCTTATTCCTCAAGACAACTCAAAGAATATGAGAGGAATTATCCTACTCATGATCTAGAGTTGGCAGCTGTTGTCTTCACACTAAAGATTTGGAGGCATTACTTGTATGGGGAGAAGGTGGATATCTTTACGGATCATAAAAGCCACAAATATTTTTTTACTCAAAAGGAACTCAATATGCGACAACGATGTTGGCATGAACTATTGAAAGATTATGATCATACCATCCAATACCATCCTGGAAAAGCGAACGTGGTAGCTGACGCATTGAGTAGAAGATCATATGCAAGTACGAGTGCGATATTGTCAACGCAAAGGCCCATTTTGTGTGACTTGCAAAGGATGGAGATAGAGTTAAAGACTCTAGGGACCCATGTGATGATGGCAAATATACGAGTAGAACCGAATTTAATCGATAAAGTTAAAGCTGCTCAAGTTACAGACCTGGAGTTGACGCGTATAAGGAAGAAAGTGCCAGAAGGTGCTATGCCAGAAGCAAGAATCGATGAAAAAGGAATACTTCGAGTCAACTCCAGACTTTGTGTTCCTAACGACCCTGATTTAAAGTATAAAATCATGATGGAGGCGCACAACACACCGTTTGCAATCCATCCTGGGAGTACCAAAATGTATCATGATATTCGTCATACATTTTGGTGGAGCAATATGAAGAGATATATAGCGTTGTTTATCTCAAGGTGTTTAACTTGTCAACGAGTTAATGCGGAGCATCAAGTACCAATAGGTCCATTGCAACCACTTGAAATTTCAGAATGGAAGTGGGATCACATTACCATGGATTTCGTTATCGGTCTTCCTAAGGTTTCTCAAGGCATAGATGCGATTTGGGTCATTTTTGATAGATAGACCAAGTATGCTCATTTCTTACCGATACGAGAAACTTATACACTTGAATGTCTTGCTCATATGTACATAAATAAGATTGTAAGACTGTATGGTATGCCGGTATCCATAGTTTCTGATCGAGACCCAAGATTCACTTCACGATTTTGGGTTAGTTTACAATAAGCTATGGGCACAGACTTACGATTTAGCTCGGCATATCATCTTCAGACGGACGGACAGTAAGAGAGGACTATTCAAACTCTTGAAGATCTATTAAGACTCTGTGTCCTTGATTTCAAGGGAAGTTGGGACAAGTTCTTACCATTGGTGGAGTTTTCCTATAACAACAATTATCAAGCAAGTATTGGCATGGCTCCATTCGAAGCGTTGTATGGAAGAAATTGTCGTTCTCCAGTATGTTGGGATAAGGTGGGTGAAGCAATGTTTTTGGGACCGGAGTTGGTACGTATGACTACGGAAAAGATACAAACGATCCGACAACGTATAAAAACCTCATAAGATCGACAAAAGAGTTATGCTGATCTTCATCGAAAGGACGTGGAATTCGATATGACGATATGGGAGATCATGTGTTGTTGCGTGTTGCTCCATGAAAAGGAGTTACGAGATTTAGAAAGAGAGGAAAACTCAATCCTCGATTCATCGGCCCATTTTTAATCCTCGATCGAGTAGGAACTGTGGCCTATAGACTTGTTTTACCGCCAAGTATGTCTCGTGTTCATAACGTTTTTCACATATCCATGTTACGTAAATATGTGAAAGACCCGAACCATATTATAGAATTAGAACCGGACGAAATAGCGGAAGATTTGACGTAATAAGAAGTTCCTGTTCAAATCTTGGATAAGAAGGAACATATTCTACGCTCCAAGGTTATACCTCAAGTCAAAGTTTTGTGGAGAACCACGATATTGAGGAAATGACTTGGGAGTTAGAATCTGAAATAAAATCAAGGTATCCTTACCTCTTCGACATACCAGGTACGTACCCTAATTTCGAGGGCAAAATTTCATAAGAAGGGGAGGTTGTAAGACCCCAACTTTTATAAATAAAGATGAATTTTCTATAAATATTATTTTTGAATATTATGGAGTAAATTTGATATAATGTTATAGTTGTGGGTAATATTTATAAATTTTTCAAAGTAAGGAAGTTGTTATAAAATATTCGTTTGGTCGGGGAATATTCTTTTTGTCGGGGAATATTTGTACGACGACACAATCATTGGTGGACCCCACAATGGAATTATTGTCGGATTGAGAAAACCATAAAAATACTTTATGAAAATAATGGCGGAGGTGTTACCGTTAAAACTGTTGAACTACCCGGTAGTAAAAGTACAGTAATATGTGTGGTTGCATAGTAGCACACGATATTGATTATTGATGCTTACGTGAGAAGTCACTCAGCTATACTCAATTATTGCTACAGTAATTGCTTGCATCATATCTCTTATATTATTGATTCAATTATTGTCACAGTATCATCTGTATATTATGTTATATTATTAAATCAATAATTGAGACGACAAGTTATAAATGATTAATAATTGTTGAAAGATTAAATGTGTTGATTAAAAATAAAATGATTTGTGGTAATATTTATTCAATCCTTGATGTATATAAAGAGTCTATTATGAGACGTTTGTGGTAAGTTTAGTTATTTTATGGGTGGCCCATATGTCATCATCTAAGAGTCTCTTCGTCAATAGTAATTACATTCGTCAATAGTAATTACCTTCATCAATAGTAATTATCTTCGTCAATAGTAATTACCTTCGTCAATAGAAATTACCTTCATCAATAGTAATTACCTTCGTCAATTGTAACTACCTTTACCAGACGTCAAACCACTTGCCGTTTCATATTACAGGCGTCGAACCAATTATCGTTTCACATTACAGGCGTCAAACCACTTTTCTTTTCACATCACCAGTCGTCAAGCCACTTGCCTTTTCATATTTCAAGTGCTAAGCTAGAAATCTTCTATAAATAGAGGCCTAGTGCTTCATTATTTTTCACGAATTCATTCAAGCTATAGAGAGAGAAAGTATAGAGAGAATAAGAGAGAAAGAAGAAGAGTATTCTATTACTACACTACTACAGTATTCAATCTACTACTAATGTAAGGGGTGTTATTCTTTCTTATTCATGAAGAGAACTGTTATTATTCCATTGCTTATTATTTTGTTGGAATAACCTGTATATGCGGTTTACCTTATACTTGGTGACATTCTTCTATTATTCTGTTGGAACATCCTGTCTGTGTGTTTTACACTGGACCTGGTTCCGTCTTTATTATTATTCTGTTGGAACATCCTCTCTGTGTGTTTTACACCGGACCTGGTTCCGTCTTTATTATTCTATTGGAACATCCTGTCGGTGCAAATTTTACCTGACCTGGTTCCGTTATTATTATTCTGTTGGAATAATCTGTCTATGCAAAGTACCGCATGCATGGTGATTTCTTCTGTTATTCAATTCTTTATTATACTCAGTTGGTTAAAGTTTTGACTTCTATACTTCATGAAATTAGTAGAATATCCTTGATATTTGTGTTTCATCCAGTATCTTTTCATGGAATTATTCTTCTGATCATTCTTGAATTTTACTCTACAAAGCAGTATCATGTTGACAATTTGGACATTATTAGTTCCTGGATAAATTAATTCTTGAACTTGTTTTATTGAATTCTTATATCATTGTCATCATCCTCATGTTTATATTATGTTGAAAGTCATCTGTGGCCAGTAGTGCATTGATGGACTTGGTATGATTATGACCAGGGATTATTCGGTGTAATCATGATTGTAATGTTACAAATGATGTGGTAAAAGTTATCATTGGCCCGTAGTGCATTGATGGACAATTGTTGGCATGATCATGACCATTAATGAATACAAGAATGTCCTTGGCTGTAGTACATGGATAATTTATGGTCGTCATAGTAAAGAATATCCTTGGCCGTAGTGCATGGGTGATTCGATGATGTGGATTATTTATTAAGTTGAGTCCCAGCAATAAATGTCATGAAAAACCTTTTAAATCATAAAAGATAGTAGATTTTATTCTCTACTTGACTCTTTTAATGGATTGCTTGTTCCGCTGCAGTTAAACTTGATGTTGTTATATTTTATCAGTTTAACACTGTTGAAGGTTAACGATAATTTATTTTGCATTATCTTAGTCAAAATATTTCTTACTAGGCTAGTTGAGCTCACCCTTTCTTTCACTGTTCTCTTTAGGAAAAGAGAACATAACAGGGACTAGTCGGGGAACGGAGTGACGGTCCAGAGGATAACATTAGTAGTCCTCACTATTCTGTGAAATAGTGTGTTAATAATGTAAAGTCCCCAAACCCGGATACTTGAAACCCGAATTCGATACTTCACGATACCATTTCTATGAGCGGAATAATACTAATAATAATAACAATAATATAGATTTATCAAATTTAACTTACATTTATCAGAGTCTAATCCCAAGTACGCAACCTTTACTACATTCATTACATGATATATAATACATATCATTAACTTAGTACAGTCTAACTATTACAAAAGATACAAATACAAATCTTATTTGCTTTCCTTTTTCACTTGTTTTGGCATGAGCTTTCCAGTCCTTCACACTTAGCTGAAAATATTTAAATTAAGCAAGGGTGAGCATTTGAGTGCCCAGCAAGTATTATATATATATAAGCTGAAAGAATTTAAATGTTTTCTTTATAATATTCTTCTACAACCAGTCAATAGTTGTGAAGTAATCTGTATCAATACCAATAACATAACAACCCTCTTTCAAATTTTTGAAACTATGTATTGTCTATACATGGGTTTTCTGTGACACATTATGAACATTGTTTTTAATTTTCGAAAGGGTTTAAACAGAAATTCATCTGTAAACCGGCCATTGCTTACGGGCCTGCGGGTGTACAGTCCATGGGCCCTGTATTGATCAATACTACATTGCTAGAACGATATGATCGTTCATCCTTTGTCCGCCGTAGCGCATAAAATTTTCCCATTATCGGGATGTTCATTTATGTTGGGTTTTCATAACAACGGTCTTATATAATTCAACATATATGTATATCAAAGGCGTATCAACATGCGATTGAATACAATGTTTATCCAAGTGGGGACACTTGAATAATCATTTATAGAAATTAACGAACAGAATATATATCCGGTTTATCATATACTAACATGTTGATAATCAATGGGCTTATATAATATAAGTTTAACAATCTGTATAATAATATAACTTTGAAACATCCTTACACTTGTCCATTGCATAAAGAAAATGCAAAGTTAGGATACTTGCCTGATGCGCTGCTTATAGTTACACAACTTAGATTTATCTTTTCTATCACGACCTATCATTAATCAAATCATTTATTCGATTAGAACAACATCATATCACATAATACTGCTTATTGCAGTCAGCACATTCCTAATCGCATAACCACATAGCCTAATCACATTGTCACACACGTTTCATAGTCATTGCATCACAAACAAACAGTTAACTCATTCCTAATCACATTGTCACACAACTTTATCCACCATTGAATCACAAATAAAATAATTAATTAACTAAATTTCTAAGTCCAGATCAATTTCTGAAACCATGTCGGTCTACCGACATCTTTATCGGGTAATTATCGAGTCTAAGACTCTAATCAGTTGTTCAATATCCATCTAGACTAATTAAATAACAGTCATATCATTTTTCATGACTTTATAATAATTATAAAATAATTATTACCATTTATCATAATTTTTGAAATATCAGAATCATTATTAAATGATTTAAATAGTACATAGTTCTATTATCATTAATATTTATTCAATATTAAATTATTAATGAAACCATTGCCAAAATATTAAAGTTATGTATAATAACTCAAAATATTCTTAACATATTAATATTACCCTTAAATGATTTTTAAAACATTTAAAATCATTATTAAATAATTACCATTAATATTTAAATATTAATGACCTATTATCTAAATATTAAAAGTCATTAATTATAACTTAAAATATTTTTAATTCATTTATATCCTTTTTAAATGATTTTTAAACAAATAAAACCATTTTTAAACTATTTATTTAATATAATTATTAAATAAATTTAATATCATTAATCATTAAATAAATATCATTAATATTAAATTATTAATGAAATTATTCTTTAAATATTAAAAGTTATACTTTATAACTTAAAATATCTTTAAACACTTTATTTTTATTTAAAATGATTATTATAATATTAAAATAATTTTTAAACTAAATTATTTAATATAATTCTTAAATAACTTTAACATCGTTAATAATAATTAATTAATGAAATTTTCCTTTAAATATTAAAAGTTATATTTTATAACTTAAAATATTTTTAAATACCTTATTCTTATTTAAAATGATTTTTAATTCAATAAAATCATTTTTAATTCATTTATTTAATTCATTTAATAAATAACTTAATTATCATTAATATTAATTTATTAATGAAAATTATCACATAATATTAAAAGTTATCAAAAATAACTTAAATTATTTTTTTATACCATAATATAATTTTAAATGATTTTTCAAATATTAAAATCATTTTAAATAATTTATTTAATATTATAATTAAATAAATAAATACTTTTAATATTCCAAAAATATTAAATATTTATGAAATATATTTAAAATAATTAAAAACTAATTTTCAGAATTTAAAATAATTTTTAATAATTTATTTTGTATTTTTAATAATTAAAAACTATTTTTTTCTATTTTTTTATTAATTTCTGAAAATAATAATAATAAACCATCGCTGTAGGTCTTTAGCGACAAAAACCGTCGCTGTTTGTGTTCTTGAGCTCAAGAACACTGACAGCTTCGTGATCAACATGTCATGTTTGACCATGTATAACTTTCTGTACAAATTGTTTCTGGGCGATCTAACACATACATCTTGTAGAGCTCATGTAATACTACAATTAACAATAAATATCATGGCTAAACAACATCAGATATAAGAGTTATTAGCCATCAAATTAGCTTGTCAGAGCTGTTCTTCACGAAGAACAGCTCGAGGTGCTTACTTTGGACCTCTATAACTTGAAATCCGTGTAATGTTTGTGTGATCTATCCATTTCCGTGTGTAGACCTCATGTAGGACTACAACTATAACACTTAACATCATCATAAAAACAAGAAATCAAGCAGATAAAGTATGGTCAAACGTTGTCATAAAAATCGACACTTAGAAAATTCTGGACTGCCCAGAATTTGTCTGGTCAATGCCGGTCAACTCACTTTGACCTTAAATAACTTTTGATCCACAATATATATGGACCTGATTATTTTTGGAGATTAAATAAAATGTTACAGACTACATATAACAACTTTTAAACAACACAAATCATGATCTAGAAAATAGTTATAACCCCTGACATTTGATGAAAAATCACAGATTCGGTTTTTTCCAACTTGCTTAAAACTTTAAATTCGTGCACTTTGATGTTATGGGTCTTTGATTTATAAATCCAGATCATCAATTGACACCTTATTACACATATTTAACAAATCAATTTCATCAATTAACAAAGAATCAAAGGATTTCAAGATTTTGAGATTTTATACCTTTATGCTTTGATTTTGATTTCTTGGCTTCTTATTTGTTATGGGACTTCGTGGGGCTGATTTAAGGGACTGATTTGCTTGATATTTTCGTTGGTTTTAGTGAGAGAGAAGAGTGGTTGAGCATTGGACAAATATTAGTGTAACAAATGATTTTTCTCTCTCCTAAGATCTATTTATAGGCAACATGATGCATGAATGGCTGGATTAATGGCTGATTTGTTGTCACTTGAGGGTCAAGAAAGTTGTTGGGAGTTGTTGGTTTGGTGAATAACTCTCACCTATTTTCAAAACCTACATTTAGCTTCTCTAATTCTCAAAAGGGCAAAATAGTCTTTTGATAATTCAAATTAAATGGCAAAAAAATGAAACTTGCCAAACCCTTAGGGTTTAACCCTAAGGTTTTGTGTATAAACACATTTTAGCAACTAGGGTTTGGAATTATAAATTAAAATTTTAGTTTCTAAAATTTTGAAAAATAAATTTGTTAATTAAATTAAGTTTGTAATTATTTTTTATATGGACATTAGGGTTTATTATCCTTAATCATAATTAACTTTGCTAATAAAGCAATTAAAGTTTATAATACCAAAAATTAGGGTTTCTAGAAATACAATTAGGGTTTCTAGAAATTAAATTAGGGTTTCTCACTTTTGAAATTAGGGTTTATAATTTAGGAAAAATTAATAAGGATTTTAAATGATTGCGATTCTCCCTAATTAGGGTTAATACATATACACCGATCATAAATCACATTAATATGATTACATAACAGTCTTAAGCCGGCATTCGGCTTTAACTTAGGGTTTGACAGTTTGAAACTAGGGTTTCTATTTTTAAATAGAATTTCTAAATAAAAAAATTATATAATGCATAACATATATCTTATAACACAGTTAAACACCAGTCTTGAACTCACAGCTGAGTTCCAAATTAGGATTTTTAATAATTTACGGTTTTGATTTGTACACATAATTTGACCAACATTATCAGTCCACACATATACGGTACTTATTTATAGCACTGAAAAATCAAAATATAATTAATATTATATTATTATCATTATTCCTTATCCCGGAATCAAAATTAGGTTTATTATTAACACTAAAACTGTTCCACACATTAACATTACACACATAACCACACATATCTATAACACTGGTAAATAATAATATAATATTATTATTTTCATTCCTTGATCAAAATCCATAATTAGGGTTTGGATTTCATATCTGATTTATCTTTCATATAAAACCTTATTAATTAAGTAAAAATTATTTACTTAATTATTAAAATAATTTTATATAATAAATAATTATTATAATAATTCTATAATCATATCATATATTATTTAAATAATATAATTATCATATATTCATGGAAAATAAATATTAAAAATATTTTTACTATAAAAATAATTATTATTAGTATATAATGTATAATAAGCAATAATTCTAAAATAAAATTATTCATAACCATTCATGTAATAAATATATTTTATATTCATCACATAGTTACCTACATAATACCTTTCACGCATTCTTACCTATAGAATAAATAATTATTCTAAAATCATTTCCTATATTATAAGATTATATTTTCTTGAAAAATAATTAATAAAACATTTCCAATAAGGAATTAATTAGTATAAAAATATAATTGATAATAATCAAAAATTTTAAAATAAATTTATTTGCAATATTTAATGTAATAAATAAATTTTATTTATCACACATATAATTATAATTACACATTACCTTGACACATATCATTCATATTTATTTTAATAAATAAAAAAAATTTACGCAAAATTTATGATTTATTTATATAAAAAATATCGGGTTGTCACATTCACCCTCCCTTATAAAGATTCCGTCCCCCGAATCACCTTTTAAAACCTATACATATCAGGGTACATAGTATACACAATCATTACAAGTAGATCTCGATCATGGTTGATCGATCCGATCTTTAACTATTCCGCGAAATGCTTATCTATCCCTTTAAACAGAATTTTGATTTCTAAGAGAACTCAAATTCCTCCTTCAAAATAATTTATAAAAATAATTTACTATATATAAGAAAATAATAAGAAAATAAAAATGGGTTTGAGTAATACCTGGAGTTGCATCCCCGGCTGCTACGATATCTTGAACAATCCCGCTGAAGACGCTTACTGTTGGTTTCATTGGTTTGTTTGTTGATGTAGGTCCCGTTGTCGCCAATGTCCTGCTGCCTTTTCGCATTTTCACATTCCTTGTTTCCATTTCCTTTCTTGAACAATCTTTCACCTTTTGCTCCATTGATTCGCACATAACACATTCATTATACCTTCTTGGATTGGGACAGTTGGGAGAAATATATTCCTCCTGTCCTTACTTTCCATACACAAACTTTTCTTTTAATCACATTCCTGTCTTATTTCCGGTATTATCAAAATTATCTTCTTTTATCATATAGGTGACAAAAGTTGTATTTTGCCCCTCCGTTATCCTAGCTATTACTAACGTTGTTACAAGGTCATTTAATCTTCTACATCCTGGCGGTCCGGTTGTCTTGAAGCCTTTGAAGTTTGTTGATCGATTATCTGGCTTATTTCCCGCAACTGGTATTCCGTTCTGCATAGCTTGATCGTCCGTATTCTCAAAATTTTGTGTCGGGTCTGGTTATCCTCCAGCTTTATTGACAGGTTCTTCTATCCTTTGGTTTTGTTTTCGTTCTGACGACATTTTCATAAATTATTCTTACATTCTAAGCCTTATCGTATCCGTTCGACATATAACGCAAAACTTTCTATTCAATCAATCATGTACTCAAAATATTATATTTTGAAAACTCGGTCCACGGTAATATCCAGTGACCAGATTAATAATTACTATATTTAAACCAACTTATCCCATTAATCCAACATAGACTCATATTTATACCACTTGACATGCCTTAGCACACACTGCTTTAAACATCCGCTATCCCTTTGTGACTTAAAAGTCGGGAATCGCTACCATTCCTTATAAAAAAATATTACATTACACCAACATACCTATCATATATACCACCTAAAATCATACATATCCAACTAATACTCATACTACCTATTCCTTACACCTTCCCTAACGATCAATTGCTTAGTAACCTATTTATTTTCCATTATCCTCAATATCCATTCACACATAACTATATCCAATTTGTCACAACTTATAACACATTATGAGTTTAAGAACTCATCACAAACATACGAGTTTAAGAACTCACCATTGACCACATATAATCCTTTAGCTATACCTTACCAATCAGTTATACTTAGCGTTTCTTGATCCAGAACTATACTTTCCAAAATAACCACCTCTTTGAGGTAGCTTTCAATGTGAGCCTCTATTGCAGCTATTGACTTTGATATTGGCTCGGTCATGGAGGTTGACTTATTCTTTACGACTTAAGAGTATCCTAATTCTGTTCCTTTCTAACACCTACACACAAAAATTATCTTGACAAACAAATAATAAATACACACAACACATAAAAGTTTTATATAAGTTATCTTTTAGTTTGTTTGACGATGAATTTATTCAATTCATCTATCTTTAAACTCTATATGAGTTATTTGTATTTTTCAACGTTTCCCTCTGTTCTAAGGTTATAGCCTAAGGTCTAACCCACCTAAAGTTTCTAACCTTATAGCTCTGATACCAACCTGTAAAGTCCCCAAACCCGGATACTTGAAACCCGAATTCGGTACTTCACGATACCATTTCTATGAGCGGAATAATACTAATAATAATAACAATAATATAGATTTATCAAATTTAACTTACATTTATCAGAGTCTAATCCCAAGTACGCAACCTTTACTACATTCATTACATGATATATAATACATATCATTAACTTAGTACAGTCTAACTATTACAAAAGATACAAATACAAATCTTATTTGCTTTCCTTTTTCACTTGTTTTGGCATGAGCTTTCCAGTCCTTCACACTTAGCTGAAAACATTTAAATTAAGCAAGGGTGAGCATTTGAGTGCCCAGCAAGTATTATATATATATAAGCTGAAAGAATTTAAATGTTTTCTTTATAATATTCTTCTACAACCAGACAATAGTTGTGAAGTAATCTGTATCAATAACAATAACATAACAACCCTCTTTCAAATTTTTGAAACTATGTATTGTCTATACATGGGTTTTCTGTGACACATTATGAACATTGTTTTTAATTTTCGAAAGGGTTTAAACAGAAATTCATCTGTAAACCGGCCATTGCTTACGGGCCTGCGGGTGTACAATCCATGGGCCCTGTATTGATCAATACTACATTGCTAGAACGATATGATCGTTCATCCTTTGTCCGCCGTAGCGCATAAAATTTTCCCATTATCGGGATGTTCATTTATGTCGGGTTTTCATAACAACGGTCTTATATAATTCAACATATATGTATATCAAAGGCGTATCAACATGCGATTGAATACAATGTTTATCCAAGTGGGGACACTTGAATAATCATTTATAGAAATTAACGAACAGAATATATATCCGATTTATCATATACTAACATGTTGATAATCAATGGGCTTATATAATATAAGTTTAACAATCTGTATAATAATATAACTTTGAAACATCCTTACACTTGTCCATTGCATAAAGAAAATGCAAAGTTAGGATACTTGCCTGATGCGCTGCTTACAGTTACACAACTTAGATTTATCTTTTCTATCACGACCTATCATTAATCAAATCATTTATTCGATTAGAACAACATCATATCACATAATACTGCTTATTGCAGTCATCACATTCCTAATCGCATAACCACATAGCCTAATCACATTGTCAGACACGTTTCATAGTCATTGCATCACAAACAAACAGTTAACTCATTCCTAATCACATTGTCACACAACTTTATCCACCATTGAATCACAAATAAAATAATTAATTAACTAAATTTCTAAGTCCAGATCAATTTTTGAAACCATATCGGTCTACCGACATCTTTATCGGGTAATTATCGAGTCTAAGACTCTAATCAGTTGTTCAATATCCATCTAGACTAATTAAATAACAGTCATATCATTTTTCATGACTTTATAATAATTATAAAATAATTATTACCATTTATCATAATTTTTGAAATATCAGAATCATTATTAAATGATTTAAATAGTACATAGTTCTATTATCATTAATATTTATTCAATATTAAATTATTAATGAAACCATTGCCAAAATATTAAAGTTATGTATAATAACTCAAAATATTCTTAACATATTAATATTACCCTTAAATGATTTTTAAAGCATTTAAAATCATTATTAAATAATTACCATTAATATTTAAATATTAATGACCTATTATCTAAATATTAAAAGTCATTAATTATAACTTAAAATATTTTTAATTCATTTATATCCTTTTTAAATGATTTTTAAACAAATAAAACCATTTTTAAACTATTTATTTAATATAATTATTAAATAAATTTAATATCATTAATCATTAAATAAATATCATTAATATTAAATTATTAATGAAATTATTCTTTAAATATTAAAAGTTATATTTTATAACTTAAAATGTCTTTAAACACTTTATTTTCATTTAAAATGATTATTATAATATTAAAATCATTTTTAAACTAAATTATTTAATATAATTCTTAAATAACTTTAACATCGTTAATAATAATTAATTAATGAAATTTACCTTTAAATATTAAAAGTTATATTTTATAACTTAAAATATTTTTAAATACCTTATTCTTATTTAAAATGATTTTTAATTCAATAAAATCATTTTTAATTCATTTATTTAATTCATTTAATAAATAACTTAATTATCGTTAATATTAATTTATTAATGAAAATTATCACATAATATTAAAAGTTATCAAAAATAACTTAAATTATTTTTTTATACCATAATATAATTTTAAATGATTTTTCAAATATTAAAATCATTTTTAAATAATTTATTTAATATTATAATTAAATAAATAAATACTTTTAATATTCTAAAAATATTAAATATTTATGAAATATATTTAAAATAATTAAAAACTAATTTTCAGAATTTAAAATAATTTTTAATAATTTATTTTGTATTTTTAATAATTAAAAACTATTTTTTTCTATTTTTTTTATTAATTTCCGAAAATAATAATAATAAACCGTCGCTGTAGGTTTCTAGCGACAAAAAGCGTCGCTGTTGGTGTTCTTGAGCTCAAGAACACTGACAGCTTCGTGATCAACATGCCATGTTTGACCATGTATAACTTTCTGTACAAATTGTTTCTGGGCGATCTAACAAATACATCTTGTAGAGCTCATGTAATACTACAATTAACAATAAATATCATGGCTAAAAAACATCAGATATAAGAGTTATTAGCCATCAAATTAGCTTGTCAGAGCTGTTCTTCACGAAGAACAGCTCGAGGTGCTTACTTTGGACCTCTATAACTTGAAATCCGTGTAATGTTTGTGTGATCTATCCATTTCCCTGTGTAGACCTCATGTAGGACTACAACTATAACACTTAACATCATCATAAAAACAAGAAATCAAGCAGATAAAGTATGGTCAAACGTTGTCATACAAATCGACACTTAAAAAATTCTGGGCTGCCCAGAATTTGTCTGGTCAATGACGGTCAACTCACTTTGACCTTAAATAACTTTTGATCCACAATATATATGGACCTGATTATTTTTGGAGATTAAATACCATGTTACAGACTACATATAACAACTTTTAAACAACACAAATCATGATCTAGAAAAGAGTTATAACCCCTGACATTTGATGAAAAATCACAGATTCGGTTTTTTCCAACTTGCTTAAAACTTCAAATTCGTGCACTTTGATGTTATGGGTCTTTGATTTATCAATCCAGATCATCAATTGACACCTTATTACACATATTTAACAAATCAATTTCATCAATTAACAAAGAATCAAAGGATTTCAAGATTTTGAGATTTTATACCTTTATGCTTTGATTTTGATTTCTTGGCTTCTGATTTGTTATGGGACTTCGTGGGGCTGATCTAAGTGACTGATTTGCTTGATATTTTCGTTGGTTTTAGTGAGAGAGAAGAGTGGTTGAGTATTGGACAAATATTAGTGTAACAAATGATTTTTCTCTCTCCTAAGATCTATTTATAGGCAACATGATGCATGAATGGCTGGATTAATGGCTGATTTGTTGTCACTTGAGGGTCAAGAAAGTTGTTGGGAGTTGTTGGTTTGGTGAACAACTCTCACCTATTTTCAAAACCTACATTTAGCTTCTTTAATTCTCAAAAGGGCAAAATAGTCTTTTGATAATTCAAATTAAATGGCAAAAAAATGAAACTTGCCAAACCCTTAGGGTTTAACCCTAAGGGTTTGTGTATAAACACATTTTAGCAACTAGGGGTTGGAATTATAAATTAAAATTTTAGTTTCTAAAATTTTGAAAAATAAATTTGTTAATTAAATTAAGTTTGTAATTATCTTTTATATGGACATTAGGGTTTATTATCCTTAATCATAATTAACTTTGCTAATAAAGTAATTAAAGTTTATAATACCAAAAATTAGGTTTTCTAGAAATACAATTAGGGTTTCTAGAAATTAAATTAGGGTTTCTCACTTTTGAAATTAGGGTTTATAATTTAGGAAAAATTAATAAGGATTTTAAATGATTGCGATTCTCCCTAATTAGGGTTAATACATATACACCGATCATAAATCACATTAATATGATTACATAACAGTCTTAAGCCGGGATTCGGCTTTAACTTAGGGTTTGACAGTTTGAAACTAGGGTTTCTATTTTTAATAGGATTTCTAAATAACAAAATTATATAATGCATAACATATATCATATAACACAATTAAACAACAGTCTTGAACTCACAGCTGAGTTCCAAATTTGGGTTTTTAATAATTTAAGGTTTTGATATTGTACACATAATTTGACCAACATTATCAGTCCACACATATACAGTACTTATTTATAGCACTGAAAAATCAAAATATAATTAATATTATATTATTATCATTATTCCTTATCCCGGAATCAAAATTAGGTTTATTATTAACACTAAAACTGTTCCACACATTAACATTACACACATAACCACACATATCTATAACAATGGTAAATAATAATATAATATTATTATTTTCATTCCTTGATCAAAATCCATAATTAGGGTTTGGATTCCATATCTGATTTATCTTTCATATAAAACCTTATTAATTAAGTAAAAATTATTTACTTAATTATTAAAATAATTTCATATAATAAATAATTATAATAATTCTATAATCATATCATATATTATTTAAATAATATAATTATCATATATTCATGGAAAATAAATATTAAAAATATTTTTACTATAAAAATAATTATTATTAGTATATAATGTATAATAAGCAATAATTCTAAAATAAAATTATTCATAACCATTCATGTAATAAATATATTTTATATTCATCACATAGTTACCTACATAATACCTTTCACACATTCTTACCTATAGAATAAATAATTATTCTAAAATCATTTCCTATATTATAAGATTATATTTTCTTGAAAAACAATTAATAAAACATTTTCAATAAGGAATTAATTAGTATAAAAATATAATTGATAATAATCAAAAAATTTAAAATAAATTTATTTGCAATACTTAATGTAATAGATAAATTTTATTTATCACACATATAATTATAATTACACATTACCTTGACACATATCATTCATATTTATTTTAATAAATAAAAAAAATTTACGCAAAATTTATGATTTATTTATATAAAAAATATCGGGTTGTCACAAATAATTGTAATGAGGACTACTTTTGAGTTTGTATAATCTCTAGTAGACAATAATTGTATTCAAACTCACAGTTATGTTTTGTCGTATTGTACACGACAGTTATATTAGTAAGTTGTATTTGAATTTTGTACCATGTATCTGACGACCCAAGATGGGTGATGTATACCTAATTTTGGGGGCGTCACAGCTCTTCTATAAGGTACTTAGAAGCTTTCTCATGCTTGACACCAAGATGGCTTTTGTGATCTCTCTTCTGCTACTTGATGCCTTCTCATGATGGACTAGCTAAGATGACTGTAGACTCTTTTCTATTGTACTTAGAGTCTTCCCATGATGGACATCAAGATGTCATTATGCTCTTCTTTCTCTCGGCAGTTCTGAACACTCTTCATGTAGTAGAACTCACACTTCTACTTCTTTCTTTATCTGACTTTTGAGTGTTCTTGGTGGATCGTAGAGTGAGCCTTCTGACTCACTGTTTCACATGGTTTAGATCAGTCCACCTTCTCTCCAAACTCGGCAACTCCAGCAACCTTTGATCTTTGAAGCTCTTCCTCATTTATACTCCTTCCCAATCCTTCCGTTGGAAAGTAGCTGTTGAAGGCTATTCAAATCTCTTCATAGATCTCGAGTTGCATGAGGTAGACTGCTTGATGTGACTTATCATATTTTTTTCTGCCGCTGCAGTCTACTGTTTCACCTACTCTGTCAGATGTATCACTTTAATGTCTTGGGTAGGTCAAAGACTTTATTACCTCTTTCTGATTCCTCGATCAGAGGTTGTCCTATTGCATCGATGCTCTCAATAAGCACTTGTTCAAATATTACCCTTCAGATTGAACCTTTGCCAATGCTCCAGTCTTCAGTTATTCAGACTCTACAATTCTGATGCACGTCTTCAAGGACTTGATCGTAGTGTCTTGTTGAGTGTTGCTCATTGACTGGTAGGGTTAACACTACGATCTTGAAGAGTGTTGATTGTATCTTCAATGTAGAACACCTCTTCTTTGTATTGTGTAGTGCTTCAATACTTCTGTTTGCTTCGATTGTTCTCAGATACTGATGGCCTAATTCCTTTGCTTGGTCACCTTCTGAACATCAAGACACTTCAGATTTATGGCGCGTCCAGCTTACTTTCTCCTTATGATCTTCCGCTCACTTAACATCAATGAACTGACCCTGCACTTAATCACTTTAGCCTTACTCTTCAGAAGCTGACCAGTATCTCGGTTCACCTTCCATCAGTTCCTTCTCTGTTTAGAAAAGACTACAATCTTAGTTGCTTCCAAGATCGTTGTCTTCTGTTCACTTGATAGCTACTGCATAAGCTGACTTTCCTTAGTCAGCTTCTGAAGTCTTCTTTGGATCTCCTTGTGGAAGACTTTATCACGAATGGCCTTACACCTCAATCTTGATGATGACTGGGTTGGTGGTGAGGTCTTCTGTTAGCCTGTATGCCATTCGTTGAGTGCTCTCTGGTTTCCTTGGATGTAGCTTGCAGCTTGAACAGGAGGCTTCGTTCCTTTGGATATTCTGGGAGTGCTCATTTGTTGAGAACCATATATGTTCTACGATTCATCCTTGGCATTGTGAGCACTTCTTCTTAGATCGTAGTTCTGTACTCTACGATTCAGCTTCAGCTTGTGCAGACACTACGATCCTGAGATCAGATCTTGACACTACGAATGCTTGTTGTCTTCATCTGATCTTGCTTGACTACGATCTCTGCATGTAATCAATAGACTCTACGAACTCAGAGTGTGATCTACGATCCTTGACTTGGCTTTGGCATCAGTAGACTCTACGACTCTGAGTGTAGTCTACGTTTCTGTCTTGGCTTCAGCAGATGACCGGTCGGCTCGTAGGCAGGCTGTCTCTATGATTCTGAACATGACTTCCTCAGCACACTATGATCCTGAGGAAGCTCTACTCGATACACTACGAATCCTTCTTCATTTCCCCTGGCAGTCTACGAACTCCGAGATCTACTATCTTGCATACTCCTATTCTGCCTCGATAGCTCTTGAGTTAACCTTAACTCACCTGGCAGACTTCGACTTCTGGTGCAGAGCTCGACGATCAGACTAGCCTATCTATTACATCATAAGATCAACCTAACAAGCTTGATCTTTCTATCTTTATAGTCCTTGTACATCTTTTCTTTTTAAGGACTTTACAAAGCTGTCTTTCTTATGTAGGATTAACTTAACATATTTGATCAATTCATTCTAAGTCCTTGTACACATATTTCTATTATCTATCAAAGGACTTTACATCTTTTCTTAATGCAAGCATACTTGCATATTATTCATTCATATATATATATATATATCAAAATCAAATCATATATAAATAGGAATAGCATTCACATGCTTATTCCTGACATGGATGTTGCATTTACATTTATGATGAATGTGTACGAATGCATTTACTTATTGCACTTAGTGCCTCATGACATATTTGCTTGTGATATTAGTGCTTCGCACATGTCATCATTTCTATACTGTGAGACGCGATTTATGTGAATGTATATTGTGTGGTCCCTCCACCAGGAGACTATCCCGTCGGTGTTTGATTACTGGACTCGTATGAAGACTAATTCCCGTGAGGCTAAGGAAAGGCACCACCCAAATTCTCTCCAATTGAAAGACCAGATTAAATTTCGGTTGAGTAAATTGCGATGACTTGGGAACCTTCATGCCAAAAATCCCCGAGAGTAACCTAAGATAGGTCAGCCTCTGATAAACCCAAAACGGAGGAAAGTCTCTTCATGCATTCTCATTTTTAATTACTTGTAAGCACAATAACTTGTAATTTCATCCATATCTATCTCCATGTAATGAGAAATATGAAGAAATGTGTATATATACATATTTAATTTGACATGCTACAAACAACTGACATCCGTGTTGCAGGATAAAATTCCTAAAATGGAAACATCACATAACATGTTAATTTTATACATTCCCTAAAGACTAAACTATGCAAGTCTTTCGCAGGGAACCAATCAGACCTACTACCCGGTCAAAATCCAAAACAGTTGCAAGCCTACAATCAATTATGTTGTCATCTGACCGGACTGACCTTAATCCAGTTTATCGCAAAGAATTTGACAGATTAAGCAAACAAATAACATATTTGGATGTTCTACTCAAAGAACTACACCAGTCTACTCAGGGTCAAAAAATACCCATACATGCTGAATCCTCTACACAAGGGGGAAACCAGGTCATTATAATACCTGAACTGCAGTTGGATACGACCAACAAAACTCATGATGCCACCCATCTCACAGGAGATCAAGACACTGGTGGCATCAAAAAGAAAGTCCTCCAAATGGAAGAGACCCTTCATGCTATCAAAGGAGTTGGAACACACGGGAGTGTTTCATATGCTGACATTTGCATTTTCCCTGGTGTTCATTATCCAGAAAAGTTTAAAACTCCCGACTTCGAAAAATATGACGGGTTAGGAGATCCTTACACACATTTGAAGGTGTTTATTGGAGAACTTGGATCTTATGCAGAGGACGAAAAGCTCAGAATGCAACTATTCCAAAAGAGTCTAACTGGAGAAGCCCGTTCGTGGTACACAAGATTAGACAACTCAAAGATCTATAGCTAAGAAGAGCTAGCATATACATTCCTCACTCACTACAGCTTTCAGTCTCAGATGGCTCCTGATCGGTATCAAATTACCAAGATCAAGAAACAGTCTAACGAGTCTTTCAGAGAGTATACTCAAAGGTGGAGACGCCTGGCTTCCCAAGTTATTCCTTTCATGACAAAATCAGAAATGGTCATGACTTTCATAGACATACAAGAAGCTCCTTTCTATGAAAGAGTTTTAGCCAGAATCGGTAAACCATTTTCTGAAATGGTCAAACATAGGGAGATGGCTGAGATGGGATTGAAGTTTGAAAAAATTCAAGACCTAGCTGCCCTCAAAGCTGTTGCTGATCACATCCAATCCAGAAATTATGGAAACAACCCCCGGAGGGTCCATAAAAAGAAAGAGGAAGATGTTTCCCTGATACTACAGGGTCAAAAAAGGCAATCAGAACATGCCTATATAAAGGAGAAACTACACTCCCTTTCAAACACAGTCTTTGAACCCTCCAATACCAAAAGGTGGAGAAGTCAAATGCCCTCGAGTGTTCACACCCTTAGGGGACACCCTCGAGAATATTCTCACTCTTCTGACAACACAGAAGAAAATTACGCATCTTCTTCCACCAGCCAGCCCTAATGGACGGGGTTTCAATGCTGCTCGAAAATGTGCTTATCATGCCGGGGCACCTGGACATGATACTCAGGATTGTTGGGCCTTGAAACACAAGATCCAAGACCTGATAAACATTAGTGAGATCGTGGTCACCAAACCAAATCAGCCTCACGTTCAAGACAACCCTCTTCCTCAACACAAAGAAGAAGAGGTCAACATGATCAATTGGAGCAATGGACATGAGTTCCAATTTCAACTGTGAATATTCTCAGACCCTCAAAGACGATGTTAACAAATGGGATTATGCCAAGTTCCAGTTAACAATGGAATGAAAGATGAAATCTCTATACAAGCAAATTGAGCAATTGGCAGAACTGGTGACTTATCAGCATCAAATGACACGCCAGTTAATCAGCCAAGAGCATGCTAGTCTCCTTCCTCTTGTCATGAATATTCTCTCATCACTTTCAGAAAATGAAATGCTGGAAGACAAAGTGACAAAGAGAGCAAATGCCAAAGCCCATCGGGATTTTGCCAACAAAAGGGAATTCACCTATTTAGGCCAACCTATGGAGGAAATCCTTCAGATGCTAATCAATGAAGGAAGGATCACTTCCCTTCTACCTCCAATCAATCCCCGTTCAGGACGGTACAATTCTGATGGAGTATGTCAATATCACTCCTATTCTCGCGGTCATAACACAGAAGAATGCTGGGCACTCCGCCACCATATCCAAAATCTAATTGACAGTGGCGTCCTGCACCTAGCAGACGATGATACTATGCTACGTGCAAGTGAGAATACATGTCCTACTAAGTGGAAGAGTTTGGTAGCAGTTATATCCACTAAAACTGATGCGGCTAACAAATCACTCACAATGCCAACAATTCAACTCAAGGGAAGCAACAATCCTTTGAAAGTGGCCTCTCCCAAGCCAATCAACTTGCCATGCAGAGCACAATATCCTGTTGTTAGCTTACAAAAGTTCTGTGGAATTATGGAGAAGGTGAAGGATCCACCTCACATACCACTGCTACAGTGTCAAGAGAAAATCCACTGTATCTTCCCCAACGGGTGATGAAGTCTACCATCAAATCAAAGGGGAAAGTACCCATGGAGAAGATTGAAAAATTCCTCCGCACTATGGGTCATAACGAAGCCAAGGTGGTTTTAAGCTTAAAAGAAGCTCCACAACAAATATCAATTTTGGACTTGGTCCTAACTTCCGAGGATCATCGGACGATCTTGCTGAAGGTTTTAGAAGAAGCCTATCTACCAACATCAGTTGATACGAAAAAATTTCAACACTTGGTTGATCAAATTTTCAATAAAAATGTGATATCCTTCACTGATGATGACATACCGCCTGAAGGGACTGGTCATTGCAAGCCGTTGCATATTGCGGTCTGGTCCTCTGGATACATGCTAACTGGAGTCTTGATAGATTGAGGTTCACCTCTAAATATCCGTCCATACGCTACCTTGGTGAAGATGAATATCAATTTCAACCGACTACGGAGTAGCCATACTGTCATCAAAGCTTTTGACTGGAGCCTGTCGAAATTCGATCGGAGTAATTGAACTGCCAATTAAAATTGGTCCCCACACATTCTGCGTATCTTTCCATGTACTCAAGATAGATTCGGGATACAACATGCTCTTGGGACGACCTTGGATTCATATGGAAGGGGCAGTCCCCTCCACCCTTCATCAGCAGTTGAAATACGTTATCAACAATAGCCTAGTCACGGTCAACGCTGAACCAGAGTGTACTCAACACGGGGACATGCCATTCATCAATACCAATGCAGATGTTGAACCGGTCAGTTTTCATGCCTTGGAAGTAAGCAATACCCAATACCATGTTATTGGAACGCCATTTCCCAAACCCAAGATTTCTGCCGAGGTAATGTCGGCAACTCAAGAAATGATGTCATTGGGTCATCAGCTGGGACAAGGGCTGGGTAAAGATCGCCAGGGTATCAAGTACCCAATTCAATTAACCAAGAAAACTGGAACTGCTGGACTAGACTATTCTACTAGTTCTAGTCATAGGAATCCTCATAAGCATCAGTAGAATCCTTCAGCTTTAAACGCGCGACGTTTATCTTTTCCTTCGAACTCTGAGTCTGCACAACCTCCTGTAAAGGTGCCAGCCAGTATCATGGCTATGTTATTTCCCAAGCCGGTACCGGTGAAGGAGAAAAAAGTCTTTGTTCCAAATCCCGCAGTGGAAGAGGAGGAACGAAGAATCAAGCAAGACGTCATCCGAATGATGTTCGACATACGTATCATCGTTCTTGATGAACATACAAACAGATACACCCCAGATGATGATTGGCCAGACGTAATGGCCATCATTCAGGAAAAGGAGAACGATGACACCCCCTCCGTCACTGTAGTCCACCCGGACTTTGCCCTTGCCAATTAGAGCAGCACTCATGACATTGGTCGACAAGGGTAAAATGGGCAGAAACTCTTTCTGCCCTGTAGATATCATAACTGCTTACTTTTCTGTACAGTATTAGCAGCTTATTTTGCCAGTATATGCTAACACTGTGTATAATCAAAACATTTCATATACACTAAGTGAAAGCATATTTTGTTTCAGGACCCTGAATTTAGATGTGCATGTACTTGCTGATATGGTGCCTATACCTTTGATGTAGAGATGAATTCAGCCTTGATGGAAGTACATGAGGACATTGAGGTGCCTCCAGAAATTCAACAACGGGTCAAAGACATACCTAAACCCAACCTCAACCAAACCATTTCCTTCAATCTCAGAACCTTAAAAAGCCCTAAGTTAATCCAGATTGGTTCAGACCTTACCCCAAACCAGCGGAATGACATGGTTATGCTACTAACCCAATCCCAGGATGTGTTTGAATGGTCTCACAAAGACATGGTGGGTTTGTCCACTGACATTGTCCTTCATCGCCTTCCCATTAAAGAGGGATTTAAGCCAGTCAAGCAAAAGCTCAGGCGATTGAAACCTGAGTGGAGTTTGAAGGTGAAAGAAGAAATTATGAAATAATTTCAAGCTGGCATCATCATGGTGTCCACATATCCTGAGTGGATATCCAACATTGTTCCTGTGCCTAAACCCAGAGGGAAGGTGCGAGTTTGCGTGAATTTCCGGGACTTGAACAAAGCTTGCTTAAAAGATAGCTTTTCCGTGCCATTTATCCACATTCTTATTAACAATAATGCGCAATATGGCATGTACTCCTTTTCTGATTGCTTTGCGGGGTACCATCAGATCATGGTTGCTGAGGAAGATCATGAGAAAACTGATTTCATCACACCTTAGGGAACCTTTTTCTATAGACGGTTGTCATTCGGCCTCATCAATGCTGGAGCCACCTACCAGCGAGATATGATGGCTCTCTTCCACAATTTAATGCACAAAGAGATCGAGATCTACATGGATGACATCATTGTCAGAAAATTGTTCAAAAGGTTGCGTAAGTACAACTTGAAGTTGAATCCAGATAAGTGCGCCTATAGAGTTAAATGAGGCAAGTTGCTAGGATTTCTAGTCAGCTACAAAGGGATTGAGCTGGATCCTATCAAAATCTAGGCCATCACAGAAATGCCTATTCCTCAGACAGAAAAGGAGAATCAACTTCATTAGGAGGTTTATCTCTCAACTCACAGCAATCTGTGAGCTAATCCTTAAGCTGTTAAGGAAGAACTCCTCCATGAAATGGAATGATGAGTGCCAAAATGCCTTCCTCATAGTTAAAGAACAGCTAGTCAAAGCTCTCATTTTGGTACCACCCAGGGATGATGTTCCCCTATTCATGTACCTGTCCATAAGTGACAATGCCATGGGCTGCATGCTGGGACAGAAGGACGATAGAGGCCAAGAATGAGCTATATATTACCTCAGCAAAAGATTCAGCTGCAGTGAACATAAGTACACTCTAATCGAAAAGACGTGTTCTGCTTTAGCATGGGCTTCCATGAGGTTACAACATTACCTCCATGGTCACACAACCCATCTCATATCCCGTGTGGATCCTCTCAAGTACGTGCTCAATAAACCCATGTTAAATTGCCGACTGTCTAGATGGCAGTTGATCCTACAACAATTTAACATCGTATATGTGACTCAAAAGTCCATTAAAGGTCAAGGAATTGCGGATCAACTGGCCGCTACACCCTCAGGGGATTTCAAACCCTTGGAGACATACTTCCCCAATGAAGGTGTAATGACAGTTCAAGAACACCATCAGTATGATACGTGCCAATCATGGAAGATGTATTTTGATGGAGCTGTTAATATGGAAGGTTCTGGACCTGGAGCAGTTCTAGTATCCTGGTATGGGGGAGCAGTGTCCCATCGCCGTCAAATTACAGTTTATCAACACCAACAACACAGCTGAGTATAAAGGCCGTCTCATGGGGCTAAAACTTGCCCGTTCAATGGGCATCTCGCGGTTAATTATCTTTGGAGATTCAGAGTTGGAAATCAGACAATCCACCAGAATCTATCAAACCAAGGAACTCCATTTACTGTCTTACCATCGGTAAGTTTTACAGATGGTTTTGGAGTTCGAAGAAATCTCCTTTCTACACATTCCTCGTAATAGGAATGACTTTGCAGACACATTAGCAACTTTGGCCTCTTTAATTTGCATGTTAGACAAAGGACACTTGCCAAGCGTCATAATTTCCCTGCATAAGGCCCTAGCCTATTGGAATTACGTTGGAGAAGTATCAGATGAGCTACCTCCCATCCAGCATCCTTGGTATTAACATATCAAAAAATATCTACGAGATGGATCTACACCCGCTGAGGCGAGCCCGACTGAGAAAAGGCGGATCCATCGAATTGCTATGAAATTCTACCTGAGTGGAGATGCGCTCTATAAAAGAGATACAGGACTAGGTCTCCTCATATGTTTAGACAAAGATCAAGCCCAAAGGCTTATTAATGAAATCCATGGTGGAGTCTGTGTCCCCCACATGAGTGGCCCCCTCCTTGTCAAGAAAGTCCTCAGGACAAGACATTATTGGCTATCTCTCAAAGCTGATTACAATGACCACGTCAGGAGATGCTATCAGTGCCAGATTCATGGGAATGATATACACGCCCCTCCACGGGAACTCCACAACATGAGTTCACCTTGGCCCTTCTCAATGTGGGGAATGGACGTTATCGGGCCCATTGAGCCTAAAGCCAGTAATGGACATCGATTTATCTTCACTATGATCGACTACTTCACCAAATGGGTAGAAGCAACCTCCTTCCCTAGGGTTACCAAAGAAGTCATCATTGCTTTCATCAGAAACAATGTCATTTGTCGATATGGACAACCAGAGGTGATTGTGTCAGACAATGCTAAGAACCTCAACAACAAAATGATGGAGGAACTATGCAGTAAATTCCACATCAAACATCTCAACTCTATCATCTATCGTCCGAAGATGAATGGTGTTGTTGAAGCAGCTAACAAAAATATCAAGAAGATTATGAAAAAAATGTCTGCCAATCTCAAAGATTGGCCTGACCTATTGTTTCTTACTCTGTTAGCCTACAGAACATCAATGCGCACTTCCACTAGGGCAACCCCCTATGCATTAACCTATAGAATGGAAGCAGTGCTCCCCATAGAAGTTGAAATGGAATCCCTTAGAGTATTAATATACACTCATCTGGAGGAAGACCAATGGATACAAGACAGGTATCACTAATTGTCTCTAATAGACGAAATGCGAACCGCGACTATTTTCCATGGTCAGTTATATCAACAAAGGATCGCCGGATCCTATAACAAAAAAGTCCGACTACGGCAGTTTAAACAACATGACTTGGTTTTAAAGAAGATCCTTAACAACCAAGATCAATCTAAGTGGAAATTCTCTCCTAACTGGGAAGGCCCATTTGTTGTCAAGGAAGTATTGACAGGAGGCGCTCTCAAATTGCAAGAAATGGATGGCGATGAATTTCCACAACTCATCAACTCAGACGCCATGAAATGATACTATGTCTGAAGTTGCCATCAAGAAAACATCCTGGTGTTGGATCATCAGATCACCAGTCATTCCGGTTCTTTAACCCTTTACCACATACAACTTTTTCACACTTTGCCCCTCAGGGAAAACATATTTTTCAAGCCAGCAGTCTGGTTTCTCTGCGTTCCTATGACTTAGGTCATCCCACTACGAATTGAACCTCAATCATTTACAATTTGGCTACCCATACATGGGATTAAAGTTCTTATACCTACAGTTTATCCTCAACTTAGGATTAAACTTTCTCCTTCCCGTAATCTGACCTGCACATGGGATCACGCTTTTCCACTCGCCCTGAGAGGTGAACTATGCCGACCTGATCTCCTCTTCAATAGGAGTACGTAGGCAACCATGTTACATGGCCCGATCGAAATAAAACAAAAACAACAAAAACATTTCTCCCCTCTTCTCCTTACAAAAACAAAAACAAATTCCTACACCATTTCTGCCACATACAGCGTTGAACCTCTTACACCAGGTTCGAACTACGCAGACCTGATCTCCTCTTCTGTAGGAGTACATAGGTAGCCATTTATGGTTCGGTCTCATCCCCCCTACCAAAACACAAAACCTTGTCAACTGGTACTGAGATCATCTTTAAATCCACTACATTTCATTGGCTTCAGACCAAAGGGATGGAATTACCTGAACTCCTCCCAAATAGGAGATTCGACGACCATCTAAGCTGCGATTATACCTTAAAGAGCAACACCAATCCATAAGATATGGAATTAATTAGGCTTCTCTAAATAGAAGTACTGGCGACCATCTGTGGTGCGGTCAATCTCAGAGAGGAAAGCCACATTCCTCTTCATATTTTCATTCAGAAACCAGTCCCAAGACACCAAAGATGGTAGGGATACATACGGATCAATGATCCATTCTGAATTGTCTAGAGACATCTCAATGTCCATCCCTAAAGGAGGAATTCAGAATACATCAAGATCGCAAGCCCTGAAGCAGCAGGCAAAATATCAAGCTAGTAGCAAAGAATATCTAAAAGGGAAGTGATCAAAAATATATTTCCCTGCCATATATATAATGATGTTTGATATACACAATGTAAACTATACATGAAAAAATGGCTAAGCTAGTCTGTGCAGGAAAATACAAGCTCATCTACAAGTCAGGATATATGCGAGCTAACAAGCCCAACATGGCATCCCTCTCAGAAGAAGGAGGCGAAGCTTTGGTCTCCTATACGAGAATATCCACATGACCCAACAGATCTGCAACCATCTGCATGGTGACCATATTATCATCGATGTAAGTGCTCATCTCTGTAATCATGCCAGTAGTAAGGGACCTCACTGCAGTACTATCTGTAATGGCTATATCACGGGAAAATATGGCAATATCTCGCTCAACTATCACTGCATCTCTGGATGATTTGGCCTCATCCCGCTCAACAACAGCGACATCTCTACGAGCTAATGCCTCGCCTCTCTTTAACAGAGCTGCGTCTCTCCCATCAAGGGAAGTCAACATCAAGGCTCTAACCTGGTCTCTCTCGAAGGTCATCAGATGGAGACTCTGCTCGAAGTACTGTGCTGAATGTTGTATCACAACAGTACTAGTATTGGGAGAATCCAAGGGAAATGCTGGCAACCCGGTAACTAGGTCTTCCTCGAAGTGGGAATCAACGTCCTCCCAAGGCTCTCCATCATCTGTCTCACTATCTGGTACTGTGGATTCTACCACAGCCGATAAAATCTCTGTCTCCATCCATGTGGAATACTCTGCAGAACAACCAGGATGGCTCATAGAAAATGCAGCTATCTCACGCTGATCCCAACAAGCATACACATGGGATCAGTCCTCTGCTGAAAGATAGTGAGAAGCAGAACGTTGACCTAACGCCCCCTCGAAAGGATGAAAGTCCTGAAACTGGTTAAACTACGACATCACAGCCAGCGGGTGATAGGTAGTCATGCCCCTCAAGCCAGCCAGAGAGAAATAGTCCATGCCCGGAGCATTAGTAATAAAGCTCTAAGGTGAGCTAAGCCCCGAACACGGCAATATGACAAATGGATCTCTGATATCCGCCAAGAACATAGACCAAGACATGGTGTTCATACACTCCGATGGCTGAAAGGAGTATAACATGGCTATATCATGGGTGAAACAATACCCATGCCATCTAAAGGTGCCAATCGGTCTCAAGTGTGACATAAACCACACGTATAGCATAATCGAGCTGCCCGTGAACACTCTTGTCGGATAAGTACAGCAGTATGTAGCTAACCTTAGGGTCTCTGCTATAATCATCGGTATAATGGTATGACCCTCCCTGAGAGCTCTCACTGCCATGATGACTCCAATGTCTATCTCATCCATCTATCATGGCATATAGACATACGACAACACACACAATAACAGTACATCAATCCTGGCTAGACGCCAATGATCCTCCAGTGTAGTGAAATCCCCAAAATGTCGTGTATAACTATCCACAGAGCCAAATCTGTCAAACAAAAAATATTGGGATATAACGTGGCTCGATGTAAGCTCATCTTTTACCACCCTGCGCCTCAATCTAGTGAGGGTCATGAACCATCGACCCATGTCCCCTAAAGCCATATGCACGCAAGGTCTATCCAGCGACATCATCGTCAACCGTGCAACTCATCCAAAGTGGGGGTCAACTCTTGGGTCCCAAATTGGAAAACCTGTCACTCCGATACCCAATGCTCTAGCATGCCATCCACAAATCCCGTGGGAACCTGAAACATCAACAGGGTCATAGTATGCTGCAATAAATGATCTACGGTCACCCTGTCTGATGGTGACATGCTATCATACCACGATCGCATGCTCGATGCCACCAATGATGGTGGGGTATGATCAATACGGCTAACTGTCGAAGAAGACATCTATACGGGTCGTGTCATAAGACCATCCGGGGGTCAATATTGAATATCTCTAGACATACATACATATGCATAACATGATACATGCATTACAGATAATAGATGGCAATATGATATAGGGAATGAAAAAAGTGTGCATACATTCCTAAGTATATCAAAATCTAATACATCATCTCTGTACAACTACAAATATAAGGAAATAGGGCAGATGACCTACTACTAACAGAGGCCTATCAAAAGATATAGTGAGAATGGGGCACAACCGCCCAATAGCTAACAGAGGCCTATCAAAAGATAAACGAGAATACACATCAGAAGAAGATAATGGTGTCAATGTCTACATCATCAATCCTGTCCACCTGATGTAACTCATCCTGAGTCATTGGATCTCAATCAACAAGGATGTCAGGCCTATATAGAGGAGGATCTGCACTGGCAAAACCGAATGGGTCATCTGAGGGGCCAGCGCCTGAGCTGGAAGGATCAAACGAATCTGCCTCTGCCGGATCTCTGCACAAATGCCGGATAAAGAAATGTGCCTGGTCTAGTCGCCGGGTCAAACATTCAATCCGTGTCACATGAGTCGGATCTCGGACATAGGCTATCCAATCCGTCATCATCACGGATCCTGGAACCATATCCCCCATGAACTAAGTGGCGCGGGACTGGGCTCCAATAGTATGAGGGAACCACCAACGCTGGAATGTCTCCTGGGTGCAAGGACCCTCTGATAATGCAAAGTCGTCAACCCCCAACAATGGGATATCAGTGATGGGTGACTGCGATCCAGGCCAATAACGCCTGGCAGGAGGCAAGATCGACATACGAATCTCCCCTTTGGTGCTCCTAATAGCACGCTATCCTAAATAGAGCTCCTATCTTCCATCTGTAAATAGAGGAACTCTACGGGTGGAAATCACATACTCGACGCCAGTCGAGTACCCATCCTCAAAACTGATGGCCAAATGTTCCCTTGAATAAGGAATCCATATGATGATATCAGCTGTCAACAACTCCAGCTACATGCGACAGTGAATGAAACCCTCAGCTACAGGGACCTCCGCCAAAATGGAATGATGCCATCGTCGTCCTCGTGGATATGTATCTAAACCTAACACACTCACAGGACGCAAGCATGGGAGCCTCTTGTAGGCCCTAAAACTGCCAACACAATGCCAAAACATCTGTGCTCAGTAAACACTCTTAACCTATAAATGGGAAATGATAAGAGAAATACTCACCAGCAAAAATGTGTAGAATCCTAGCCAAGCCTCAGTCAAACCCTATGAGCGCATAGGCATGCCCTAGAGGAAATAGGCAAAGGTGTATGAACCCAATCATACTCTCTAATACGGTCCATATGATGCGTGGCGCTGATCAAAGTGAACGACACCGTAGAAGAGTTATCTGCTATGAAGAAGCCTCTAATGATCATCAGGAACAATCCCCGAAGAATGCGATCCCTGACTCTGACATCATCAGGCATGGGCTTACTCAAAAGCCTGTTCATAGCATCTACGCTCAAAGGACCTGCACGAACAGTCCTGCCATTGAGCGCCTCCGCCGGAACTCCTAACAAGGATCTGATGGCAGTTGAGGTAATATTCGTCATGCAAGGCACTGTCTCCCCTCCAAACTCCATACCTGTAATAAACCGCTAATCCATCAGCGTCATCATCACCTCACAATCCAATAAATGGAATGACTGAGTCTGATGAAACCATCTCTCAGACAATGCTCTGAGGTAACCCCAGGGACAACGACGGGGAAGGATGGAGAAGAATGCCCCGAATCCCCAATCATGCACTACCGCTCTATAATCAGGATGAAGAGCATGATATATGGAGTGTATACTAAATCAATTCCCTCGAGGCTGTGTAAAGCCGGGAACCTGCATGAAATACAGATCAACATCAGAATCCTTTATTCCTCGTCAATAGGAAAGAAGGAAGATCAAGATCTAATGTCATACCTCGTTAGCATGCAAGTACATCGAGGGATGTCTGCTCAAGTCACCCAAAAGATTTGGGTTTGCCACCTGAATACTCGGGAGCTCCCTACGGGGAACATGTATGACAGGAGCGGGGTCGTCAATCGGAATATCCTTATCCTAGTCCTCAACGTCCGACACATCAGCCTGGACTGGACGTATCACTGCCTCCACCAATCTTTAAGGCTGTCTAATAGAACGGGATCGAGGCACTTCAGAAGCCCTCCTCCGTACACCAGAAGTGGTCCTACGGGAACTACTCGGCTGATCCGAATCCATAATATCTGGACAACAAATCTCAAAATCACCTTATAAATGGTGTGGTATTTCCTTACCTGTAGCTTTTTAAAATGCATTTTATGACTACATGCATGCATGCATTACTTTAACAAACATCTATAGTGGAGTTAAAATTGCATGACTAATTAAATGCCTACATTTTGGAAAATTTTACCATAGTCCCCTTTAAAAATAGGAGTATCCACATGCACATAGGCATGACTAGGTGGCCATTCAGTAGCACACCTACCCCAAAGTCATATACATAATATATGCATTAAAAATTAAAATCATCAATGCATAAGGTTAACCTCAATATCAGGAGTACTTTGCCTTTTTACCTTTTGCTCATTAAACCTCAAATAGGACAAAAATAGCAAAAAAAGGTGCCAATTCGACTGTCTCAAAAGTCAAATTTTATCACATCATTATGTTCAGCATGGTTTAATACTAACATTTACTATGTTGAATATTTTTTATCAAGTCATTTGAGCATACATAATCACTACTATTTGTTTAGATGCATTTCATGCGATAACTAATTTTCCAACGGATAAAAACTAAAAAAAGTACATGCATACATTACCAGGATAGTTCAGAACACTTGTACGGTGACAGAAGTTAAAGAAAATCACCCGAACTCAACAGATCTGAAGGAGAGCTCCAGATTTTTTCTTTGTGAGACAAGTTGAAAGTGACTTGTGAGACCAACCTGCAGGATATTAATATCCACGGTTGGTCGTAGGTCCATCTGCGGCTGAAGCAGGTGTACCTGCGGCACTCTTATGTGGGCCCCACCCCTCCAGCTCAGTCCAGTTCGAGTTGCAAAAGAGTTCTTGCGGATTGAAAAAGTGAAATCGGGAATAAAAACGTTACGCGATTGAACAAAATAGCCTGTAATTCTGGTCTTCTCAGATGGAACTTTGAGTCTGTACATCACTCATTGGTAGTCACCCAAACATGAGGTATACCATGCCAATGATCTCATTTGTTACAAATCGCATTCAGTAATACCTTGTACAGGTCCAATGCTGCCAATTCTGGGTCATTACCCTAAGGATCATTGTGATCCCCGATGGGGGTTACAATGTTGAACCCCGGCGGGGGTTACAACACATGTTCATCCGTTGACACACATACCAACTGAAGGTAAATTAGCCTTGATGTTATTTTAGCCGATGGTAAGTAAACCCATCTAGGCATCGAGAGCTGTTCGATGATTGCGTACGTTTGTATTCATAAGTCCCTAGTGGATCCTCGACGGGGTCACAACGTAATGTTCCGTTGATTCACACGTCAGCGAAGGTCAAGCAACCTTAACAATCTGCTAACAAAATATCATCCATTGATTCACATGTCAGCGAAGGTCAAGCAGCCTTGACAGTCTACCCCACAGGGTTTTCCATCCGTTGATTCACACGTCGGTGAAGTACAAATCAACGAAGGTCAGGCAATCCTGACATCATCTGCTGTTTGGCAGTAAATCCAACAGAATCTTGACATATCCTGGCGATACAAACCAGGAAAGGTCAACGTCATCCAAGAGGATCGATGATGGAATATGTTATACACATCCTCAAACAGACAACATTCTAATAGATTCGGATCACACATCCGATCAGGTCATAGTTACCAATCCTCGATAAACATTACAAGGATTCAACAATCATCCCCAACATGTTGGGCAACAACCCCGTACACATACATCATACATTTGCATCATAATGCTACATATAGTATTATGTTTATCTTATGGCATTTCAAGTGTCTAAGATTCTTTATCCTACCCATGCATTGCATTGCATGGGTATGATAAAAAGGGGCATCTATAGACACTCAAAATTTTCTACACACCTATCACTAATATTGCAGGAGGACATATTCGTCTTTCAAGAGGGAACCTTGGAAGACAGTTCATATCCATTCCGGATACTACCGGAAGTTCAGCATCAACCCCAGAACACACACCGGGAGTATCAATTCTAACTTGGGAGATAACCCCGAGGCGTGCAGATCCAATACCGGAACACACAACAGAGAAGACCGATTAATCTCAGAGATAACCCCGAGGTATCAAGTCTCTGTCCCAATCATGGGAATAGCTACCAACCTTGGTTATCACCCCAAGGAATACAGTTCCGACGATAACCCCGGAAATGCTTGTTTTAAATGCAACCAGATTCAATCTAGGCGCTCACAACGAGAACACCCGGTATTAACCCGGAGATAACACCAGGAGGATAGACACAGCTCAGAATTGACACTGAGGACCTTCAACACTTGCAGCAGTCTAATCTCAGCAATAATCCTGAGCAACGTCTGCTTTACCACCCCAAACTGGCGATAACTCCGGTGAGGGGTCAAGGCATCATCTCACCACTCTAAAGACACATCACGTCGTCTCAACATTTCATACACACATCTATACACAACGATGTCCCACAAGAATCGAGGAAAACAAATCCCGAGTGACTATTGTGCGGTAACGGATATAATTTGAAGCTTGAAGACCGGAGGGCATCGTCCTATCTTCAATGACTTCGTACAAACTCTAATCCCATGCCATTGTACAACTCTCAATAACGGCAGATCAAAATAGGTTTTGTATACCTCAGTCGGATGCCCGGATTACAATTCTAAAAGTTCGAGCGGACATTGCAGTGCCTACATGCACGTACTACGAGATGACCCAACCCGAGAAACCCCGGGCACCCCGGGCAGCCTCAGGTACACATGCGGCTGGCCGTAGGTACACCTGCGGCTCCCCCGTCTATAAATAGAGGGCTTGGGGTGGCCATTTTAAGAAGAGAGAGAGCGAGGAAGCCCTGTCAAATTTTCTCCGTACTTGCAATGTACTGAGTGTTTTCCCATTTTAAACACTTGTGAGCTCACATATAGCTACTTTTGTACCGGTGGGAGCCAAGTTTCATTCACTTTAAAGATATAGAAGCCTTTTTTGGCAGCCCACTGTAAGCTTTCTCACACACTTTTAAGTCTTTCTCTTCATCTTTGCACACACCCTTCTTCACGTTGATAGTCGTGTTGCGTGTGTTTTCCCGGACTTCGGTCCATGGTTTTATTTTAGTTTATATATATATATATATTATATTTATATATATATATATATATATATATATATATATATATATTATATTTATATATTTATATATATGGACTAATATTATCGAGTTATGTCTCGATTGAGCCTATACTTCGGTCTGGAGCATTTATTTGCTTATATATATATATATATATATATATATATATATATATATATATATATATATATGAACTGTGTGTCGAACTTTGTTCGATGATCCCAGACTTCAGTCTGAAACGTTTACTGCTTTAATATATATACATTTATATATATTAACTGTGTGTCGGACTCTGTTCGATGAGCCTGGATTTTACATCCGGTGCGTTTATTCGCTTTTATATATATACTTATATATATGAACTCTTGTCGAACTCTGTTTGATGAGCTTGGATTTTATATCCAGTGCGTTTACTCGCTTATATATACTTATATATATATATACTTATATATATGAATTGTTGTCGAACTCTGTTCAATGAGCCTGGGTTTTACATCCGGTGCATTTATTTCTTTTATATATATATATATATATATATATATATATATATATATATATATATATATATATATTTCGTCTCACCTGGAGTTTACTTCATGGTGGTTGATTGCTTTTACAGCTTTCTTTACGTTTCATCCTGCCTGGAGTTCACTTCGTGATAGTTGATTGCTTTGTACAACTTTATTTATATTTTGTCCCACTTGGAGTTTCCTCCGTGGTGGTTGATAGCTTTTTATAGCTTTATTTACATTTCTGATCCCCCATGGAGGTGCTTCGTGGTTGGTGATCATGTGTGTATATATATTTATAGCTTTTATATATATAACTGCTTACTGCTTTCATACAAATTGTGGTATCATGTGCGCCTAGGAATCATGTGATTACAGATTCAGCCTATTGGATCTATATTCGGTTCCCGTGATGGATATTTTCAGTTGTAAACAACTTGTAAATTATTTTGTGGTGTCTGAATTTCCTCAGATGGTTTTCATACCCACGAGGAAGTCAACATTATTTTGTACATTATTTTCTTACATATGTTTCACATCTCAAAAATAAAATCAATCAAGCCGAACACTTAATAAAATGGAAGTGTAAAATGTCTTAATTACTATTGAGCATCAGGGTTTGAGAAACCGCTTTTATAAAACATCACTGCCATATCTTGTTAAAAACAGAATTTTTATATAAATTCAAACCCTGTTTATATATGTGCGAACGAGGCCTCGCACTACTTCCAAATAACAGCACATTGACCCACACACACATACATTTAGATAACAGTTTCTTGAAAAGAGGCGGTCACCGTGGTAACACGGATGTTGGGGGGTGCCTAACACCTTCCCTACACATAATCAAGTCCCCAGACCCTAATGAATCTCAGTTTCGCCGACCCGTTTAGTAGTGTCACATCACTAGGTCAATGTGCAAACCTTTTCTTGGTTGTGTTGGTTCAACTATTTAAAAAACCAACTGGCGACTCTTAACAGTCCATCATCGACATTATACATGTCGGACCTTTTTCACTTATTTTTTCAAACAAATCTCACCTAAAATGAGAACACCAAAGAACAAGTAACGGAAAGGTACATTTAAAAATCCTGACATCGACAGTGTTGATCAACATAGAGTACTATAGGCTGATCACCTAGATGTGCTCGTAAGCTATGCCGGAGTTACGGACTTATTATCGAGATGCGCTTTTCAAAGAACTTAGGAAATGTTCATGGTCTTGGACCGAAATTGATGTTTTACGGAATATTGTCATTGTAAAACGTTTTGAATAAAAAGAAGTGCTATTTTAAATTATCAATAGTACTTCGTAACTATTGTTCAGTTATTGAAGATATACGATTCCTATGTTTCAAGCATGCCATTTTAGTAGAATTGTTGTACTTGTTGAGCTAGTTAGGCTCACTCTTGCTTGAACTATATGAATGCAGCTAAGATCGAATGGACCGATGGATCAGGCAAGGATAAAGAGAAGGCTAAGGCGAACCCGTAGATTACCTATGTAATAGTATAGGTTTTGTAATGATAATATTTTATATTATGACAAGAACAATTTTAACGGTTATAAAGAACCTGAGAGAATGTTAATATTATTTTGAATATATATAAGATATATTCATTCTTTTGAGGCATTTCAATTGAATGTTTGTGTGAAATGTAGCACCGTGTAGCACCATCTTTCGGGTTGGAAGATACCTGTATTTGGGGGCGTTATAGGTTGGTATCAAAGCCTTAGATTATAAAACTTAAGGGGAGATTTAAACCTTAAGTCATAACCTTAGAAAAGTCAAAAAAATAAAAGATGGAAATTAACCTTATAAAAATGCATTATATATTTTATGTGTTTTTATTATTCTACTGACGTGTACTAATCAAACTTATTTGTGTTGTGTAGATGCCAGGAGAAAATGGAATATCTAGAAACGTACAGGTAGTCAGTGAAGGATCGGTTAATCAGATAGAGATTTTATCGAACCCCATAGCAGCAGAGCCCGAAGTTTTAGTGGTTGAGTCTGGAGACTCAGAGAGCTTAGACCTTATGTCCGTGTTCGACGACATGTTGGAGGAAGAGGTAGAGGTAGTGTTCTTCAACCCAGTAGCAATAGTAGCAGAGATGGCTCCGGGGGAGTCAATGATGTCACTTTTAATGTCAGTATTAGATAGAAACATCCATTACTGTCAGGGAAGTTAAGGAGCTAAAAGCCGAGCTCCAGTATGTCATATAGGATAAGACATACGTGGAGTCCATGTGGGAGCAGGAGCACGATGAGAGAGTTTTGGCCAAGGACAAGGTCCATGAGCTGAAACATGAGGTCTTTGAGCTCAGGGGGGAGCTAAAGACCAAAAAGCAGAAGATAGGGAGAATGTCGTATATTCATAGGAGTTCTCATGCAGACTTCCAATAGCAGGTAGTTGGTTATCCCATTGAGGCAAGGAAGACGCGGCATACTATCAGCCGTGATATTATTGACGGTCTTGCCAAGGCAGATTTTGAAAATGCCTTAAGGCAGATGTAATCTATTAGTAAATAGAGTAGTTTAGATATGTAAATATTGTGTATCTAGTAGTGACGTAAAACCCTCTTTTGTATAACAAAGAGTAGTCTTTTGTAAATCCCAATTTTTGGAAAGCAAATGCGGGAAAGTAATGTAATTAGCTTAGGCTGTGTAATGTAACCGATGTAGTATTATACTACAATGAATCAATATAAGCCTTTTTCCAAACATATTGAGTAATGAATGTTTCAATTATTGTTTAAATTGTGAATAATAACTAACTAACAGGAAATGAATAATAACGAAATGTGTTATTTATTGTAACAACAAAATGCCGCCAAGAAGAGTACCACGTAACCAAGGCGCTAACGTAAACCAATCGTAGGAAGGTCCGGTTAATCCTATATAGGAGTTTGTTAATCTTTTAACAGTCGTATTTAACAGAACTAGGGCTAATATCCCTATAAATCCTGGTGTAGTATGAGCTACTACATTTAAGGATTTCAAGAGTGTGGGTGCGCCGGAGTTCAAAGGAACTACGGACCCTATCGAAGCCCAAACGTGGGTGAAGGAAATCGAGAAGGCATTTGTCTTATCAAATGCCGACGAGGCCCAGAAGGTTGCCTTTGCAACCTACATGATAAAGGGAGAGGCAAACTTTTAGTGGGAGGCTAATCAGACTAGGGCCGGTATTGAGAATCTCACGTGGGTAAGGTTCAAGAAGATATTCTTCGAGAACTACTTTCCCACGAGTATGCAGGGGAGAATGGAGATGAGGTTTCTGGACTTGAAACAAAGGGGACATGACGGTTCCCCAATATGTCAGGCTAGTTTAATGAACTGGCGAGGTTCTCTCCACACCAAGTGGACACCAAGGTTAGGAAGGCGCGATGGTTCGAGCATGGCTTGAAACCCTAGCTCTATAATCACAAATCCATGTTCCAAAGTACTTCCTTTGGAATCATTTTAGAGAAGGCGATAATCACCGAAGGTGGTAGCGAGGTGTTGAGCCAGTACCACAAAGATAAGAAGAATAAAGGGAAAGGGGATGGGGGAGTGAAGGTTAAAGGAGCCATCGGGAGTGGCGAAGGGTATAAACGGAAGGTGGTTAACTCTGGGAATACCAGAGTGAAGCAAGAAGATCCGAAGAGGAGGATGGAGGCCTGCAAGACCTGTGGGAAGACTCGCTTAGGAGTCCGTCTCAAGGGAAAGGTTGTATGCTATAATTATGGAAAGGAGGGTCACATTACACCTAACTGTCCAAGTCCGAAGAAGAACCATGGATGCTTTGTGTGTGGGTCAACTGACCACATGGCAAAGAACTGTTCGGAGAAGGGGACGAATGGGAACAAGAGCGCTAATAGCGGTAAGTTAGCTATTGGGGCGTCCAGCGCAGCCGCTTAGGCCGATGGCCCGTACCTTTAACATGACAGTCCAAGATGCGATGGCATCGAGGGACGTAGTCGCAGGTATTATTTCGATCAATGACATAAATGCTTACATGCTGTTTGACTTGGATGCTACTTGTTCGTTTATCGCATGTGATTTTGCTAGACGATTAGGATTACTTTCCGAAAAGTTGCCTATACCTTTAAATATTAAGGTAGCAAACGAAGAGATAATTCCTGTTGAAGATATTCATAGGAGTTGTTGCATAGATATACGAGGTTATAAATTATCAGTAGATTTGATACCGATAAAGCTAGGAGAATTCAACGTAATTCTCGAAATGGATTGGTTGGTTAACCATGGGGAAATTATAGATTGTCAAAAGAAAAGCGTAAATATTAAAACGTTAAGACAACCTTAGGCAATATTTTACGGTAATAAATCGCCAGGACGTTCGTGTTGTCTTACGATGACACAAACTAGGAAACTATTGAGGAAGGGGTGTGTAGGTTATTTGTGCCATGTTGTTGATACATAGAGAATGGGAGAGACCGTTGAACAAATACCTATTGTGAATGAATTTATGTATGTATTACCAAGTGAATTGCCAGGTCTTCCACCGGATAGGGAGACTGAGTTCGTGATAGACATTATGCCAGGAGCGGCACCAGTTTCCAGGGCACCGTATTGTATGGCGCCAGTGGAGATGAAGGAATTGATGGTGCAGTTACAATAACTGTTGGACAGGAAGTACATTCAACCGAGTGTTTCGCCGTGGGGAGCATCGATACTGTTTGTCAAGAAGAAGGACGGATCGTTAAGACTTTGTATCGACTACCGAGAGTTGAACAAGTTAAAGATAAAGAATAAGTACCCATTGCCTAGGATCGATGATCTTTTTGATCAGTTGAAAGGACCAAAGTATTTTTTTAAAATAGATTTAAGGACGGGGTATCATCAGCTGAAAGTTAAGAATGAAGACGTACTAAAGACGACATTCAGGACTCGTTACGGTCATTACGAGTTTCTAGTGATGTCATTTGGGTTGACTAATGCACCAGTTGCATTTATGGATATGATGAACAGAGTGTTCAAATAATATTTGGACAAGTTCGTCGTGGTGTTTATCGATGATATTCTAGTCTATTCTGAGACGCCAGAAGATCATGCTGAACACCTAATAATAGTGTTGGAAACACTAAGGAAGGAGAAGTTATATGCGAAGTTCACTAAGTGTGAATTTTGGCTAAAAAGGTACATTTTTTAGGTCATTTCATTGACCATGAGGGGATTTCAGTAGATCCAACGAAGGTAGAAGCCGTGATGAATTGGGAACAACCGAAAATGCCGACTGAGGTGCTAAGTTTCCTAGGGTTAGCGAGTTACTATCGGAGATTCTTCCAAGATTTTTTGAAGATAGCTACTCCATTGACTAACTTGACAAGGAAGACGGTGAAATACGCGTGGATGGAGAAATGCTGAGGATAGTTTTCAAGAACTGAAGAAGAGGTTAAGTGAAGCGCATGTTTTGTTATTACCAGATGACATATGAAATTTCGTAGTTTATAGTGATGCTTCACATAGAGGACTTGGTTGTGTGCTCATGTAGCATGGTAAGGTCATTGCGTATGCATCACAGCAGTTGAAGGATTATGAGAAAGTTTACCCTACTCATGATCTGGAACTGGCCGTGGTAGTGTTTGCCTTACAGATATGATGACATTATCTTTATGGAGAAAATGTGAGATATACAAGGACCACAAGAGTCTAAAATATATCTTCACACAGAAGGAGTTGAATATGAGGCAGAGGAGATGGCTGGAGTTGATAAAGGATTACGACTGTGAAATCCTGTATCACCCTGGGAAAGCCAATATAGTTGTCGATGCCTTAAGTAGGAAGGGTCAGGAGAAGTTGTCTATGTTAACGGCTCAAACTGAGTTAATAACAGAGATGGCAAGGATGGAGTTAGAGGTGAAGTTATCGAGTGAATCAGGACAGAGACTGTTTGCGACGGAGATCTAATCTACCATCGTAGAGAGAGTTAAGGAGGTGCAGCTCAAAACTGATAAATGTGATCAGATGAAGAAACGGTTAACCAATGAAAAATATTTAAAATACAGTCTTGATAATGAGGGATTATTAAGATTTGAAAGAAGAATTTGGTTTCCAAATGAGAAGGAATTAAAGGAGCAAGTTTTATAAGAAGCTCACAGTTCGAGGCACTCGATTCATCCTAGTAGCACTAAGATGTATCAAGACCTTCGATAGAGTTTTTGGTGGCTAAACATGAAGAGAGAAATAGCAGAGTATGTGAGTAGTTGCTTAACTTGTCAGAAAGTTAAGGCCGAACATCAACGACAAAGTGGCTTATTGCAGTCATTGGCAATTCCGGAGTGGAAGTGGGAGCATATCACGATGGACTTTGTGGTAGGACTTCCGACTACTCAGAAGGGATATGATGCAATTTGGGTAATAGTGAACCGGTTGATGAAGTCGGCTCACTTTTTTCCAATTAGGGTTAAGTATAACTTAGACCAGTTAGCCAAACTCTATGTTAAGGATGTTATTTCAAAACATGGAGCACCAGTTTCGATTGTGTCAGATCGTGACCCACGATTCACGTCAAACTTTTGGAGGAGTCTGCAAGAATAGTTGGGGATGCAGTTAAAGTTGAGTACGTCATATCATCCATAAACCAATGGATAAAGCGAGAGAAAAATTCAGACGTTAGAAGATATGTTAAGATCTCGCGTTAAGGATTTTAAGGGTAGTTGGGATGATAATCTACCGTTAGTAGAGTTTGCGTATAACAACAGTTATCATGTAAGCATAGGTATGCCATGCCGCCTTACGAAGCCTTGTACAGGAAAAAAATGTAGAACACCATTGTATTGGGATGAAGTGGGAGAACGCCGAATGGTAGGACCAGAATTAGTGCTGCAAACATCGAATATAGTGAAGCTAATACGAATGCGATTGGTAGAAGCTCAAGACAGACAAAGGAAGTTGATAGATTTGCATTGAGTGAATAGGGAGTTCGAGGTAGGCTAGTTTGTATTTCTAAAGGTATCTCCCTGGAAAGGAAAGATACGCTTTGGAAAGAAGGGAAAGTAAAGTCCCAGGTTTATATGACCTTTTGAGATATTAGAAAAAGTGGGAGGGGTAGCTTATGTGGTAGCATTACCTCCAGACCTAGAACGAATACATAATGTGTTTCACGTATCTGTATTACGTCCTTATAAGCCTGATTACAAACATATAATAGAGTATGAGCTGATTCATATCGAGAAGGACTTAACATATGAAGAGATGCCGATTCAAATCATCGATAGAAAAGAATAAGTTCTACGGAACAAAGTTATACCGTCTGTAAATGTGTTATGGAAAAACCACGATGCCGAAAAAACAACGTGGGAACTTGAAGAAAAGATGAAGAAAAATTACCCTCAATTGTTTATGTAATTTATTTATTTTAGCCAGATTCTGGGGACAGAATCCTTAGAAGGGGGAAAGAGTGTAACGCCCTAGAAAATCGAACCTTTTGTAAATATTTTTATAATGAAGAAAATAATATTATTTGTTATTATTATGTGTTAGTAAGATGAATGTCGTTCTATAACCTAGAAACGTCGGAACGTCGTAGTATTTTAACTACGTGAAGGAATTAAAGTGTTTGAATTTCAAGACGAAAATAAAAGCTTTCCGAGAAATTTTCCAAAAAAACACTATTCATTGATTTCCGCTCGGGGATTATTTTTGAACTTCCGAGAAATACGTAATGTTAGAATATCGAGGTGAGATGGAATATGTAATAATAATTCAAGTATGGAAAACACAATATTTTATATGCGGACTTAATTTGAGAACGTTAAGTATTAAAGTCTAATGAAATGGAATTATTGATCTTGTAGGAAGTACAAGTATAATAAGAATTAAGGGGCAAGCCCAAGTGGTAGTAATGTTTAGCCCAAATGTTGGTTAATATGAAGCCCAAACTAAATTAATGCAAGCCCAGAAGAATAAGATAAGTAATTTAAAACCTAAGCCCATATAATGATCCAATGGGTAAAGCTAGATCCATGGGGCAACCCATAGGTGAATTGGGGATTAAGGGTTTGTTGTGGAGGCCAAGTAATTAGTGTGGCTAGCAAGATTACTTAGTTGTTAAGTAAGTGAATAGTAAGGAGGTTTGTAAAGGAGGTGGATGATTTAATGTCCATTATGCCCCAACTTAGAGACTTCTATAAATAGCAAGCTTGCAATTCATTAGTTGTTTGTTAATTTTCATCCAAGCAAAACAACTTAAGTGTTAGAGAGAATGTGACAACCCGAGAATTTGGGCAATTTATTAAAATCTTAAATGATTGATTTAAGGTCAAATATTAGACCTAGACAGAAAATAAGTATATGCGTTTAATGTTATTGGGATTGAATTTTGAGGATTTCAAATTTCGGTGAAGGATATAGGTGAATTATTCAGGATTAAGGATTTATGTGATTATGTTCTGTGTTTATGGTTAATGATGTATTCAGAATGTAGTTAAGGGTCATGGGTTGATCAGATAAATTACATCTGTGATAAACCCTAAGTATATATTAAGAACGACAGTGTTCGAATAGAAAACCCTAACGTCTGACAAGAAACCCTAGAAATCGGTTCTGGAAACCCTAGTTTCAGTTCCGGAAGTCCGAAACCCTAATTCGGATATTGAAAACCCTAGATTGGGAATGTAATGATATGTTTAAGGTTAAACGTCATTAATATTAAAATTAATTAGGGAAAACCCTAATGAATTATTGGGAACCCGATTTGATTATTTGAAAACCCTAATACTAGCTCTGAAAAAAACCTAATTTCAGATACTGATAAAATGAAACCCTAATCTGGGAATATAACGGAGAATTTTAATGCTTTAGTGCTATTAATTAAGTATTAATTAGGGTAATGGTTAATTAATTAACAAATCCTAATTTCCAATTTTTGGAACCCTAATTGTTCCGTCAGAAACCCTAATGCTCAAATGTGGATTTAATTATTAAAATTAGCAATGCTAATTAGGAAACCCTAATCCTAATTATTTTTAATTTATGAGTAATTAGAAAACCCTAATCTAATTACGAATATTTAATTTCTAAAATTAGAAAATTATTTTCTATTAGAAAACCCTACTTTGTGGGTTATAAACCCTAATGACCATTTTGACCCTAATTGCTAAATTAGCAACGTTAATTAGGAAATATTAATCCTAATTTGTTAAAGTCCTAATGTAAGTAGGAAATTATAATATAATTAGAATCCCTAATTATATTTTTTTTTAAATCATGATTTTCTATTTTAAATTCTAATTAGAAAATCTTAGAAATCCAAGTTGCTAAATATTTAAGGGTCAAACCCTAAACTCTCAATGATTCAAACCCTAACCCTAAGGGTGTGCAACTCATGAAAATCCTAGAAATAAATGGAAAAGACAAGAATGCCCTTATGTCACATTTTTAAATGGATAGCTTGTAAAACTTTCCATGATCTTGGGTTGGTGAACAACCCTAACCCTAGCCCTAGCCATGTGTCCAAGCAATCCAGCAAAATCAGCAGCAAGATCAGATCATGCAATGTATCACATAATATATATAGATCTAAGAGAGAGAAAGTGTACAAAATTTGCTCATTTACTCATCCTTGACTCTCTCTCTCTCTCTCTAAAAGCTTCGAAATGTAGTGTTAGATCAATCCCAAAATACAGCCCTACATTTATTCACATCAGATCAGAAACATAGAATCATGAATTGATGCATAAAGGTATAAACCCTAAATTTCGAAATCTATGATTTTGATGTTTAATGTTGTTGTTTGTTGGTTAAATATGTGTTATAAGGTGTCAATTAGAGATCTGGGTTGTTGGATCATGGATCCATAACACCTAGATGCTCGAATCTAGCATTTTAGAAAAACTGGAAATCTGGTAAAAATGTTGACTGACAAGTAAATGTCAGGGCTTCTAGATCCGTGTGTGTTAAGTTTTATGTGTGTTTTATGTTATGGATCTATAGTATGCTATGTGTTCTTTATTCTGCAACTTGAATCAAGTCCAGATCTTGTCTAGATCAGAAGTTATGAACGGTCAAACTTAGTTGACCGATCATAAAATATGAATTCTAGGTAACCCAGAAATCTCGATGTTGTCTGACAAGGTTTTTCAGGCGCTAGATCTCACGATGTGTTATTGTTTATGTCATGTTGTTGGTTGGATGTTGTAGTCGGACATGTATTCTACATACTCAAACCATTAGATCACCTGGATCGTGCTTAGAACGAATGTAATCAGTGGTCAAACATGCTTTGACCAACTGTCCGGATGAATTTCTGGAAAACCCAGAATTCACCATGAACAGGTTTTGTCAGGTAGTTTGACTGGACTTAATAGCTTAGATCTGTTGTTGTTAAGATGATATGAGGTTATTTACTTGTACAGTGACATGATTAATACACAATGAAACATTAATATTACATTAATCATACCTGGAAGGCCTAGATTCGGAGGCTCAAAGTAGGGACCATGGACTGTTCTTCATTTTCTGGGTAACCCAGAAAATGAAGAACAAGCCTGACATGACTTTTAGGCGCCGATATCTCTCTGTTGTGATGTAGTATTGTCATGAAACAAGTTTGTGATTGTAGTATTACATTAGTACTATAACTTTAACACGAATTCCAGTCCAGAAATAATTGGGAACATAGAAATAAAACCAGTCAATCAAGGACCCTCGAACACTGTCAAGAACACTCAAGAACACCAAGAACACATATAGCGACGGTTCTGTCGCTATAGGGCCCTTTAGCGACAATTTATTTATTAATTTCAGGAAAATGATTAAAAATTAGAAAAAAAATGGTTTTTAATTATTAAAAATACATAATAAATTATGAAAAATTATTTTAAAGTCTGAAAAATAGTTTTTAACTATTTTGAGTATATTTCGAAAATATTTAATATTTTTGGAATATAAATGGTATTTATTTATTTAATTATTGTATTAAATAAATTATTTAAAAATAATTTTAATTTCATGAAAAATCATGAAAAATTATTTTGTGGTATAAGAAAATATTTTAAGTTATTTTTGATGACTTTTAATATTTCGTGATGAAATTCATTAATTAATCAATATTAATGATAATTACTTTATTTAATAACTATATTAAATAAATTAAGGAAAAATGGAATTAATGCTTTATAAATCATATAAAAATGATTTAAGTGTTATAAAAATATTTTAAGTTATAAAATATAACTTTTGATATTTTGGCATGAAAATGTTAATATTTTAATATTAATATTAATTATCGGATAATGGATTTAAGTGTTTAAAAATCATATAATTGTGATTTTAAGGTATTAAAAATACTTTGATATATTATAATTATATTATAATATTATGTAATGATTTTCATTAATAATGTATATTAAATGAATATTAATGATTAGGGAATTAAGTGGTGTTTAATTCATTTTAAATACGGTTTTAAGGATTGAAAAATATTGATAAATGGTAATAATTATCCGAAAATTATTACGAGCCTAGGAAAAATGTTTTGACTGATAAGAAAGTTATCTGTGATATTGTTAAGTATTAAGTCAGAGTTTAATTGAACTTAAACTCGATTTTTGTCCGACTAGACCGTCGGGATGATAGAATTGTGTCGGTTTCAAGTCATGACTGAAATAGTTTGACCTGATACTAAGTCTTATGTGTTGTAAAGACTGATAGGGTTATGTGCTATGTGTTTAGGTTATTCTGTGTGTATAAATATAACAGTATTATACTGTGATGATATTATTCTAATATTGGAGATCTATATTATTAATATTAGGTCTTCGGGGTAATGCGTTATTAAATTTTGTTGCGGTAATCAACGGTTCAGGCAAGTTTTCTTGTACTTAACTCTAATAAGAGTATTTTATTCAAGCTGATGGTTAATCATTGATGATTGCCATGAAAATTGTATTCTGTACATCTTGCATGTATAAGTTAGGAATGAAAGGCTGATCACCTTCATTACCAGTTGGTTCAGAAATGTTTGTTCATGTTTAAAACTTGTTCAGTCAAAAGTTTGTTCGTAATAATTCTCAACTATATTGATGAATTATAGTCAGCTTATTATTCATACTCTTCAATCATGTATTGTTATATTGTTGTATATAAACTTGATGGGCAACTTTCATGCTCACCCTTGCTATATCATAATAAAACATTGCAGATAAGGCGAACGTGTTCGGATACAGGAAAAAGGTTAAAGCCAAGTTCAGCTTGGGATAAAAAGTGCGGCTTGTTTGTAATAATATATTGTGATAAATATAGTTGTATAATAGATATTATATGAATGATATTTAAGTTAAGGTTACTCGACTTGGGTAAAATAGTGTGTAATGTATTGTATAAACAATTTATGTTTATATCTTCCGCAAATAGTGATAGAAATAGTATACCGGATCCAAGATGATTTGGGACCTGGATTCGGGGGTGCTACAGAGAATAAGCACTTTTAAGTCAAAACTTCCATGGTTAGATTTTCAAGAAGGAGAAGCTAGTCATCAAAGGTAAATGATCTTATGATCTTATATCTTCCATCTCTTTCATTGTAGGGTGATAAGAGAAATGTATCTTAATGAACATGTATGCTAAGAACATATAAGAATTAAATAATCAATGGACTTAAGCCAAATAAGTAATGAATAAGTAATTTAAACCTAAATAAGTTATGAACTTATGAAGAACATATATGAACTTGTAATATGTTTACCTAAGAAGTTAGTATGATTTATAAGATGTAAGAATGTTGCTTAAATGACTTAAATCAATAATAAGTCATAAGGGATCAAATCTTGTAAGTTATAATTTGTTAAGTTATGAACTTATGAGGAATAAGCCATAACCAAATTTAAAGATAAGTTGTTGTAATATGTAGATTGAGATGTCTAGTTAATTAATTGAATCCATTTGGAATGATGAATAAATCGCTAGTAACGAAGTTTTGCTGGAATTCACACGATTGGACGATAATCGTCGAATTTGTGAAATTCTCGGAATGGAAGTCAGATTTTATGTTTGAACTCAAAAAAGTTGGTTTTCGATGATGACAAGTCCTATTTGGCATTATAGAGTTGTGGGCTCAAAAATGACTGAATTCTGACTTAGAACGAAGAAACGAGCGTTGAACGTTCACGAATGTTTATCGTTTTTGTTAAAAATGAACTAATAGGTGAATTTTTAGTTTACAAAATCAAATAGATAAAATTCTTGCATAAACTCGTAGAGTATATAATTTGTGAACCAAAGGCTCTTGAACGAGCTAATTCGGACTTATAACGAATAAGTTACAAGGCCGAGAATCTCACAAAGCTAAAAATCTGTCAAAATTATCAGGTGCACAGAGCTGGCGCCGCGGCACCAGCCCAAGGCCAAATAGATGGCGCCGCAGCACCGAGCATGGCAGGATGAAGCTGTGACCTACTAGAGTTTGGCGCCACAGCGCGGCCATAACGAAGGGGACTCGCGCCGCAGCGCCGAGTCCGGATTTCTAGCCCTAGAGCATGGCGCCACAACGCGACATAATGAAGGAATGTTGGCGCCGCAACGCTATTCTTAGGGTCTAGGCAATGAAGAAAGTTTAAAAGTAGAACATGAATGGTAACTGATTAACAAAGAACTAAAGCTTAATTATAACATTGTTAAGCAATGATTAAACCTTAAGTATGATCACTTAGGGTTGAAGTAACTTAATTGCATATGAACATAAGAACGACATAACGGAAAGCCAGAACCAATAATAATAAATCTAATACATAATTAGACTGAGAAGAAGGGTAAGATTCTTTAAGAACTATGTATGTTATTCATGACCTAATGTATTATGTGATGATATTATTTACTATAGAGACCTTAAAGACTTAAAGTGCAAGTGTTATATCTGTAGCAGACGCTAAAGGCAGGTATTCTTACCCTTGTTCTAGTTCAATCTAGACAAGATTTGTGATTCATGTATTCTTACGCATGAATTATGTCTGATGAAGTCAAAACCAATTCTTTCGGCTAGACTTATGATATGTTACCATCTAGCAAAGTATTGTCAATGTTTTACCAAACTATGTTGGTGTGGTTTTCAAAAGAAGACTGAGTATGCTAAATTGTTTTGTCGTCAAATGACTGACACATGAGGTTGCCACAACTTAAACGTACATACGTTTAATGAATGTAGTGTTGATCAACATGGAGTACTATAAGTTGATTACCTAGACGTGCTCGTAAGCTATGCCGGACTTACGGACTTAATGCCGGGATGTCCTTTTTCAAAGAACTTAGGAAATGCTCATGGTCTTGGACCGGAATTGATGTTTTACTGAATATTGTCATTGTAAAACATTTTGAATGAAAAGAAGATCTATTTTGAATTATCAATAGTACTTCATAACTATTGCTAGTTATTAAAGATATACGATTCCTATGTTTCAAGCATGTCATTTTAGTAGAATTGTTGTACTTGCTGAGCAAGTTAGGCTCACTCTTGCTTGAACCACATGAATGCAGCTAAGATCGAACGAACCGACGGATTCGACAAGGATAAAGGGAAGGCTAAGGCGAACCCGTAGATTACCTATGTAATAGTATAGGTTTTGTAATGATAATATTTTATATTATGACAAGAACAATTGTAACAGTTATAAAGAACCTGGGAGAATATTAATATTATTTTGAATATATATATATATAAGACATATTAGTTCTTTTGAGGCATTTCAATTGAATGTTTATGTGAACTGTAGCATCATGTAGCACCATCTGTCAGGTTGGAAGATCCCCGGATTTGAGGGCGTCACACTAATTTGCTAAACGGGAACCCTAATCGCTAGTTAAGCAAGCTTAATGATAATTTGTAAATCTCAAACCTAATTTCCATTTTTTATATAATTAGATAACCTAAGCTAATTAAGAAAGCCTAATTTAGAATTTAGGAAACTAAATTTTCCATTTTAGCCCTAATTAGAAATCATACAAAAATTAATGTACAAAACTATAGGGATAAACCCTAAGGGTTTGCCAAGTTACTAGATTGCCATTAAAATCACAAGCCTAATGAACAAAATGCCATTTTCATTTCTTTATTAGGTTACTTGTATATCAGTCCCAAAACAAGTCCCCACTATCACTCATATTAGATCAGAAACCCAAATTCAAAATTTATCAAAAAAAGGTATAAAACCCTAATCTAGAATCTAATCCTTGATCCTCTGTTAAATGTTATGATTTTGTGTTAAAACATGATGTATGTAGTTTAAATAGATGATCTGGGTTGATAGATGTTAGATCCATAACATCTATAGGCTCGGATTTGATGTTTTTTAAAATCTAGAAATCTGGAAAATGAAGTCTGACAACCGAATGTCAGACCTCATAGATCTCTTTCTGTTTATAATTTTTATGTTTTAAATGTTTTTATTTGTAGTATGTCGTAAGGGCTGTGATCTGAAACTTGAATCAAGCTCATATCATGTGTAGATTGTAAGTTATTCATGGTCAAACCCCGTTGACCGAGCATGACCAAAGAGTTTTTGGGTAACCCAGAAACTAAAAACTAGTGTCTGACAAGTTTTGCTAGCTCGAGATCTGTCAGGATTTATGTGTTTTGATGATGTGTTTGTAACCAAGTTGTAGCCTGATAGATGGACTTTAGATCCATGCCCTTAGAACTCTTAAACAACTAACAGATCGAGTGTAGTAGATGGTCAAACTAGGCCATTCGGTCATGACCTTGAGTTTCTGGAATCTCCAGAAACCGTAAGAACATGCCTTCTGATAGGCTTTGACCGAATCATAACTTATGATTGTGTTGTTGTTGAACTGAGATGGTATTATATAATTATTCCTTGACACAAATACTATAGGTTTGGACCTTAAGAACATCAGTTTGATGAACAGAACATAGAAGAAATTGAGCTTCAAAATAGCACCATGAAGCTGATTGGGTTTCTGGGTTACCCAGAACAGGCTTGACAATGATTTTAAAGGCTCAGATCTTGCATCTGAGTTGTTGTGTGACCAAGGTGATGGTTGATAATTGTAGTACTACATGTATACTACAAGATTGAAGTCTTAGATTGGCCAGAACAAGCATGAACAGAAAATTAAAGGTGGTCAAACGAGACCACTTGCTAACTGCTTGGCAGTGTTCTTCAACCTCAAGAACACAAACCGCGACAGAAACCGTCGCTAAAGCCTTTAGCGACGGATTTAATTATTTTAGTTTTCTAAATTTCTAGAAATTCATTAAAAATAGGAAATAATTTCTGAAAATTACAAAAATAGTTTTAAAAATTATTTTAAGTTATAAAAATTAAAATTTTATAATTTGACATATTTTTCATAAATATTAGTATTTATTTGAATATTAATAATGTGATAAACGAGATTTTTGTAATTTAATTTTAATATTTATTGAAGTAAATAAATATTTTCGATGATTTAATTATTAGATTAAAGAATTAATTGATACAATTATGGTAGATTAATTTAATTATATGTGTTATATTATTAAATTAATGTGGAGAATTTTTGTTTTTCGAAGTATGTCATTATGTGAGCTTATTGTATTAAAAGAAATATTTAATAAGCCTAATGTTATTTTAATTAATTTAATTATTAATTAGAGATTTAAGAATTTGACATTATTAATCAATGAGAATTTGAACTATGTGACTATTTGAATTAATGAGAAATTATTATATTTTATTTAAATTAAATTAAATAAGATATTGATTTATTTTATGGAGTGTGACATTAATTAAACTATATGATAAAGTTTTATTAAATTAAATAGTTTTTGAAATCTATTCTAGCTAGCCAAACGGAGCCCTAATGGGAGTTGGGAGCAGTTAACCCATGATGGGTAACTGACCTCCATAACGCGCGTCAGTTTTCTCCTTTATTATGATATGTGTTTTTCTTTTCTTTCATTCTTCTAAGTCTAGCAAAGGAAATCACAGAGAGAATTAAGAATTTTAAGGGAATTGTGAGTTGTGTGATTGATTGAGAAAGGTTTCACCTCTTCTATCTACACTACGCTGTGGGTAATCTCTTCAACCCATTTTTATTTACGTCATTTAGTTTTTTTTATAAATAATGGCTTTCAAACCTCTGCGAAGCCTATGTAATTGAAAAAGAGTAACGAATATGTGTATATATTTGATAATATGTCATTATAACATATTTTACCATCTATTGTATGTTTTTATAACATCAAATTCATGAAAATAGGTCGTATATAATTGCTTCAAAATTACAGAGTGTTGAATTTTGGCCATATGGCCCTTACGCACAAATTTAATGCATTGATCATAAATTATCCTTAAATTTTAAACTTATATATGATTATGCATGCTAAAATAAATAAAACGAAACTTGAATGGTTGGATTTGGCCTTATAACGAATCCGTAGTATTAAATTCCATGTTTGTGTTCAAGAACAGTACAATTTGCATATTTTAATTCTGTAATTATGTGTTTTAATGGGTTAAAATCACTCTTTAAGTGTTGGGTAATGATTATGTATGAATTATAACATGTGGGTATGTGTAATTTGATGAAATTAATGTTTATGTTATGTTTATTTCGCTTGATTCTGTGTTCTTCGCGAACTGAAAATTCAGAATTTGGAGTGTCGCGCCTCGGCGCCAACTCCAGGCCTGAGACTCGTGCCGCAGCGCCAAACACCTTAGCCGCAGCGCCACGGTGCTGTAACGCCAAGACCCGGTACAACAGTGGCGCCGCAGCGCCACTTAGCAGAATGTCCAGAAAATGTTTTTTTTAAGTATTCAAGTATAGAAATATGATAGTAACTTAGTCTAATGAATATAAAAACTTGTTAGACATATATGAGGTGTTAAAATAAATTCTTAATACGTCCATAACACAATTACGTGTGAATTGAATGATTGAATGCATTGTTAACTTATTGTTCGTGAAGTCTTAATTTTTGACAATAAGTGTAGTAACTGACTAAGTATAGTCATGAATTAAGAATAAGCTTGTGATGTTTAGTACGTTATAATTGACTGGTATTGTGAACGTAAATGATATGTAGGATTTAAATCAAAGAACGAGTTTTATTCAAGTGTAATCTACGCACCAGAAAAGTTTCCTAACCCTACTTGTTATCATTATTCAAGTTATAAATCAAGTTCATTTGTTATGTTAAAGATTTACTATCTTTTCAAAGTATGATTCTGTTATACAATAATTGTTCTATTATATACCTATTGAGATTGTTATTCATTATAAATATAATTTATTGTTGAACCTTGTTAGACTAGCGAATCCTTATTGATTCAACTAGTCCATAGTTGATAAATGTTCTAAATTCCGAACCCTTATTGATTTATCCAAACCAAACTTCCTTTGGTACGGACTCTAATGTCAAACTGAGATGAACAACCCTGCAAAGGGATTACTTATGTGTTAGCGTTAAGATATTATGCACAGTATGGTACTAAGGGCTGATCCCCCTAAGTACGAGTAGAAAGGTCCATAGTCTTATGACTGTTAAAGGTTTCAAGTATAACCCTTGATAACCTAGAACATAGTTCAAGGTCCTATGACCCTCAGAAATCTTTTGATTCTTGTTATTTATTCTTGATTCAAAAGTTGAGCTTTTATTTCAGAAGTCTTTGATTCACTCGCATGTTGTTATACATTGTTATTTCATTATTTTACTTGTGGGCAATAGTGCTCACTCTTACGTAATAATAACATTGCAGTTAAGAACGAAAGAGCAGACGAACCTTCCATTAGTAAACTCAAGGGCAAGCTTAACAAGTAATGAAGATTGATTATTTATGTGGTTATGTAATGATAATTAGAATTGATGTTACTTAATACTTATTTGTTTATGTTTCCGCACAAATGATTTAAGGTTAGAGTAACCTGGGATTTATTTATTATGTAGTTGATGTAACCCCATAAGGGGAGATTTATTATTAATTCTATCTATTGCATGGTTTGCATTTATTTATGGGTAGATAGATGGATGATGTTTATACAGTGAACACCAAATCCTATGGAAATGGAAGTACCAGATTTGGGGGTGTCACAAGTTGGTATCAAAGTTGTAGGTTATGAACCTTAGGTGGGGGAACAACCTTAGGTAGTAGCCTTATAGAAAGAACATAGTGATGGAAAACTCTTATCGAGTTCTAGGAAATGAATTTTTGTAATTCATTGAAGATAATAAAAGACTTTATGTAGTTATGTGTTAAATTATGTGCTCACTAGTACGACTTAGTAACTAAAACTTGAAATTTTGTTGTCAGGATGTCAGACGTTGGAGGGACTAGTCGAGCAGGGGAGGAGGAACCTCGAGTACCTACAGTATCTACAGAGGAGGAGCCTAGAGACATTCATGTCGTTAGGGAACAGTTGGTACAGAGGGAGTCATCTCCATTGATCACCGTTGTTGGTCAGGAGCATGAACCTAAGACTGATCTTGAGGAGGATCATGAGGAGGAATTTGAAGAGGAAGAGGAAGAAGAGGAGCTTCCACAACACTCCATTGATGCTGAGATGTACGACACATTATATGACCGTAACGTAGAGTTACGAGATGAGGTGCAGGATCTAATTGAGCGAGCGATTATTCAGCAGATTACTCTTGAGTAGAAGGAGAGGGATATTTTGACTCTTCACTGACGACTGGGAAATGTAGAATGGGATTTGGTCCACGAGAAGGGTCAAACCGAAGATAAGACCGCAGAGATAAAAAAGTTAAAGAAGGAACTGAAGGAAAGCTTTGAAAGGCTGATCATAGCGGAGGAAGGCTGGGTGAGAGAGTCACGTTGTGCTGATCTTGCAGAAGAGGATGGTAGTACAAAGAAGGCGAAGCTTGGGGAGACATACTCTACACTTAATCATGCAATGGATGAGGGCCAGGATCGAGTTTTGAGGTACCCCATCCAGTTCGAAGGACTTCCATCTTACATGCTTGATCACAGGACAATGTCTCGTATCATGGAAGAGGAGCATAGCAAGGCTATTCAGCGCCTTGACAGACAGTGATAGAATTTGTTTAATTATGTGAAAGACTTAATTAGTTTTTATATGTAAATTCCGATGTGTTTATGAACAAAGGAATATTTTGATGTTTTAAATCATGTAGATTCTTTATCTAGGGATAGTTGATGTAAATAGCAGTGATGTTATCTTATGATGTTAAAACTTTTGAATTGAATGAAATGTCAAAGTTTATTTAAATTGATGTGTTAAGTGAATTATGATTAAATGTTCTAGCTAAGCCTTAAATATTTAAGGAATTGAATAAAGACTTAATAAGCGAATATTCTTAACAGAATTATGCCGCCAAGAAGAAGACAACAACGTCAACTAGCTCAGAAAGAGTCAACAAATAACAACAATAATGCCAATGCTAATCCCGTTCAGCAGTTGGTTAACTTACTGATTGGAGCAATGAATAATCAACCTCAAGTTCCACCAAATACTACGTTTAAAGATTTCAAGGCGGTGGGACCGCCAGAGTTTAAAGGTTCCATGAACCTGATCGAGGCTCAAACATGGGTTATGGAGATGGAGAATGTTTTCGACATTGCTAGGGTTAGAGAGGACCAGAAGACCGCTTTTGCAACGTTTATGCTGAAGTCTGAAGCTAGCTATTGGTGGCAAGCAAACAAAGTTCGTGCAGGTGAAGGTGTAATTACTTGGGAGAGATTTAAGGAGATGTTCTTCGAGATATACTTCCCAACCAACTCACAGAACCAGATGGAGGTTCAATTTCTGGAATTGAAGCAAGGGAATATGATCGTACTTGATTATGCAGCTAGATTCAATGAGTTAGCAAGGTTCGCCTCGTATCAAGTACACACGAATGAGAGAAAAGCCAGAAGATTCGAACAAGGACTAAAGCCTTGGGTATATAGTAAAGTATCAATGTTTCAGATAAACACTTTGGCTAGAGTACTGGAAAAGACCATCCTCACTGAAGGTGGAAGCGATGCAGTGACCAAGTACAATCAAGATCAGAAGAAGAAGAAGAGTGAAGGTGAAGGAAATAACAAGACTAGTGGAAGTGGCACAGGAGGTAGTAATTTTAATCAGAAGAAAAGGTGGAATGAAAATTCATCATCGGGGAATCAACAAGGAAGTCAGAAGAAAAGAATTGAAGCATGTCCAACCTACGGGAAAGCTCATCTGGGAGTTTGTATGAAAGGAAAAATAGTGTGCTATAATTGTGGTCAGGAAGGCCACATAGCACCTAACCCAAAGAAGGGTGCTTGTTTCACTTGTGGTTCGAAGGACCATCTGGCAAGAGACTGTCCTAAGAAGGGATTGGGAGGGTCAGGATCAGGAGGAAATCAGGGAAACAACAGTGGAAACGACTTGACTATCACCGGACAAATCGCAACAAACCGACCGACCGCCAGGACTTTTAACATGATGGTGCAGGATGCAGTTCAGTCTCGTGATGTGGTGTCAGGTATCATTCAGATCAATAAAATTAATGCTTATGTTTTATTTAATTCGGGTTCTACTTGTTCCTTTATAACCGATGACTTTGCTAAGAATTTAGATTTGCCTAGGGATGAATTGGATTACCCCATGAACATAAAAATTGTGAATAGAGAAATAATCACTGATAAGTACGTACATAAGAACTGTAGAGTAGATATTAAGGGTAATATCATGAACGTAGATCTTATCCCTATTCGACTTGGGGAATTTGACGTTATATTGGGAATGGATTGGTTATTCAATTACGGGGCTGTAATTGATTGCCAAAAGAAGCGTATTAACCTTATAACTCCGTCAAAGGTAATGTTTTATGGTAGCAAGTCGCCTAGACAAGCGAGTTGGCTGACGATGATGCAGGCCAGGAAGTTATTAAGACAAGGCTGTGTAGGATGCTTAGCTTACATAGTCGATAGTCGAAAAGAGAATCCGAAGGTAGAAGAACTACTAATTGTGAGGGACTTCGTCAACGTATTTCTAGACAATTTGACAGGACTTCCACCAGATGGAGAGGTAGATTTCGTGATCGATTTGGCGTCCGAAACCGCTCCAATATCGAAGGCACCATACCAAATGGCACCATTAGAGATAAAAGAACTAATGGTACAACTACAAGAATTATTGGACAAGAAGTACATTCAACCGAGCGTATCACCGTGGGGAGCACCGGTGTAGTTTGTGAAAAAGAAGGATGGATCGATGCGGCTCTGTATTCACTATAAAGAACTGAATAAGGTCACTATTAAGAATAGATATCCATTACAGAGGATCGACGACCTGTTTGATCAATTGAAGGGAGCGAGATACTTTTCCAAGATAAACTTGAGGAGTGGTTATCATCAACTGAAGGTGAGGCCAGAGGATGTACCGAAGATAGCGTTCAGAACGCGACATGGTCACTAAGAATTTTTAGTAATGTCGTTTGGTCTTACGAATGCTCCTGTAGCATTTATGGGACTAATGAATGGTGTGTTTAAGCCATTTTTGGACAAGTTTGTTGTGGTATTTATAGATGACATTTTGGTTTATTCGAAAACTAAGGAAGAACATGAAGAGCATTTGAGATTAACATTGGAAGTATTGAGAAGGGAAAAGTTGTATGCCAAGTTTTTGAAATACAAATTTTGGATTAAACGAGTACAATTTCTTGGGCACGTGATTGATAAAAACGGAATTTCGATAGATCCCTCCAAAGTCGAAGCCGTGATTAACTGGGATCAGCCGAGGACGCCGTCGGAAGTATAAAGTTTTCTTGGATTGGCAGTATATTATAGAAGGTTCATACAAGACTTTTCCAAGATCGCAACTCCATTAACGAATTTAACTCAAAAAGCTGTGAAATTTGTTTAGACGGAGAAGTGTGAGGAAAGCTTTCAAGAATTGAAGAAGAGGTTGAGTACAGCACCTATGTTCTCTATTCCGGATGATACAGGAAATTTTGTTGTTTATAGTGATGCGTCGCATAAAGGACTTGGTTGTGTGCTGATGCAAAATGGCAAAGTCATTGCGTATGCATCACGACAATTGAAGGATTATGAGAAGGGATATCTGACCCATGACTTGGAGTTAGCTGCAGTTGTTTTTGCTTTGAAAATTTGGAGGCACTATCTCTACGGGGAGAAGTGTGAAATATATACGAACCACAAGAGTCTGAAATGTATTTTCACACAGAAGGATTTAAATATGCGTCAAAGAAGATGGTTGGAATTAATTAAGGATTACGACTGTGAGATTTTATACCATCCGAGTAAAGCAAATGCGGTTGTCGATGCCTTAAGTAGAAAGGGTCGTGAGAAATTGATGATGTTGATTGCTCAGGAAGAGCTAATTGCAGAAATGGAGAAACTAGAGTTAGACGTGAAGTATCATATGGAGATTGATGAGAAGCTATTTCAGATGCAATCTGGTACAACTCTACTAGATAAAGTAAAGGAGGCTCAGCTTCGGGATGAAGAATTTAAAAGGTGAAAAAGAAGATATCTAAAGGAACTGAATAGAGATTTAAGATGGGTAAGGAAGGACTACTGAGATTTGAAAGTAGAATTTGGGTTCCGCCAGTACAAGAAATTAAGAAAGAAATTTTGAATGAGGCTCATAGTTCATGATATTCGATTCACCCTGGTAGTACCAAGATGTACCAAGATCTTTAACAACATTTCTGGTGGCCAAATTTGAAATGTGATGTTGTAGAATGTGTTGCCAAGTGTCTGACCTGTCAGAAAGTGAAGGCAGAACATCATAGACCGAGTGGATTGCTACAACCATTAGAGATCCCAGAATGGAAATGGGAACATATTACAATGGACTTCGTGGTTGGCCTTTCGGCGACTCAGAAAGGCTACGACGTAGTATGGGTTATCATTGACCGACTGACGAAATCCGCACTCTTCCTTCCGATCAAAATCAGATTTAATTTAGATCAGTTGGCGAGGTTATATGTAAAAGAGGTTGTTTCGAGACACGGAGTGCCGGTGTCAATTGTTTTCGATAGGGATCCGCGCTTCACATCGAATTTCTGGAAACGTCTACAGGAATGGATGGGTACGTAATTGCGAATGAGTATAGCTTACCACCCTCAAATAGACGGACAGAGTGAAAGAACGATTCAGACATTAGAGGATATGCTAAGAGCCTGTGTGATGGACTTTAAAGAAAATTGAGATGATCACCTACCGTTAGTAGAGTTAAGCTACAACAACAGTTACCACGCTAGTACAGCCATGCTGCCTTATGAAGCGTTATACGGCAGAAAGTACAGAACTCCACTTTATTGGGATGAAGTTGGCGAAAGACAATTGTTAGGGCCAGAATTGGTACAACAGACAGCAGAAATAGTCAAAGTGATCCGAGCACGACTGGTAGCAGCCCAAGATTGAAAGAAGAAATACGCTGATCCACATCGTAAAAATATCAAATTTGAATCAGGTAGTTATGTTTTCTTGAAGGTCTCTCCCTGGAAGGGGATTATCATGTTCGAAAAGAAAGGAAAATTAAGCCCAAGATTCATTGGACCCTTTGAAGTACTGCGAAGAATCGGGGAAGTTGCGTATGAGGTAGCCTTACCTCCATCACTCGAGAACGTCCACAACGTCTTCCATGTTTCTGTGTTACGACCCTACAAAGCTGATTACAAGCATGTAATTGAATACGAACCCCTACATTTTGAAAAAAACTTATCTTATGAAAAAATTCCTGCTCAAATTGTCGACAGAAAGAACAAGTTCTCCGAAATAAATTAATACCTTCTGTTAAGGTAATTTGGAGGAACCACAACACTGAAGAAGCTACGTGTGAACTCAAAGAGAATATGATGAAGAATTACCCTCATTTATTTACTTAATTTATGTGTAAGCGATTCTGGGGATAGAATCTTTGTAAGGGGGGATAATGTAACGGGTTGAATTTATTGAGTCGTGATTCTGGGGACAGAATCCTTTTAAGGGGGGAAAGATGTGACGAACGAGATTTTTGTAATTTAATTTTAATATTTATTGAAGTAAATAAATATTTTTGATGATTTAATTGTTAGATTAAAGAATTAATTGACGAAATTGTGGTAGATTAATTTAATTATATGTGTTATATTATTAAATTAATGTGGAGAATTTTTGTTATTCGAAGTACGTCATTATGTGAGCTTATTGTATTAAAAGAAATATTTAATAAGCCTAATATTATTTTAATTAATTTAATTATTAATTAGAGATTTAAGAATTTGACATTATTAATCAATGAGAATTTGAACTATGTGACTATGTGAATTAATGAGAAATTATTATATTTTATTTAAATTAAATTAAATAAGATATTGATTTATTTTATGAAGGAGTGTGACATTAATTAAACTATATGATAAAGTTTTATTAAATTAAATGTTTTTGAAATATATTCTAGCTAGCCAAACGGAGCCCTAATGGGAGTTGGGAGCAGTTAACCCATGATGGGTAATTGACCTCCGTAACGCGCGTCAGTTTTCTCCTTTATTATGATATGTGTTTTTCTTTTCTTTTATTCTTCTAAGTCTAGCAAAGGAAATCACAGAGAGAATTAAGAATTTTGAGGGAATTGTGAGTTGTGTGATTGATTGAGAAAGGTTTCACCTCTTCTATCTACATTACATTGTGGGTAATCTCTTCAACCCATTTTTATTTACGTCATTTAGTTTTTTTTATAAATAATGGCTTTCAAATCTTTGCTAAGCCTATGTTGTGACGCCCCCAAAATAGGTATACATCACTCATTCTGAGTTGTCAATACATGGTACAGAAACAACTATAACTTTATTATTACAACAGTAAAACTGTAAGTTTAAATACAAATATTATCTTCTAGACAATATCTATACCCAAATAAATCCTCATCACAATTATTTATACATTATTTTACAAAAATGGTGAGGACTACTAAACAACTCTCTCTATAACCATCATTCCATACCCCGACTCGTACTCGATACATTTTCGCCTTCAAAGAAGAAAAATGGAACAAAAAGGAAAAGGGTGAGCTCAACTAGCCCAGTAAAGAATATTATGACTAAGATAATATACAACAAATTATCGTTAGTCTTCAACAGGGAAAAATCTGAGAGAATACACTAAACAACAAGTTTTAGATCAATATTCGCAGCGAAAAATAATAATTCATAGAAGAGTTACGTAGAGGATGAAATCTACTAATATCTATGAATTTAACAGTCCATCATCATTCTTTTATCCATGTAACATCAATCAATACACATCTTGAGTCAAATGTTCATCTTTGCACTACAGGCCAAAGATATTCATCAGTTGGTCATGTTCATCTCAACACATGTACATCTTTGCACCACGGCCAAAGATATTCATAATAGAATCAACCATCTTTGCACTACAGGCCAAAGATATTCAAGTATATCATCATTTAGGACTAAGGATGATGAAAAATATTTTAAAAGAATCGAATCCAGTGAAACAAAAGAATAAACATTAAGGATTCGTATTTCAGCTATTTTATGTCCAAAAATACCACTTAAATAATCATAGTGGTGTAAAATTCAAGAATGATCAAAATATGGATACAATTAAAGCTAGTATCCATAATAGATATTTTAGACGAAAAGGAAATTTTTTATTTTTTTTTCGATGAATAGTTTCGTATTCGTGAATAGTGTCGTATACGTGAATAGTAACTCCGACACCAAAAGATTAAAATTTCACAAAAAAAAACATCATCATGCTTCGTGAATAGTACTCATGAATATTAACTTGTGAATAGTAACTCATGAATAGTAACTCATGAATAGTAACCCCGACATAAAAAAGTTCTAAATTTGATAAAAAGTTTCAACCAATATTTCAGCATAATGATATTGAAGAAATAATATCATTTGAGAAGAAAATAACATCCCTTACCTCGAAAGATTAGTACTTCTAGCTGGAATACTGGGTATAGTACTGAAGGAAACTTGCACCGTATAACAATACTCAAAGTATCAGAATCCTCACAAGAATATGCTCAATATATAGAGATAGAAATATAGAGAAAACTTCAGTTTCTGATGTGATTTTTAATTCTAACCTAAGCACCCTATTTATAGGAAAATGCTTAGAACACTAAAGTAGAAAATTTAATAAATTAATATTATTTATTTTTCCACATCTTCCTACGCATCCAAGAATCTGAATTCAGCCCCTAGCACATGTTAATGATGCCTCCACACATTCCAAAAACATTTTTGTTATTTAAAATAATTAAAACTTTCAAAAATCAATTATTTCGGAACTTCAGAACTTCAATAATTCATAATAAATAGCCTTTTTATCAGAAAATTCGAATCTCGCGTATTTTATAGGAAATTCAATTCTCTACAACTTTGCAGAAGAAAGTTTTTCCAAATTCCAAACAAAAATTGACTGAAATCCATAAACGGACGATTTTACAGACTATAATCAAATTTCAGTCAAGAAATGGGCCCACAGACATGTTTAACATGTTTTAAACAACTTTTGCAACAAAAATACTCTTCTTCCTCATATACTCATATATCCCACATTCATTGTAAAAAGATCATCATTATTATATTATAATATTATAATAAAAGATTATTTTATCAGAAAAGATGAAATATCGATTTTCAACAATTGTCACTTTAAAAATTTTCTCCATCTATATCCACATAAAATTAATATTTTCCTCATCATATAAATTGATAATTAATTATTCACAAATAATATTACAGAATCACAGTACTGGCAACCAGGCCGTTCCCAGGAAAGAGGGGGCTTTCCAATAAGAATTTCTCCTTACTGGCGCGCAATTAGGTGACCAAATCTCTCCTTAGACAGAACTTTCTAGACATTGCCAACAATGTTTTTTAATAATATTATTCAGATAATATGAATAATTGCTTCGATAATGGAAAATACTGTGTAGTGACAATTATTGAAATAACAGTAATATAAAATATCAACGCATCAATTATTGAATCAATAAAATAAAATACTGAACAGTAACTACTGTAATAATTATTGAGTAGTGTCTTCTTACGTAAGAATCAATAATTGGTTCAATACCGTGTGCTACTGTGCAACAACGCGTATTACTGTGTTTTAACCACAGGGTATTCCAACAGTATTAACGGTAACAACTACGCCGTTATTTATAAACAACTTATACTTGTTGTTTTCTTCATCCAATCGCTTTCCGTTATGGGGCCCACAAAAGACTGCGCCATCGTACGAATATTCCACGACAGCAAGAATATTCCACGACCAAACGAATATTCCCCAATAATAATGAATATTTTATAATCACCTGCTTATTTAAAATATTTACGCATTTTACCCATAACTAACCACATTAATCAAATCAACTCTTACTATTTCAAAATGATAAATAGAGGAAACTAAATTTCATTTATTAATAATTTGGGGTCTTACAACCTCCCCTCCTTATAAAATTTCGTCCTCGAAATTGACGTACGTACCTGGTGTTTCGAAAAGGTGAGGATACCTCGTTTTTATTTCCGTTTCTAACTCCCAGGTCATTTCCTCTATAGCATGGTTCCTCCATAAAACATTAACTTGTGGTATGACCTTCGTGCGTAGGACAAGTTTCTTTCTATCCAAGATCTTGACAGGTACCTCTTCATACGTTAAGTCTTCGGCTATCTCGTCCGGTTCTAACTCAATAACATGGTTCGGGTCTTTCATATATTTACGAAGTACAGATATGTGAAACACATTATGAACACGAGACATACTCAGAGGTAACGCGAGTCTATAGGCTACATTTCCTACTCGGTCAAGAATTTGAAATGGACCAATAAATCGTGGATTGAGCTTTTCTCGTTTCCTAAATCTTGTAACTCCCTTCCATGGAGCTACACGCAATAATACGTGATCCCCATTACTAAATTCCACATCTTTTTGATGAAGATCTGCATAACTCTTTTGTCGATCCTGTGCCGTTTATATACGTTGTCGAATCATTTGGATCTTTTTTGTAGTCATATGTACCAACTCGGGTCCCAACAAGGTTTCTTCACCCACCTCGTCCCAACATACTAGAGAGCGACATTTTCGTCCATATAATGCTTCGAATGGAGCCACACCTATACTTGCCTGATAACTGTTGTTGTAGGAGAATTCCACCAATGGTAAATACTTATCTCAACTGTCCTTGAAGTCTAGGACACAGAGTCTTAATAAATCTTCAAGAGTTTGAATAGTCCTCTCTGATTGTCCGTCCGTTTGAGGATGGTATGCCGAACTAAATCGTAAATCCGTCCCCATCGCTTTTTGCAAGCTAACCCAAAATCTTGAAGTGAATCTTAGGTCACGATCTGAAACTATGGATACTGGCATGCCATGCAATCTCACAATCTCATTTACATATATACTAGAAAGACCTTCAAGGGAATAAGTCTCCTGTATCAGCAAGAAATGAGCAGACTTGGTTAATCTATCAACAATAACCCAAATAGCATTTATGCCTTGAGAAACCGTAGGAAGACCCGTAACAAAATCCATGGTAATATGTTCCCACTTCCATTTCAGAATCTCAAGTAGTTGCAACGGACCCTTAGGTACTAGATGCTCCGCCTTTACACGTTGACAAGTTAAACACATCGAGATAAACTTTGCAATCTCTCTCTTCATATTGTTCCACCAAAATGTATGTCGAAGATCACGATACATTTTAGTACTTCCAGGATGGATTGGAAATGGTGTATTGTGTGCCTCCATCATAATCTTGTACTTCAAATCAGAGTTGTTAGGAACACAAAGTCTGGAGTGGACTCGAAGTATTCCTTCTTCATCAATTCTCGCTTCCGGAATAGCACCTTCTTGTACTTTCTTCTTCATACACATCAGCTCCGGGTCGGTGGCTTGAGGAACTTTAACTTTTTCGATTAAAGTCGGTTCTATGCTTATATTTGACATCATCGCACTCGTTCCTGCATGTGATCTTCTACTCAACGCGTCAGCTTCCACTTTTCCTTTTCCAGGATGGTATTGAATAGTGTGGTCGTAATCTTTCAACAGCTCGAGCCAACGTCGTTGCCGTATGTTGAGTTCTTTTTGAGTGAAAAAATATTTGAGACTTTTATGGTTTGAATATATCTCCACTTTCTCCCCATAAAGATAGTGCCTACAGATCTTTAGCGCGAAAACGACTGCTGCCAACTCTAGATCATGAGTAGGATAATTCCTCTCATACTCTTTAAGTTGTCGTGAGGCATAGGCTATGACTTTCCCACGTTACATGAGAACACATCCTAACCCTTTGCCCGAAGCATCGCTGTAGATAACAAATCCATCCGAACCAGATGGTATTGTTAGAACAGGTGCCGAAATAAGTCTCCTCTTAAGCTCTTGGAAACTCTTCTCGCATTCCTCGCTCCAAACGAATTTTGTATCCTTCCGAGTTAGCTGAGTTAATGGAGTAGCGATTCGAGAAAACCCTTCCACGAATCTCCAATAATAACCAGCTAGACCCAGAAAGCTACGTACTTTAGTCACCGTCTTCGGTTGTTCCCAACTTTGTATTACTTCAATCTTCGCCGGGTCAACAGACACTCCATGTTTTGACACCATGTGCCCAAGGAATGCTACTTACTCAAGCCAGAACTCGTATTTCTTCAGTTTGGCATATAGCTTGTTATCACGAAGCCTTTGCAGTACCAGCTTCAAATGGCGCTCATGATCTTCACGGCTTTTGGAATAGATGAGGATGTCATCAATAAAGACAACAACGAACTGATCCAAATATTCCTTGAATACTCAGTTCATCGTATCCATGAAAGCAGCAGGAGCATTAGTCAATCCAAAAGACATGACTAAGAATTTATAATGTCCGTACCAAGTTTTGAAAGCAGTCTTTGGAATATCCTCAGTTTTAACCTTCAGCTGATGATATCCAGAACGAAGATCGATTTTTAAAAAGAATTGTGCTCCTTGTAACTGGTCAAACAGGTCATCAATACGAGGTAATGGATACCTATTCTTGATAGTGACATGGTTTAATTCTCGGTAGTCGATATAAAGTCGCATACTCCCGTCTTTCTTCTTTACGAATAAAACAGGTGCACCCCAAGGAGATGTACTAGGACGAATGAAACCGATGTCCAACAACTCCTGTAGTTGGACCTTTAACTCCTGAAGTTCAATAGGAGCCATTCGATAAGGGGTTTTAGAAATGGGCTTTGTACCAGGTTCAAGATCAATAAAGATTTTAACTTCACGTTCTGGGGGTAGACCGAAAAGTTCTTCAGGAAATACATCAGGAAAGTCAATAACAACAGGAATAATATTCAAATTTGACGTGTCTTTATTCAAATCCATAACATGGGCTAAGAAAGCTTAACATCCATTTTTCAATAAACGAATAGCTTTATGATTAGATATGATAGTGATTGATTTTAATGGTTTAATTTCTTGAATTCGTACAACAGGTTGATTAGAAATATGAAAACTAACAACCTTACGAAAACAATCAATTTTGGCATGATGAGTAGTTAACCAATCAATCCCTAAAATCACATCAAAAGCAAGTATCTTTAAAGAGATAAGGTCAACGGGTAATGTGATGGTGCCAACTTGGATCAAACAAGATTTATAGGTAGTGGATGTGATGAAAGTTTCTCCTAACGGAGTTTCCACAAATAGGTCAAAGTCTAATTACTTCGGAGTCAAGTTTAAACATTGAGCACAAGTAGGAGAGATAAATGAATTGGTAGCATCGGTATCTAATAAGGTATAAACTTCACATGAATTTATGATTAGCTTACCCGTGATCACCTCGTTTGGGTTCATCGCATGTTGACCAGTCACGACAAACGCTCTTCCAGGAACCGTTGACTTTGACTTTTCTCTAACAGCCTTTTGAGTCACCATCCCCGCTGGACTTGGTTTCGCTACAATACAATCTCGAGTGATATGTCCTTCTTTTCCACAATTATAACATACCTTAAACTGTTGTGGGCAGTTTGGGCTGATATGTCCTTCTTTTCCACACTTATAGCATATGACCGGTGGTCGTTCTCCTCCCTTGAAACTAGTTTCTGCTGCTGCTGACGTCTTCACATTATCATTGTTGAATCTCCTCTTTTTAAAATCCCCCCCCCCCCGAGTCGCTTCTTCTATTTTTATGGCCATGACTACCACCAGAGTGGTTACCATTTTTGTCCATCTTTTTCTTTCTTCGCTGGTTATCGTTATTCTGTTGACTGCTATCTCCGGTATGATCCTGGTTATGGTCCCTCAGTTGAACGTACTCATTATCTCGTTCTAACAACTGAGCCCTGTTGACAACATCTGAATAGAGAGAAAATTTATGAGAAATGAGATACTGACGTATGCCAGGTTTCAAACCTCTCAGAAACATCCACGTCATACATTCCTCATTCTCCACCAAATGAGGTGCAAACCTGGATAACTCCGCGAACTTCGCCTCGTACTGGGACACCGTCATGTTATTCTGCTCCAGTCTAATAAACTCCACTTCTTTCATATGACGAACACTTTCAGGAAAGTATTTGTCATTAAATAGTTTTTGAAATGTCTCCCAAGACATGCTGAGCGCGGCTGGATGGGTACGCTTCACAAACTCCCACCAGTAATCTGCCTCATTACGGAACATAAAGGTGGCGAATGGCACCTTCTGCTCCTCCATGCATCCCAAGACATCGAATATCTTGGTGATTTGTTTGACCCACGTCTCTGCCTTAATCGGATCCGGCTTTCCCCAAAATTCTGGTGGTCCCAACTCTTTGAACTTCTTGGCTGTGACAACCCGTGAATTGCTATTATTTCCTCCTGTATTTTGAACACGAGTCTCCCTCGTCTGATTTTGCATGAACTGCAAAAAACTTCTAAACATCCCCTCGTTCATTATCTATTCAGTGGTGTTGTTCACAGGAGGAACATTGTCAGCCTGTTGCACGTTCTCCTCGTTGGTGAGTACAGGCGTCTCCACGGTCTCATTTACTCCACTTTAATATTCTCAGTCGACATTCTCAAATACTGTCATACAACAAGGGTTAATTAAGGAAATCAATATATCACATAATATCCCTATATACTGACCAACTAGCAAATAAGCTTAGGTAGGACACACTAGCGAAGGATTTACTCGTCTCTCCCCTCCTAGTTCTATTCCCCGATCTCCGTCAGAGATCATATCCCTAAGCTCTCATACCAACTGTGACGCCCCCAAAATAGGTATACATCACCAATTCTGAGGTTTCAATACATGGTACAGAAACAACTACAACTTTATTATTACAACAGTATAACTGTAAGTTTAAATACAAATATTATCTTCTAGACAATATCTATACCCAAATAAATCCTCATCACAATTATTTATATATTATTTTACAAAAATGGTGAGGACTACTAAACAACTGTCTTTATAACCATCATTCCATACCCCGACTCGTACTCGCTACATTCTCGCCTCCTGAGAAGAAAAATGGAACAAAAAAGAAAAGGGTGAGCTCAACTAGCCCACTAAAGAACATTACGACTAAGATAATATACAACAAATTATCGTTAGTTTTCAACAGGGAAAAATCTGAGAGAATACACTAAACAACAAGTTTTAGATCAATATTCGCAGCGGAAAATAATAATTCATAGAAGAGTTACGTAAAGGATGAAATCTACTAATATCTATGAATTTAACAGTCCATCATCATTATTTTATCCCTGTAACATCAATCAATACACATCTTGAGTCAAATGTTCATCTTTGCACTACAGCCCAAAGATATTCATCAGTTGGTCATGTTCATCTCAACACCTGTACATTTTTGCACCACGGCCAAAGATATTCATAATAGAATCAACCATCTTTGCACTACAGGCCAAAGATATTCAAGTATATCATCATTTAGGACTGAGGATGATGAAAAATATTTTAAAAGAATCGAATCCAGTGAAACAAAAGAATAAACATTAAGGATTCATATTTCAACTATTTCATGTCCAAAAATACCTCATAAATAATCATAGTGGTGTAAAATTCAAGAATGATCAAAACATGGATACAATCAAAGCTAGTATCCATAATAGATATTTTGGACGAAAAGGAAATTTTTTTATTTTTTTCGATGAATAGTGTCATATTCGTAAATAGTGCCGTATACGTGAATAGTAACTCCGTCACCAAAAGATAAAAATTTCACAAAAAAACATCATCATGCTTCGTGAATATTAACTTGTGAATAGTAACTCGTGAATAGAAACCCCGACATAAAAAAGTTCCAAATTTGATAAAAAGTTCCAACCAATATTTCAGCATAATGATATTGAAGAAATAATATCATTTGAGAAGAAAATAACATTTCTTACCTCGAAAGATTAGTACTTCTAGCTGGAATACTAGGTATAGTGCTGAAGGAAACTTGCACCGTATAACAATACTCAAAGTATCAGAATCCTCACAAGAATACGCTCAATATATAGAGATAGAAATATAGAGAAAACTTCAGTTTCTGGTGTGATTTTCAATTCTAACCTAAGCACCCTATTTATAGAAAAATGCTTAGAACACCAAAGAAGAAAATTTAATAAATTAATATTATTTATTTTTCACATCTTCCTACGCATCCAAGAATCTGAATTCAGCCCCTAGCACATGTTAATGATGCCTCCACACATTCCAAAAATGTTTTTGTTATTTAAAATAATTAAAACTTTCAAAAATCAATTATTTCGGAACTTTAGAACTTCAGTAATTCATAATAAATAGTCCTTTTATCAGAAAATTCGAATCTCGCGACTTTTTATAGGAAATTCAATTCTCTACAACTTTAAAGAAGAAAGTTTTTCCAAATTCCAAACAAAAATTGACCGAAATCCATAACCGGACGATTTTAAAGACTATAATCAAATTTCAGTCAAGAAATGGGCCCAGAGACATGTTTAACATGTTTTAAACAACTTTTGCAACAAAAATATTCTTCTTCCTCATATACTCATATATCCCACATTCATTGTAAAAATATCATCATTATTATATTATAATATTATAATAAAATATTATTTTATCAGAAAAGATGAAATATCGATTTTCAACAATTGTCACTTTAAAAATTTTCTACATCTATATCTACATAAAATCAATATTTTCCTCATCATATAAATTAATAATTAATTATTCACAAATAATATTACAAAATCACAGTACTGGCAACCAGGCCGTTCCCAGGAAAGAGGGGGATTTCCAATAAGAAGTTCTCCTTATTGGCGCGCAATTAGGTGACCAAACCTCTCCTTAGACAGAACTTTCTAGACATTGCCAACAATGTTTTCTAATAATATTATTCAGATAATATGAATATTTGTTTCGATAATGGAAAATACTGTGTAGTGACAATTATTGAAATAACAATAATATAAAATATCAACGCAGCAATTATTGAATCAATAAAATAAAATACTGAACAGTAACTACTGTAATAATTATTTAGTAGTGTCTTCTTACGTAAGAATCAATAATTGGTGTCTTCGTACGAATATTCCCCAACAGCAAGAATATTCCACAACCAAATGAATATTCCCCGACAACAATGAATATTTTATAACTACCTGCTTATTTAAAATATTTGCGCATTTTATCCATAACTAATCACATTAATCAAATCAACCCTTACTATTTCAAAATGATAAATAGAGGAAACTAAATTTCATTTATTAATAATTTGGGGTCTTACATATGTAATTAAAAAAGAGTAGCGATTATGTGTATATATTTGATAATATGTCATCATAACATGTTTTACCATCTGTTGTATGTTTTCATAACAGCAAATTCATGAAAATTGGTCGTATATAATTGCTTCAAAATTACAGAGTGTTGAATTATGGCCATATGGCCCTTACGCACAAATTTAATGCATTGATCATATATTATCCTTAAATTTTACACTTGTATATGATTATGCATGCTAAAATGAACAAAACGAAACTTTAATGGTTGGATTTGGCCTTATAACGATTTCGTAGTATTAAATTCCATGTTTGTGTTCAAGAACAGTACAATTTGAATATTTTAATTCTATAATTATGTGTTTTAATGGGTTAAAATCACTCTTTAAGTGTTGGGTAATGATTATGTATGAATTATAACATGTGGGTATGTGTAATTTGGTGAAATTAATGTTTATGTTATGTTTATTTCGCATGATTTTGTGTTCTTCGCGAACTGGAAATTCAGAATTTGGAGTGTCGCGCCTCGGCGCCAACTCCAGGCCTGAGACTCGCGCCGCAGCGCAAGACACCTTAGCCGCAGCGCCACGGTGCCGCAGTGCTAAGACCCAGTACAACAGTGGCGCCGCAGCGCCACTTAGCAGAATGTCCAGAAAATGTTTTTTTTAAGTATTCAAGTATAGAAATGCGATAGTAACTTAGTCTAATGAATATAAAAACTTGTTAGACATATATGAGGTGTTAAAATAAATTCTTAACACGACCATAACACAATTACGTGTGAATTGAATGATTGAATGCATAGTTAACTTATTGCTTGTGAAGTCTTAATTTTTGACAATAAGTGTAGTAACTTACTAAGTATAGTCATGAATTTAAGTTAGACAAAGAATAAGATTGTGATGTTTAATACATTATAATTGACTGGTATTGTGAACGTAAATGATATGTAGGATTTAAATCAAAGAACGAGTTTTATTAAATTATAATCTACGGACGAGGAAAGTTTTCTAACCCTACTTGTTATCATTATTCAAGTTATAAATCAAGTTCATTTGTTATGTTAAAGATTTACTATCTTTTCAAAGTATGATTCTGTTATACAATAATTGTTCTATTGTATACCTATTGAGATTGTTATATATTATAAATATCATTTATTGTTGAACCTTGTTAGACTAGCGAATCCTTATTGATTCAATTAGTCCATAGTTGATGAAAGTTCTAAATTCATAACCCTTATTGATTTATTCAAACCAAACTTTCTTTGGTGCGGACTCTAATGTCAAACTGAGATGAACAACCCTGAAAAGGGATTACTTATGTGTTAGCGTTAAGATATTGTGCACAGTATGGTACTAAGGGCTGATCCCCCTAAGTACGAGTAGAAAGGTCCATAGTCTTATGACTGTTAAAGGTTTCAAGTATAACCCTTGATAACCTAGGACATAGTTCAAGGTCTTATGACCCTCAGAAATCTTTTGATTCTTATTATTCATTCTTGATTCAAAAGTTGAGTTTTTATTTCAGAAGTCTTTGATTCACTCGCATGTTGTTATATATTGTTATTTCATTATTTTACTTGTGGGCAATAGTGCTCACTCTTGCGTAATAATAACATTGCAGTTAAGAACGAAAGAGCAGACGAACCTTCCACTAGTAAAGGCAAGGGCAAGCTTAGCAAGTAATGAAGATTGATTATTTATGTGGTTATGTAATGATAATTAGAATTGATGTTACTTAAGACTTATTTGTTTATGTTTCCGCACAGATGATTTAAGGTTAGAGTAACCTGGGATTTATTTATTATGTAGTTGATGTAACCCCATAAGGGGAGATTTATTATTAATTTTATCTATTGCATGGTTTGCATTTATTTATGGGTAAATAGATGGATGATGTTTATAAAGTGAACACCAAATCCTATGGAAATGAAAGTACCGGATTTGGGGGTGTCACAAATAATATTAAATTTATTTAGTAAATGTATTAAATAAATTAATTAAAAGTGATTTTATTATATTGAAAATCTTTTTAAATGATATTAATGTATTTAAAAATATTTGAAGTTATAAAACATAATTTTTAATATTTTAAGGCAAATTTCATTAATTATTTAATATTATTGATAATAGAATTATTTAATAATTATATTAAATAAATTAGTTTTAAAATGATTTTAATATTATAAAAATTATTTTAAATGAAAATAAAGAATTTAAAAATATTTTAAGTTATAAAATATAACTTTTAATATTTAAAGATAAATTTTGCTAATAATTTAATATTAATGATATTAAATTTATTTAATAATTATATTAAATAAATAAGATTAAAAATGGTTTTATTAATTTAAAAATCATTAAAAAGGATATAAATGGTTTAAAAATATTTTAAGTTATAATAAATGACTTTTTAATATTTTGATGAATAGTACATTAATATTTAAATATTGACAGTAATTATTTAAAAATGATTTTAAATGTTTTAAAAATCATTTAAGGATAAAATTAATGTTTTAAAAATATTTTGAGTTATTATAAATAACTTTAATATTTTGGCAATGGTTTCATTAATAATTTAATATTAATCTAATATTAATGATAATATAATTATTCAATATTTAAATCATTTAATAATAATTCCAGTGTTTGAAAAATCATGATAAATTATAATAATTATTTAAAAATTATTATAAGCTATTTAAAAATAATATAACTGATATTTAAAATATCTAAAATAATATTAAATTACATAATAGAGTTTTAGACTCAATAATTACCCGATAAAGTCATCGATACACCGAAATGTTTCAGAAATTGATCTGAACTTAGATAATTTGACTATATATGTGTCTGTTTGTGATACAATGACTGTTAAACATGTGTGACAATGTGATTAGGTTATGTGCTGACTGCAAATAGCAGTACTATGTGTTATGATATGTATTTTTAATCGATAGAATGATTTTATTAATGATAGGTCTTGATATAAAAGATAAAACTAATTTGCGTAACTGTAAGCATCATACCAGGCAAGTATCTAACTTTTGCAATTGACATGTGTAAGCCATTTTCAGAACTATATTGTTATTGTTATTGTTCATATATCTATACTTTTGTAGACATGCCAGTTCTTGAATTCTATCGGATCATTGGTTATCAATACAGTATTATTGTATAATTCAGATATTTATTCTGTTCGTTAATTTCTAAATATTGTTATACAAGTGTCCTCATTTGGATAATTGTAGTACCTGTTGATACATACTTATTAAATTTCGATATGTATACATTGATTAAAAGTTGTCTAAGCTATTTGACTCGGCTAAACATAAATTTAAAGATAGCGTTGAGATATGTCTTAGCTAATTATTCTGGCTAGACAAATATTTTTTAGAACTTGATAGGTTCGAGAATAGAACTTAATTATTATTGACAGGTCGATGCCAATTATTTTGGCTAGATCGAAAAAGTGATTAGATATTGAAATCATAGTATTTCGTTGTTATAAATTAAATTCTGATTATAAGACTGAGAAGAACAATCTTTTATATAAAGGGAACTTATTGGTCGTATATTCGGCCATTGCGCACGTGTAAGTATTATGCATAATATAGGGTATAATGAAGCTGATCACTTATTATACTTACAGATGGGTATGACTTAATCTTTATTGTTATCTGATACACCTGGGTATATCAAAGCAAATCTTTGATAATTACTCGAGAATTAAGTTCAAGATCCTTAGGGATCACTTAGCATAAACTCTAGAAAATATTTTACTTTGTTATTGTGTAGAATAAATTCTTGTTATTTAATTGAATATCGAAAATCGAAAACAAAGTTCATAATCTGTCGACTACTCACCTATTATAGTCAATACCTAGTTTCAAAATTTGAGATAGAATGGTTACGTTGTTTAGTGTGGCTTCAGTTTAATTCACAACTGTTGATTCGTTGTAGAAGGGTCATTCAAAGAAAACATTTACTTCTTTCTGCTAACGTTTATTGTTGCTATTACTTGCTGGTTACCCAAATGCTCATTCTTACTTTAAATGTAAATGTTTTCAGCTAAGCGTGATAAACCTGAAGGTTCAGGCAAGAACAAAAGAAAAGGAAAGCAAACAGAATATGTTTAATGGTATCTTTTGTAATAGTTAGACATTATTAAGATAGTAATATTTATTATCTATCATTCAATGAAATGTAGTAAAGGTCGCGTACCTGGGATTAGACAACTCTGATAATGTAAATTAAGTTTGATATTTATATTATTATTATTATTCCGCTCAACGAAATGGTATCGTGAAGCACTGAGTTCAGGTTCCAAGTACCTGAATTTGGGGGCGTCACAAATATTCTAAAGAGAAAGTGGCATAGAATGTTAAAAAAATACCCAAAATGACATACTTTCTTGCATTCGGTAAGTTATTAACAGGTTGGATGTAGCCAAAGATTTACTCTTATTTTTAATATTCCGTGTACATGTTTGATTGATGTTAGGAATACATTCAAGAATGAAATAAATTATTAGAAAGTGACATAAATACCCCCCAAATGTTCAAATTTAACTTAAAATTTCAATTTATATTTAAAATTTGATTCATAATTTTGTAATTTTTTTTATAATTCTCTTTCTTCCGTCTTTTTCTACTTTTACTTTTTCATATAATTTTTTTCTTACTTATAATTTATTTATTTTTATATTTTTTAATTTCTATATAATTAACTTTATTTTAATTTATGAAAACTAATTAAGATAAGTAATGTAAAATAAAATACAATCAAACAAAACTAAATCAACTAGTATAACATCCAACTCAATAAAATAAAGTGACTAGTAATTGTCAGTGCCTGAAGGCACGACGTAACGAAAAATTAGATTAAAATTCAAAAAAAAATACTACATTTCCTAAAGACTTTTTGCAACCTAAAATAACTTACAATCACACATAAAAATTATCATAATTCACTACACCACCACAATAATTAATTTTCCTTTAAAAATATATATCCAGAAAAATTTCAACCTCTCTACAAAACATACAAATTATCAATAATAATTTTCATAATTCACCACACTACCACACTACCACAATAACAATTATTATTATAGTTATTATTATTATTATTATTATTATTATTGTTATTATTATTATTATTAATACTATTATCATAATTATTATTATAATTATAATTATTACAATTATTATTATTATTATTATTATTATTATTATTATTATTATTATGGTCATCATTCGGGAGAAGGAGGACGATAACAACCCCTTCATCACTGCTGTCTGCCAGGACTTCACCCTTGCCAATTGGAGCAGCACTCCCTGCATTTGTCGACAAGGGTAAAAAGGGCAGAAACTTCCTCTGCCCTGTAGATAGCCATAACTGTTTACTTTTCTCTACAGTATTAACGGTTGTTTTGTCATTACATGCTAACACTTTGTATGATTGAACAGTTTCTTATATTAAGTGAAAGAATATTTTATTTCAGAACTCTAAAGTTAGATGTGCTTATTTCTTATATTAACCATGAGATACCTCAGGAGACCAAAGAATGGATCGAAGACAAACCCAAGCCAAATCTTGATCAAACCACCTCTTTTAACCTCAGAACCTTAGAAAACCCGAATACAGATTGGTATGGACCTCACTCCAAACCAAAGGAATGACATGGTTACACTATTGACCCAATTCCAGGATGTGTTTGCATGGTCTCATGAAGACATGGACAGTTTATCCACTGAAATTTTTATTCATCGCCTTCCCATTAAAGAGGTATTCAATCCAGTCAGGCAGAAGCTCAGGCGATTAAAACCTGAGTGGAGTTTAAAATTTAAAGAAAAAATTGTGAAATAATTTCAAGCCGACATCATCATGGTGTCAACATACCCTGAATGACTATCCAACATAGTTCCCGTGCCTAAACCCGGAGGAAAGGTGCGAGTTTGCATGGATTACCGGGACATGAACAAAGCTTGTCTAAAAGATAGCTTTCCCGTACTATTCATCCACATACTCATTGACAATACAGCTCAATACGACATGTACTCCTCTGTTGATTGCTTTGAGGGGTACCATCAAATCATGGTTGTTGAAAAGGATCGTGAGAAAACTGCATTCATCACTCCTTGGGGAACCTTTTGCTATAGACGGTTGTCATTCAGCCTCATCAATGCCGGAGCTACCTACCAGCAAGCCATGATGGTTCTTTTCCATGATTTAATGCATAAGGAAATAAAGATCTATGTGGATGACATCAGTTTCAAATCCCGAAGGGAGGAGGACCATCTAAGCCATCTCAAAAATCTTCAACAGGTTACGTAAGTACAACTTAAAGTTGAATCCAGCCAAGTGTGTCTTTGATGTCAAATCAGGTAAGTTGCTAGGTTTCCTAGTCTACAAGGGGATTGAGCTGGATCCCACCAAAATCTGGGCATTACGGAAATGCCCATTCCTCAAACAGAGAAGGAAATACAGGGATTTTTGGGAAGAATTAACTTCATTAGCAGGTTTATCTCCCAACTCACAGCAACCTGTGAACCTATTTTCAAGTTGTTAAGGAAGAACTCCTCCATGAAATGGAATGACGAATGCCAGAAGGCCTTCCTTACAATCAAAGAGCAGCTAGTTAAAGCTCCTATTTTAGTACCACCCAGGGATGATGTTCCCCTATTCATGTACATATCCATCAATGACAATGCCATTGGCTGCATACTGGGACAGAAAGATGATAAAGGCCAAGAGCGAGCTATCTACTACCTCAGTAGAAGATTCAATAACAGTGAACACAAGTACACTCTGATTGGGAAAAATTGGTGTGCTTTAGCATGGGATTCCATGAGGTTACAGCATTACCTCCATGGTCACACAACCCATCTCATATTCCGCGTGGATCCTCTCAAGTACGTGTTCAGTAAACCCATGTTAAATTATCGACTGTCCATATGACAGTTGATCCTACAGCAATTTGACATAGTCTACATGATGCAAAAGTCTACCAAAGGTCAGGGAATTGCGGATCAACTGGCCGCCGCACCTTCAGGGGATTTCAAACCCTTGGAAGCATACTTCCTCGATGAAGGGCTAATGACAGTTCAGTAACACCATCAGTACAATACACGCCAAACATAGAGGATGTATTTTGATGGAGCTGTAAACATGGAAGGTTCTGGGGCTAGAGCAGTTCTAGTATTCGTTACGGGGGAGTAACATCCCGTAGCCGTCAAATTATAGTTTGCCAACACCAACAACACAGTTGAGTATGAAGGCTGTATCATGGGGCTAAAACTTTCCCAATCAATGGGCATCAGACGGTTAACTGTCTTTGGGGATTCCGAATTGGTAATCAGACAAACCACATGAATCTATCACACCAAAGAGCTACATTTGTTGCCTTACCATCGGAAGGTTCTACAGATGGCTTTGGTGTTTGAAGAAATAATCGTCCTCCACATTCCTCAGAATAGGAATGACTTTGCGGATGCGCTAGCAACCTTCGCCTCGTTGATCAACATACTTGACAAGGAAAACATGTCAACCATCACATTTGCCTGACAAAAGGCTCCAGTATATGGGAATTATATTGGAGAAGTATCGGATGACCTACCTACCATCCAACACCCTCGGTATCATCATATCAAGGAATACTTACAAGATGGATCTACACCCGCTAAGGCGAGCCCGGCTAAAAGAAGGCGGATCCACTGACTGGCTATAAAATTATACCTGGGCGGAGACGCACTTTATAAAAGATATGCATGATTAGGTCTCCTCAGATGTCTGGACAAGGACCAAGCTCAGAGACTCATGGATGAAATTCATGGTGGAGTCTGTGGCCCACACATGAGCGGCCCTCTTCTTGTTAAAAAGATCCTAAGAACAAGGCATTACTGGCTCTCTCTCAAGGCTGACTGTGATGATCACGTCAAGATATGTTATTAATGCCAAATTCATGGGAATGCTATCCACGCCCCTCCAAGGGAGCTCCACAATATGAGTTTGCCCCGACCCTTCTCAATGTGAGGAATGGACGTGATCGGGCCCATCGAGCCCAAATCCAGTAATGGGCACCGGTTCATCTTCACCATGATCGAATACTTCCCCAAATGGGTAGAAGTAACCTCCTTCCTAAGGGTTATAAAAGAAGTTATCATTTCTTTTATTAGAAACAATGTCATTTGTCGATATGGACAGCCAGAGGTAATTGTATCAGACAATGCTAAGAACCTCAACAACAAAATGATGGAGGAGTTATGCAGTAAATTCCACATCAAACATCTCAAATTCATCATCTATCGTCCAAAGATGAATGGTGATGTTGAAGCGGCTAACAAGAACATTAAGAAGATCATGCAAAAGATGTCCGCCAATCATAAAGGACGGCCTGACTTATTGCCACTAACTCTATTAGCCTACAGAACATCAGTGCGCACTTCCATTGGGGGCAACCCCCTACTCATTAACCTATGGGATATTAGTAGTGCTCTCTATAGAAGTGGAAATGGAATCCCTCAGAGTGTTGATAGACTCTCAGCTGGATGATGACCAATGGTTACAAGATAGGTATCACCAATTGTCTCTAATAGACGAAAGGTGAACCGCTGCTATATTCCACGGTCAGTTATATCAATAGAGGATCGCCAGATCCTACAATAGAAAAGTCCAGCTACGACAGTTTAAACAACATGACTTGGTTTTGACGAAGATCATTGACAACCAAGATCAGTCCAAAGGAAAATTCGGCCAGAACTGGGAAGGCCCGTTTATTGTCAAGGAGGTATTGACAGGAAGTCCTCTCAGATTATAGGAGATGAATGACAATGAATTTCCACAACTCATCAACTCAGACGCCGTGAAACGGTACTATATTTGAGGATACCAGCAAACAAGCTTCCTGGTTAAGGATCACCAGATCCCTAGTCACGTAAGGTTTCCTAAACCTCATCACATACAACCTTTCTTCACCCCCATTTGCCCCATCAGGGACAATCACACTTTCTAACCAGTAGTTTGATTTCGGATCAACAAATCATCCACTGAACTTCATTTTCAAAACGTTTAACACATGCAGTTTTATCCCACCAGGGATAAAACTTTTCACATATGCATTTTCATCCCACCATAGATAAAAAAATTTCACACCTGCAGTTTGTCCCACCAGGGATAAAACTTTTCACACCTTCAATTTATCCTGCACATAGGATTAAACTTTTTGGTTACAACTCGTCCTATACATGGGGTGAACTACACCGACCTGATCTCCCCAATACACGGGAGTACGTAGGCAGCCATTTTATATGGTCCGGTCGCACCACGGGAAAAAACAAAAACATTTCTACACACTTCTCACTACAAAAATAACAAAAACAAACACATTTCTACACCACTTTGTTACAAACAGCATGGAACCTTTACACCAGGTTCGAACTACGCAGACATAATCTACTCTTCAATAGGAGTATATAAGCAGCCATTCATGGTGTGACACCCTCAAATCCTGGTACTTCATTTTCACATGATTCAGTGTTCACTTAATCAAAACATTCATTGCTAACTACCCAATTATAATAAATTGAATAATAAAAACATGCCCATACAAGATTAAACTCAAATAAAAATTTCCCCAGGTTGTCTAACCTTTAACAACAATCATTCAAATGCGGAAATTAAATAAACTTCATTACAATCTTTAAACCAAAGTCTAATAATAATACTATCAAATCTATTACAAGTCTTCAGTACTTGTTCATCTTTCCTTTTCCTTTACTGGTGCTAGGTACGTCACCAGTTTTAACTTTAGTTATAAGAAATTTTACAGGCAAGAGTGAGGAAACAAGGCCCACTTGAAATAACAATAAATAAATCTTTAAACTTTTACATCAATTGCCAATACTAGGCTCAATAAAACTGAACAATATATTCTATTAACTTTCTAAAAATTATAACATTCACTGAGGGTCTAATGACCACGAATCATGTCCACGGTTATAAGTAATCTTTCAACTTTAACTTTAACAGTCATAAGACTATAAGGACTCCACGTACTTAGGGGGATCAACCCTTCGTACAATGTATTGTGCACAACCATTTTAACGCTAAGCGTAAACTTCTATTAAAAGAGTTGTTCATATCAGTATTTAGAATACAAGTCTGCACAAAAGTAAGTTTGGTTTGGATAAGCTTTCAAGGAAATTTGGAGTTTAACGAACATCAACTAAGAAGTAGTTGAATAAGACCAATAACACTATACTATTGAATAATAGTGATTGAATCAATCATAGTAAACTAAAGTCATGCATTAGGAATAATCTAATAGCATATAATTTGAATAAATATAGAATACCTTGCTTGAACAATACTAAGCCAAGGTTAATTAGGATTGAATATTAAACATGCATGGCAATTCAGTTATGCATGTTAATCAATAATTGAAATACAAGAATAACTTGTTCAACATAAAACCAAAGTTTAGACCACTTACATTATTATAAGATAATCGAATTGAAAATAATAATTAGCTCAATAAGACAAAGGATTAGAAAACTTGCATCGTCATGAATAACTAGATACAATGACTTACTCAATAATAGGAAATCTAGCTCTACGAAAGTGTAGAAGTAGCAACTTACAACAATTGTAATTGAATTTGAAAACAATAATGTACCAAATGAAATTAAACTCGCATAACGAAGTTTTGAGTTAGAAAACTTGCCTTGCTCGTAGACTAAACCGAATCAATTTGAATCACAATATCCTATATACATATGTCATCGTGACATAGTTAGTCATTATCACATAACTAATACATTCATCACATAGGTTTGATTATTTAATCACATGATCAACTTATAACATAATTTAATCCTTAATGACATAATTATTCATAGTATAGAAATACTAAAATCTATATTTTACAGTCCTACTATCATCACAAAAATGTTTTCTTAAAATTTTGTGTACAAAAAGTACACTGTCAGACCATTCTGCTAACTTGCGCCACGGCGCCACAATTTACACTGTGGGTCGCGCTGCGGCGTGGTGATGGCGCTAAGGCGCGGTGATTATACTATGAAACCACGCTGCAGTGTGGCGATGGCGCTACGGTGCCACGAACGTACTGCTAGACCGCGCCGCGGCGCGAAACTGCAGTTTCGACTGACAGCTTCGGCAACAGTACCAGAAAAAGCCAAATTGGCCTAAAAGCTCGAATCTAATAGACTGATTATCATGTAATTTAAATATAGACTTCATATAAACATATTTTGAATACTTCTAACATGTTTATACTCATAAAAATAACACAAACATCAAATATACAACACCCAATTTCAATGTTCTTGGCAAAAACTCAATTTTTATACTTTCAATGAAAATCAATACGGTGATTTTGTTTTTCAACCAAAACAGTAAATTCAAAACATTATGATTATGATTTTACATACTCTATCAATTCTAACAATCAATTTAACAACAAATAAAACCTTAATTTCTACTTTTAACTAAGCCATATTCATATATATATATATATATATATATATATATATATATATATATATATATATATATATATATATATATATATATATTAATATGAACTCACTGTGATATATTTCTTCACAATTTACATACATACATAAAGTAATTGATTATAATCATACATAATCTCAACAAAACAGTTTTACAACAACAATCATCATCTAAAGCTGTATACACAAGAATTCATCATCCATAATTATTTACAGAGAACTCTTTAGAGAAGAAAACTAAACTTTAAAAATAAAATACAAGGATTAATATCCTACCTTTGATTAAGAAGATGATACTCTAGAGTTTAGAAGAAAATGGTTATGATTACAATCTTCTTTTTCCCAATTCTTTTCTCAATTTTCTCTAAGTTTCTCTCAACTTTTCTCTCTGTATTTTTCTTCTTCTTCTTTTTCTTCAATTAAGCCTTCTTCTCTTCCTAACTCTAACTACGTAATAAAAATATAACGTATATGATATAATATCTATTAATGATATAATATAAATATAGATATAATTATATCAGTTATATTTTGTTTGAAAATCAAAAGCCATAAGGCTTGTTTGGCTAAGCTAATAAAATAACCCTTTAATCCTTACACCTTGTTTGGTAAATTGAATTAAAACCAATGGATTAATCCTTATATCTTGTTTGATAAAACACTATTAGATTAAAGACTTATTATGCAACAAGACATGTTTGGCAAAACTAAATTAAACTCCCTTAATTTATTTTAATAACTCCTTTATATCAAGATTATTTGTCACACTTCTATTAACTTAAATAATCAATTTAATCAATTCAAATATTAATCTATTAAATTACTTTACTACATAAATCATTATCACAAAACTATAACTTCTTTATAATTATAATTTTATTTAACCAACTAATATTTTAAATTACAATTTCCCATTTAAAATATTATAATTTATTTAAATCACTATAAGCTCTCTAGCTTACTTATTAAATTACATTGGTATATAATCTCATAATAATTAATTTACTTAGTTCCTTAATTATTTATTAAACAAATAATTAATTAAACCACATCAACTCAAATTGCCATATAATTCAATAAATATTTAATATTTAATTATTTATTTAACAAATAATTAACTAAATCACATCAACTCAAATTGAACAATTATTTATTCAATAATAAACATATCCATTAAATATTTATATAAATCAATAAATATTTAATATTACACTTTAAAATTCTGGAATGTTACACATGGTTCGGTCTTACCCCCTACCAAATCACAAACACTTGTTAAACGGTACTGGGATCATCATTTTATCCCCCACATTTCATCAACTTCAGACCAAAGGGATGGAACTACCTGACCTCCCCACACAAATGGGAGAATCGGCGACCATCTAAGCTGTGGTTGATTCCTCAAAGAGAAACACCAATCTATAAGAGATGGAACTAACTGGGCTCCCTCATACAAAGCAGTACCGGCGACCATCTGTGGTGCGGTCAACCTCAGAGAGGAAAGCCACACTCCTCTCCACATCTACAAACAGAAACCAGTCCCACGATGCAACGACCGAGAAATTCGGATCCTTTTTAAAATACTTTTAAATAATTAAATAATGAATAAAATTCTATTATTGGTTATTATTATGTGTTAGTAAAATGAATGTTGTTCCATAACCTAGAAATGTCGGAAAGTCGTAGTATTTTAACTACGTGAAGGAATTAAAGTGTTTGAATTTCCAAGACGAAAATAAAAGCTTTCCAAGAAATTTTCTGAAAAACACTATTCATCGTTTTCTACTCAGGAATTATTTTTGAACTTTCGAGAAATACATAACTTTATAATATCAAGGTGAAATGGATTATGTTATAATAATTCAAGTATGGAAAACGTAATATTTCGCATATGGACTTAATTTGAGAACGTTAAGGATTAAAGACAAAATAAAATGAACTTGTGGGATCTTGTATGAAGTGCAAGTCCAATAAGAAGTAAGGTGCAAACCCAAGATTTAGTAATGTTAAGCCCAAGTGTTTGTTAATGTGAAGCCCAAAGCAATTTAAGACAAGCCCAAAGTATAAGCTAAACTAATTAAACGTAAGCCCAAAGCTATGATCCATTAGGTAATTAGGATCCATGGGGCAACCCATAAGAGATCTTGGTGATCAAGATAATAATGTGGTGGCCAAGTAAAGTGAGTGGTTAGCAAGTTTAATTAGGGGTTAAGTAGTGAATAGTAAGGAGGTTTGCTAAGGAGGTGGGATGACCTAATGTCAATTATGCCCTAACATTGAAAGTCCTATAAATAACAAGCTTAAAGTTCATTTGTTGGATTGTTAATTTTCATCCAAGCTAAGCAACTTAATTGTTAGTGAGAATAAGCACAAATAAGCTAAAACTTCCATCGTTAGATTTTCAAGAAGAAGGAAGCTAGTCATCAAAGGTAAATGATCTTATATCTTCCATCTCTACCATTGTAGGGTGATAAGAGAAGTGTATCTTAATGAATATGTATGCTAAGAACACATAAGAATTGGATAATCAATGGACTTAAGTCGTATAAGTCATGAATAAGTAATTTGAACCTACATAATTATGAACTTAAGATGGTCATATTTGAACTTGTATCATATTTACATGAATGAAGTTGGTATGTTAATAAGATGTAAGAATGTTAGTTAAAGGGCTTAAATCAATAATAAGTCATAAGGAAATAAAATCTTATAGTTTATAATTTGACAAGTTATAAACTTATGAAGAATAAGACATAACTTAATATGAAGATAAGTTGATAAAATATACAAGTTGAGATGTTTAGTTGATGGATTGAATCCATTTGAAGCAATGAAAAATCATAATTAATGAAGTTTTGCCAGAATTCACACGATTGGACGATAATCGTCGAATTCGTGAAATTCTCAAAATGAAAGTCTGATTTTTTGTTTGAACTTAGAAACATTGGTTTTCGATGGAGACAAGTCTCATTTGGCATTATAGAGTTGCGGACTCAAAAAATGACTAGATTCCGACTTAGAACGAAGAAACGAGCGTTGAACGTTCACGAACGTTTATCGTTTTCATTAAAAATGAACCAATAGGTGAATTTAGAGTTAACGAAGTCAAAAAGATAAAATTCTTACAGGAACACGTAGGGTATGTGATTTGTGAACTATAGGCTCCTGAACGAGCCAATTCGGACTTATAACGAAGAAGTTACGAGCCCGGGAGTTTCGCAAAGTTGAAAAAATGTCCAAGTTTTCTGGTGCACAGAGCTAGCGTCGTGGCGCCAACCCAAGGCCAAATAGGTGGTGCCGCAACGCCGAGCCTGGCCGGGAAAAGCTGTGACCTACTGGAGTTTCGCGCCATAGCACGGCCGTAACGAAGGGGACTCACGCCGCAGCACCGAGTCCGGGTCTTTATCCCCTAGAGTATGGCGCCGCAGCGCGGCTGAAGTAAAGGGAGCTGGCACCGCAGCGCCAGCCCTAAGGTTTGCATAGAGATGATTGATTGTGAAGATAAAAATAAAGACAATGAAGTAGTACAAACTTACTAAACATAATGTAACATTGTTAAGTCATGATTAAACCTGAAGTTTAATCACTTAGGGTTAAGGTAAGTCAATTATATATGAACGTAAGAACGACGTAACGGAAAGTTGGAACCAATAATAACAAATCTAATACGTAATTAGATTGAGAAGAAGGGTAAGATTCTTTAGAAATTATGTATGTTATTCATGACCTAATGTGTTATGTGATGTTATCATCTACTGTAGAGACCTTAAAGACTTAAAGTGCACGTGTTATAACTGTAGCAGACGCTAAAGGCAAGTGTTCTAAACCTTGTTTCCATTCAATCTGGACAAGCTTTGTGATTTATGTATTCTTACACATGAACTAATGTTTGATGAAGTCACAACCAATTCTTTCGGCTAGACTTATGATATGTGGATTTCCTATAAGCTATCAATGTATTGTCAAATGTTTTACCAAACTATATTGGTGTGGTTTTCAAATGAAGACTGAGTATGCTAAATTTTTTTGTCGTCAAACGAGAGGCACGTGAGGTTGCCACAACTTAAACGTACATACGTTTAATGAATGTAGTGTTGATCAACATAGAGTACTATAGGCTGATCACCTAGACGTGCTCGTAAGCTATGCAGGACTTACAGACTTAGTGTCGGGATGTCCTTTTCAAAGAACTTATGAAATGCTCATGGTCTTGGACTAGTATTGATATTTTATCGAACATTGTCATTGTAAAACATTTTGAAAGAAAAGAAGTGCTATTTTGAATTATCGATAGTACTTCGTAACTATTGTTCAGTTATTGAAGATATACGATTCCTATGTTTCAAGCATGTGGTTTTATTAAAATTGTTGTATTTACTGAGCTAGTTAGGCTCAATCTTGCTTGAACCATATGAATGCAACTAAGATCGAATGGACTAACGGATCCGGCAAAGATAAAGGGAAGGCTAAGGCAAACCCGTAGATTACTTATGTAATAGTATAGGTTTGTAATGATAATATTTGATATTATGACAAGAATAAGTGTAACGGTTATAAAGAACCTGGGGGAATGTTAATATTATTTTGAATATATATAAGACATATTCGTTCTTTTGAGGCATTTCAATTGAATGTTTGTGTGAACTGTAGCACCGTGTAGCACCACCCGAATTTGGGGGCGTCACACAAGACACCAAAGATGGTAAAGAATACATACAGATCAGCGATCCATTCTGAAAGATCCTGAGACATCTCAATATCCATCCATCAAGGGGAGTTCATAATACATTAAGATCACAAGCCTTGGAGAAACAGGAAAATATTAAGCAAATAACAAGGCGCAACTAAAAGGGAAGTGAATCAAAATATATTTCCCTGCCATATATAATGTTGTTTGGTATATAAAAAATGTATTGTACATGACAAAATGGCTAAGCTAGTTTGTGCAGGAAAATACAAGCACATCTACAAGTCGATGTGTATACGGACTATCAAGTCCAACATCGCATCCCTCTCAGAAGAATAAGGTAACATTGTGATCTCCTGCCCAAGGGTCTCTACACGAGTCAACATATCTACAGCCAACTACATGTGGCACTATGCTCATCAATATACGTGTTCATCTCTACAATGATGCCAACAGTAAGGGACCTCACTACAATACTATCTGTAACAGAGATATCTCAGGCAGATATAGCGCTATCCCGCTCAGCAACAACGGCATCTCTATGAGCTAATGCCTCGTCTCTCTCTAACAGAGTGGCGTCTCTCCTATCAAGATCTATCAACATCAAGGCCCTAGCCTGATCTCTCTTAAAGTTCATCAGATAAAGACTCTGCTCCAAATACTGTGTTGAATGCTGGATCACAGTAGCACTCGTACTGGGAGAATCTACAAGAGCTACTAGCAACCCAAAGAATGGCTCCTCCTCGGTGGGAAAATCAATGTCCTCCATGGGCGCTCCACCATCTAACTCAATCCCCCGCACTGTGGATACTACCGCAGCCGATGCAGTCTCTGTCTCCATCCATGCAAAATACTATATCGAACAGCCCGAATGGCTAATAAAAAACTCAGCATGCTTACGCTGATCCCAACATGCATAAACCCTGGATCTATCTTCTGCTGACAAATGGCAAGAAGCCAAACACTGGCCTAATGCCCCCTCAAAAGGATGCACATCTTAAAACTGGTTAAACTATGACATCACAGCCAGTGGGTGATATGTGGTCATGCCCCTCAAACCAGCGAGAGGGAGATAATCCATGCCAGATACATGAGTAATGAAGCTGTAGGGAGACCTGAGCTCTGTGCACAATAGAATGTCAAATGGATCTCCAATCCCTGCCAAGAACACTGAACAGGATGCAACATCTATACACTTCGCTGGCTGAAAGGAGTAAGTCATGGCTATCTCATGGGAAAAACAATACCCATGCCGTCAGAAGGTGCCAATCGGTCTCAGGTGTGACATGAACCACACATACAACATGACCGAGCTGCCTATAAATACCCCTGCAGGGTGGATACTGCAGTACGTGGCTGACTGTTGGTTGATTTTGCAATCACTAAACATGCGCAAGTATACGCGGTCTAACAAGTAATACAGTGATAAGTAGTGTGTCGTACCCATGAGGAACTATGACTAATATTTACCAATTACCGACTATGTATCGCTAAAGTCTTATTCGAACAACAATAATTGGAAGTGTGATTGATCTATTTAACTAATTATCAAAGCTAGTAAATGGATAATGAATGGTAATCTAAGGAATTACAAGCTAAGGTCACAGCTTCACCCCCACACAAGCATTCTGTCGAACACCTGGCGTGTTATGTTTCATCAAACTAGCTACCCTATCTGTCTTTGGTCTTAATGGTCACAACGATTTGTCGATCGAGAACGCACAGGTGCTAATGCACCTCTGTCGAGGTATGCACAAGCATATCCTCTCCAGATCCACCCTAAAGGGAACAGAACAGAAAGGCACGTCCAAGCTAGATGCAATCCAACATATGTCTATGCGAATCAATCGTAACAAGGAGTTAAGCAAAGGTTCTCAATTAGGTCGCACATGGCGCACAGAGATATGTCTATTCTACGCACAACTTATGCAGTCAAAAATCCACAATCACATGCCAATATATTTAGGTGTAAATCTACAATTCTTCTGTCGATATCATGTAGATTACCAAAATCATCACTAATGTCTTAGCAAGAATCATTAAACACAAAGATATTAACCCAAATCATATGGTGCCAACCAAAGAGATAAAGACAGTTAATTCAAATAACAAAGGGATCCATTATAACCTTAGAGCCAATAATCAGTTCATATTTAATAAACCAAATACAAGTAGCAAATAAGACAACATTTATGGATTACAATAATAGAGGAATTAAATGGATAAGAAGAAACTCTGTCAAGGCCCTTCAGTCACCAAGCAATCCGCTCCTTTCAAGCTTTCCAATCCGTGTCCCTCATTGCTCTTGTGCTCCAAAGAAAAATAGACTTCTCCCTAAATCTACTTAAACTATATGTACAGACATCAACTAAGGAAAAGATAGAGAAATTACAAAGAAAAACTAAACCTAAGCTAATCTATCTAAAAACTATGATATAGGATGTCTGATATTATGATATGCAGAGCTGCTGCTGTTATATATGTTTTTCTTCCTTTGCTAGGTCAAAAATCACTTTTCTCTATCTGGACACCGGAGGTGGCGCCGCGGCGCCGGACACCAAGCATTAGATGGCGCTGCAGTGCCACATTAGTGCCATGGACACGGAGCTTGCGTTGCGGCGCAAGCCAAAGAAGAAGTAGTAGCGTCGCGGCGCGGTGCTGATGTCATCAAGGTTCAGGGAGGTGGCATCGCGGCGCGGCTTTTAAGATGGCCTTTGGCGCCGCGGCGCGGCTATGCATAAATTATCTATTTTGCCCCTTTAAAGCTGGAAAATCACTGTAAAGCTCTGCAATGCAACGATTAAGCACAATAACACAATATTTATATAAAACTACATAAAAACTACGAATTCAGGCAATTATTTAAGTCATAAAGTATCCGATTCGCGAGTATAAATCCCACTCATCAAATACCCCCAAACTTAAGTCTTTGCTTGTCCTCGAACAAACTATCTAACACAATAATAACAGTAGAAATTAAGAACGTGATAGGAATATAAAAATATCTACTAGTATTGTGCCTACGAATCTCTATCTAAGCTACTCCTAAAGAATAAGGCAAACACAGGCATGAGTAAGGGTTCATTCTATTTCAAGCATAAGACTGTATTCGATCCATTCTATGTGTGTGTGTGAAGACCAACTGTCTTGACTAATCATAGCTCAAATAAGTTCGCACAGTCGATTGTTAAGACCAAGCAAACTCCGCAACTTAAACATTCAACAAGCATTAAGAAAAAGACACAAATGCAGGAAAAGATCAAAAGACTCTAGAATGCCGACATTAAATCAGACTCGGACAGTACTTAATTACTTTAGGCTATTCAGAACTACCCATGAATGAGCTTTTGATCTGTGACTCCCAAGCCAGACGACTTTAGGGCACTAGGTGTAGAACACCCCTAAGAATCTAATAACTCGAGTAATAAAGGCCACGTAAGCAACATAAGCCAACTGAGACTTCACAACAAAAACGAAGATTATTCAGCGAGTGCATTTTATGCTCCATCTCGATATCGGTCCTGCGTTTATGGGCGAGTGCGTTTTACGCTCCATCTCGACCCACCGCAAAACTTTCGATATCAACACTTCTTTTCTATTTTCTTATTCCCATTTTTTTTAATATAGATGTCGACAAACTAGAATCCAAGATCCAAAACTGTATAAACATCTAAGTCTTTTATTACCTTGCATAAATAAAAGTTTATTAGAGTGAACACATTGTCAAAACAATAAACACACGAACTAAATTGGAAAAATAACTAGTTAACATAGTTGGTCGGTGCTTGCTAGAAGGACGGATCAATAACAGTCTAAACTTATCAATTAATAAACCCCTAGTACATGGCATGCTTGACACAACTATACGAGAGACATACTCGTTTGGTGCTAGACATAGCCACAATCAAAAATCAACATTGATAAATATAACACCCTTGCTAAATAGCAGCTCAAAATAGGGTGAAAAGGCCATTTACATGGCACAAGCATCTAAATCTGTATAAGCCCCAAAAAGATGGCTAGAAACCACAATCATGCTAATAAAATCAAAATAAAACCCAAAAACAGTTCATGGCATCCATAATGATAAAAATTCAAACATAATTCCGCAGTTCAAAATGACTGCACCACAATACTGATAATAAAAATATAATAATAATACTAAAGTCTGGCAACCTAGCAAGGCAGTACGAAAATAAAAAGATAATATCCAAAAACACCCCCAAACTTGAGGTGAGCAATGCCCTCATTTCTAAACATAAAGCAATTGTATACAAGAGGGCTTCCCTGAAGATCGCTCACGCAGCAGCGGTATCGGCTTCTTCCTCATCAGCTGCGTCCTGATCAGCTTCGGCAGGAGGTGATGGTGGATGGTATGGTGGGAAGACAGGAGGCTCTGGAAACTGATATGGCGTGAACTCGGTATTCTCGCCACAATAATCCGTGTAGATGCTCTGAATGGTGTTCACCAGCTCAGCCTGGTACTACATCGCTATATCCTGCCTTTGAGCCACGGCTGCTATGTGCCTCCGCTGCCTCAGTGCCTCGGCGTCCTGTTTCTGATGCAGCAGGGTGAGGGATGTCATGATGTCAGTCAGTAGGCTCTGTGCAGCTGGCCCGGCATCTGGAGCGGTGTTTGAAGGCTCAACCTCTAATGTGGGAAGTGGAACTTTAGGTGGCTCGTAGCCCTCGCCTCTAACGTGAGATTCTGCTCCGTCCCACTCATAGTAGTGTTTGATAGTTAGGTGGTCAATGATTGTCATCAGTGGCGAGGCTATCTCCTCAGACCCCCACTGGATACCTTCCTGCTTGCACAATGTAGTGATCAATGATGGATGAGGAAGTCCAGTGAGAATGTTACTCTTGATTGCCTTTCGAATGGAGTTATGAATGAGCACGCCAATATCCACATGTATACCCGTGACAATGGCGAATAGTAAGATCGCCCTATCCTTAGTCACGTCGCTCAAATGACGGGTTGGAATCATATTGGAACAAATGAAGCCAAACCACGCCTTCCCGTAGCGACTGAGTGCTGAAGCCAGGAAACTGGTCTTTTCCCCCGTGTAATCATTTTTCTTCCAAACAGTCTCGGGCTTGCAGAGCCGCCGAATGATATCCTCAAGATCATAGCCGCGGAGTCCCGTCTGCATATAATCATCGCTCGCATAGTTAGGCATTTCGAACAAGGCATTGATGGCCTGACTACTGTACGCCACTTGCTTCCCTCGAACTTGAACAACAGCAGGGCCTTCGGGATTGGCGTTGGCATAGAACTCCTGAACCACAGATACAACAGCTGACCCCGGTGGTTTCGTGAAGTTGATCCATTGTCGTTCTAGTATCATGGTGTGTAGCTCACCATCCTTCTTGTCCGGCCTGAACCCCCGCTCAGGAATCAGATTTCGCGAGCCGAAAGAACTTTTGTACCTATTCCAAGCCTCCTCATTGATAAACTTGGCTCTGTCCCAATCCGTGGGTGGTGGTGCGGCAGACGAAGAAGACCCTCCGACGCTCAGACGTTGCCTTTTTGGAGCCATGTCAAATTTCAGTCGAGATTGATGCAAAAACAGTCTTGAACAATGCCCAAACTTCCCCCAAACTTAGGCCAAGAAGACCCCAGCAATAGCCAATATCAAACAGCCCCAAAACACTCAAATTCTTCTCTCAAGCAATTTGTCGAACACCTTGTGTGCACTCCTCAAACCAGATTTGGACATCCCTTGTTTGTAATTGCTCTATCCAGATTTCCAGCAGTGGAAATCACCCCAAATCATACGCAAAGACAGATACTCAAAGAGAACCAACCCAATCAACTCAAGCAAAAATATCTTCGTGAATGACCGAATTTCCAATTAAAATACATTGATGAAGAAAAGAAACTAGTTGTTGATCCCCAATTGGATTCACGCCTGACTTCAATTGGGTCTGATTCTATGAATGATGATTCGGTTCCTTTGTAGATGGAGGGGGATTTGTTGAGCAAAATGAATTTGTATGGGCGTGCGGTTCTGGTAACTTCCGAGAGAGATGGAGAGATGTATAGCCGGATACGCTATAGCAAACTACATCTAAAATTCAAAAACTCGCTACTCGCACCGCGGCGCAAGACATCCTTTGTTACTCGGCGCTGCGGCGCTAGTTAACAAAAGCTGGGCAAGATCATGGCGTTGGGGCGCGAAAGTTCGAGCTGGGGCGCGAGGCCGGCGCCGCGGCGCGAGATCCAGTATAAATGTTTGGCGCCGCGGTGCGAGTACCATGTTCTGAGCTTTTTCTTCTGTTATCTGCACATGCCAAGACAATAATAGAAACTATGCTACAAAGGGCAAACATACATTATTAAAAACACAATAAACACTATTATAATATGCAATAAACCATACTAAATATGTTGCCCGTAAATGATAGACACAAATCATTAATGCACAATCTGGGAGCCATTTTAACAACCTAAGCGACACAGACACAAGATAAACTAGACATAAATAATGAAAAGAAATAAAAATTTATACCGAGATAGGGGTGCCTCCCCACCAAGCGCTTATTGTAAAGTCGTCGGCTTGACTATACCGATGTCGTTCAATCCGGCTCATAAACGAAAACAAAAATGACCTTCTGTCCTTCATCCATCCAGTCATCAGGCGGCACATAGAATCTCTCGCCACTGGAATTATCCACTAATTTGCCTGTTTCATTAAATTGAAAGCGTTCCTTATGCTCTTTTGGGCCCTCAAGGATTTTCACGGTCGGGAGAGGGGTTTCTGATTGTAAATTTGTAATGACTAGACAACCACCATTTCTCAGCTTGTCTTCAACTTCAGACTCCACCGATTGGTTAGTTTGCACTATGACATCTCCCTCAACAACTGTGCGAGACTAATCACATTTTCCTTGCGTATCCACCGTGCAATACTCTATCTCTTCATTGTCGAGATCAATTAAGACCGGCAGATTGCCTTGCGGTGGTTTTGTGATGGCATTGACGAGTTGTCCCGATTGATTCTCAAGGTTGTGCAATGCGACTTTTTGGTTTGCCATCTGAATCTCATTTTTTTCGATAAAGATGGTGAGAAGCTCTTCTAGCCGGTTCTCTTCTTCACGTGTTGAGGACTCAGAAAAGTTCTCATTCGGTTGAGATGTCCACTCATAGTGCGGCGGAGACTGATATTCAAATTGAGAGGCATGATTCGGATCATGATATTGTTCTTGACTGTAGACCCAAGAGTTTGGATAACCCTGACAGTTTGGATGATAGGAGCTCGGTTCAAAGTCAGCTTGTTCCTGACAGTAGGCATTCTGAGTGGACTAACACTCAAGATTGTCAGAAAACCTCAAGGCATTGGAAATTTGAACTTGCAATTTCTCGAGTCCTTCTTCCGAGCTTGGTGGCGTCGTCCACTCATAAGGCCATTGATAACTATGATTGTCCATAATCTGCAAACTTAAAAACAAAAGAAAGGAAGATCAAACAAATAAAAGAAATAAATATATACACGTTCAAAGTAAGACTCTATTGATTGAAATCAATATTGGTCAATATTAGAATAATAGTTCCCCGGCAACGGCGCCAAAAACTTGTTGGTTGATTTCGCAATCACTAAACACGCGCAAGTATACGCGGTCTAACAAGTAATACAGTGATAAGTAGTGTGTCGTACCCACAAAGAACTATGAGTAATATTTACCAACTGCCGACTATGTATCGCTAAAGTCTTATTCGAACAACAATAATTGGAAGTGTGATTGATCTATTTAACTAATTATCAAAGCAAGTAAATGGATAACGAATGGTAATCTAAGGAATTACAAGCTAAGGTCACAACTTCACCCCCACACAGGCATTCTGTTGAACACCTGGCGTGTTATGTTTCATTAAACTAGCTACCCTATCTCTCTTTGGTCTTAATGGTCACGACGATTTGTCGACCTAGAACGCACAGGTTCTAATGCACCTCTGTCGAGGTATGCACAAGCATATCCTCTCCAGATCCACCCTAAAGGGAACAGAACAGAAAGGCACGTCCAAGCTAGATGCAATCCTACATATGTCTATGCGAATCAATCATAACAAGGATTTAAACAAAGGTTCTTAATTAGGTCGCACGTGGCGCACAGAGATATGTCTATTCTACGCACAACTTATGCAGTCGAAAACCCGCAATCACATGCCAATATATTTAGGTGTAAATCTACAATTCTTCTGTCGATATCATGTAGATTACCAAAATCATCACTAATGTCTTAGTAAGAATCATTATGCACAAATATATTAACCCAAATCATATTGTGCCAACCAAAGAGATAAAGACAGTCAATTCAAATAACAAAGGGATCCATTATAACCATAGAGCCAATAATCAGTTCATATTTAATAAACCAAATACAAGTAGCAAATAAGACAACATTTATAGATTACAATAATAGAGGAATTAAATGTATAAGAAGAAACTCTGTCAAGGTCCTTCAGTCACCAAGCAATCCGCTCCTTTCCAGCTTTCCAATCTGTGTCGTTCGTTGCTCTTATGCTCCAAAGAAAAAAAGACTTCTCCCTAAATCTACTTAAACTATATGTACAGACATCAACTAAGGAAAAGATAGAGAAATTACAAAGAAAACCTAAACCTAAGCTAATCTATCTAAAAACTATGATATAGGATGTCTGATGTTATGATATGCAGAGCTGCTGCTGTTATATATGTTTTTCTTCCTTTGCTAGGTCAAAAATCACTTCTCTCTGTCTGGGCACCAGAGGTGGCGCCGCGGCGCGGGACACTAAGCATTAGATGGCGCTGCAACGCCACATTAGTGCCATGGACACGGAGCTCGCACTGCGGCGCGAGCCAAAAAAGAAGTTGTGGTGCCGCGGTGCGGTGCTGATGTCATCAAGGTTCAGGGAGGTGGCGTCGCGGCGCGGCTGTTAAGCTGGCCTTTGGCGCCGCGGCGCGGCTATGCATAAATTGTCCATTTTGCCCCTTTATATAAAACTACATAAAAATTACAAATTTAGACAATTATTTAAGTCATAAAGTATCCGATTCGCGGGTATAAATCCCACTCATCAAATGTCTGTGCCACAATCATCGGAATAATGGTATAACCCTCCCAGAGATCTATCACCGCTATGACAACGTCGATGTCCAGCTCATCCATGTACAGTGGCATGTACACATAGGCCACTACGCACATTACAAGTACATCTACTCTGGCCACATGCCACTAACCCTCTGGCGTGGTGAAATCCCCGGAGTATCCTGCATAACTGTCCATTGAGCCAAATTTGTCTATCAGAAAACGCTGGGACAATACATGGTCGGATGTAATCTCATCCTGTACTACTCTACGCCTCAACCCGGTGATGGTCATGAACTGAGGGCGTATAATAGATTTGTCAGTGACCCGTATTGTAATTATCAAATTTTATGTGGGATTAGTTTTGTTTAATAAATTAACTCTTATGTGTTTTTTTATTATTAATTTGTTAAAAGTTATAATTATGATCTGATTTTTGATACATTTAAAGAGTTCAATTCGTATTTTGAATTTTGACCAATGGAAAAGCCGTCAACCGCTCATACTCCTCCAAGGTAGGAGTCAACTCATGGGTACCAAACCGGAAAACTTTCCTCTCAGGTACCCAATGCTCTAGCATGCCATCTACAAAGCCCAATGAAACCTGGAATGTTAGGAGGTTCATGGAATGTTGCAACAACTGATCTACAGTCACCATGTCTGAAGGGGATACACTATCATACCAAGATCTCAAGCAAGAGGCCAGCAATACTGGTGGGGTGTGATCAATACGGCTAACTATCGAAGAAGACATCTGTGTGGGCCGTATCATAAGACCATCTAGGGGTCAATGCTGAATATCTCTGGACATACATATGCATGACATGATACATGCATGACAAATAATAGATGGCAATGTGATGTATGGAATGGAAAATAGTTTATACATTCCTAAGTACATCATCATCTAAATACATCATCTCTGTACAGCTGAAAAATACAGGGAAATGGGGCACAGACGCCCTACGACTAACAGAGGCCTATCAAAAGATATAACAAGAATGGGGCACAACCACCCAGTATCTAACAGAGGCATATCAAAAGATATAGTGAGAATACACAGCAGAAGAAGACAATGGTGTTTATGTCTACATCATCAATCATGTCCATCTGATGTAACTCCTCCTGAGTCACTGGATCTCTGCCAAGAGGGATGTCAGGCCTATACAAGGGAGGATATGCACCGGCAAAGCCATATGGGTCATCTGAAGGGCCAACCTCTGAGCTGGAAGGATCAAAAGTATCCGCCTCTGAAGGATCTATGCCCAAATGTAGGATGAAAAAATGTGCCCGGTCCAACTTCTGGGTCAAACTGTCAATCTGTGTCAAATGAGTCAGATCTCGGACACATGACATCCAATCCGACATCATCACGGATTTAGGAACCATATCTCCCATGAACTGAGTGGCGCGGGTCTGGGCTCCGATGGTACGAGGGGGCCACCAGCGATATAATGCCTCCTGAGTAAATGAACCCTCTGACAAAGTGTAGCCGTCAACGCCCATCAATGGGATATCACTGATAAGCGACTGCAACACAAGCCAATAACGCCTGGCAAGAGGCAAGATCGGTACACGAATCTTTTCTATGGTGCTCCTAATAGCACGCTCTCCTAAATAGAGCTCCCATGCTCCATCAGTGAAGAGAAGAATCTTACGGGTGGATATCACATACTCGACACCAGTCGGGAATCCATCCTCAAATCCAACTGTCAAATGGACCCTAGAATAGGGAACCCAAGTGATGGCATCAGCTATCAACAACAATAACTGTAAGCGAAAATGGATGAAATCCTCAGCTACAGGAACCTCCGCCAATATGGAGTGATGTCGTCGTCGTCCTCGTGGATAGGTCTCCAAACCTAACACACTAATAGGACGCAAACATAGGAGCCTCTTATAGGCCCAAAACTTCCATCACAAAGGTAAACATCTGCTGTCAGTCAACACTCTTAACCTGTATATGGGAAATCAAAAGAGAAATGCTCACCAGCAGAAATCGGTAAAATCCTAGCCAAGCCTCTGTCAAGCCCTACGAACGCATGCACATTCTCCTGAGGAAATAGGCAAAGGTATAGGAGCCCCATTCATACTCTCCAATAAGGTCCACCTCCCGAGTAGCGCTAATCAAAGTGAATGACACCATGGAATAGTTGTCTGCTATGAAACAACCCCTGATAATAACAAGGAACAATCACCGAAGAATGCGATCCCTGACTCTCACATTAGTGGGCATGGGCTCACTCAACCTCCCACTCATAGAAACTACGCTCAAAGGAGCTGTACGAACTGTCCTGCCCTTGAGCGCCTCAGCCGAAACTCGTAGCAAAGATCTAACGGCAGTTGGGGTAATGTTCGCCGTACATGGCACTGGCGCCCCTCTAAACTCCATACTGATGATAAACTGCCAATCCATCGGCGTCATCTTCATCTCATAATTCAATAAATGGAGAGACTGAGTCTGGTGAAACCAGCGCTCAGACAATGCCCTGAGGTAACCCTAGGGACAATGGCGGGGGGATGATAGAAAAGAACGCCTCAAAGCCCCAACCATGCACAATACCTCGGTAATCTGGATGCAGAGCTTGATATAGGGAGTGTATGCTGAACCAATTCCCTCGAGGCTGTGTAAAGTTGGGAACCTACATCAAATGCAAAGAAACATCAGAATCCTTGATCCTCATCAATAGGAAAAAAGAAGATTCCAACCCAGCTTTTACCTCGTTTGCCTGCAAGTAAACCGAGGGGTGGCGACTCAAATCATCCAGAAGCTCTGGAATCGCCACAACGATACTTGGAAGATCCCTGCGGGGAATATGAGCAGCAGGAGCTGGACCGCAACCGGTACATCCTCTTTCTCGTCCTCAACATTCGGTACATCAACCCGAATAGGACGTATCACCGCCTTCGCCAAACAACGAGGTTGTTTGACTGAACGGGGTCAAGGCACTTCAGAAGCCCTCCTCCGCACACCTGAAGTGGTCTTGCGGGAACTACTCGGCTGATCCGGATCCATATATATCTGGACATAAGTCTCCAAATCACCTCAAAAAGGGTGTGGTAAATTCTAACCTGGAGCTTTTCAAATGCATTTTATGACTACATACATGCATGCATTACTTTAACATACGCTTACAGTAGAGTTAAAAATGCATGTCAACCCAATGTCTAGGCTTATGGAAATTTTTTTGTCAGTCTCCTTTGTAAAAAGGACTATCCACATGCGCATAAGCATGACTAGGTGGCCATTTAGTATCACACCTACCCACAGTCATAAACATCCTATATGCATGAACATGTCAAAGTCATAATCTGTAAGGGTAGCATAATTACCAGGATTACTTTGCTTTACTACCTTTGCTCATTTGTCCTCAAATAGGATAAGAAATAGCAGAAAAAAGGGTGTCAATTTGACTGTTTCAAAATTTAATTTTTTTCACATCATTATGTTCAACATGATTAAATACTAACATTTATTATGTTGAATATTTTTTATCAAGTCATATGAGCATGCATATTCACTACTATGTGTTTAGACGCATTTCATGTGATAATTCATTTTCCAACGGACACAAATTGGAAAAGAAGACATGCATACGTTACCAGGGCAGTGTAGAACACTTGTGCAATGACATAATTTGCAGAAAGACGCCTGAACTCAGCAGATCTGAAGAAGAGCTCTCAGATTTCCTGTGTGGCGCAGTATAAAAATGACTTGTGAAAGCAACAGGCCATTTAAAACCACCCACGGTTGGTCGTAGGTGTACCTGCGGCTCCCATTGGTGGGTCCAACCCCTTCGGCTCAGTCCAATTCGAGTTGCAAAGGAGGTCTCACAAACTGAAAAAATTAGATCAGGAAAAAAGATGTTACGCGATAGAGCGAAGAAGCCTGAAATCCTGGTTTCAAGACCAAACTACGGGTCCACACATCCCTCATTGGTATTCGCCCCAGCACAGGGTTCACTATACTGATGATCTCAACTGTTGCAAACTACGCTCGACAATACCTCACAAAGGTCTGATGTCGTCATTTCGGGGTTGTCACTCTAAAACACTTCTCCCCAGCGAGAACTTTATACAACTCCAGCCGTTGGCAAGTAAATTCAACGAAGCATCGGCAGTCGTCCGATGATATCAGATGTTGATGCACATTTCAACGAAGGTCAAGTAACCTTGACATCACCAGCCGTTGGAAGTTAATCCCAACAAAGCGTCGGGGCCGATCCGATGATGGTATCCGTTGATGCACATGTCAGCGAGGGTCAGGCAACCCTGATAAACACAGACTGTTGGCAGTAACTCCGACAGATCGCTGGAAGACCTGGAAATACTAACCAGGGAATGACATCCTCATCGGGGAGGACCGATGATGGAATCTATTACACATCTTCCTCAAACAAAACACAATTCCCCAGTCTCTTGTACATGAGAGGAACATCTATGGTAGAAAGTCTATACCAAGGATTAAGGACTTTTGTGATAACCCCAACGTTAACATCCTAGAAGTCCCTGAGAACTTTGGAGCACACATCCAATCAGTTTGTTAGGGTTATCAGTGATCACTCCAGTCCCCATCAGAAGTCATGGTAGCAGACAGTCATCACATCCCGTTGTAAAACTGTCCAACAAACCACATACATCATACATTTGCATCATACTGCAGTACATTGCATCATGAATATCTCGTTATGTTTCAAGTGTCTAGTGTTCTTTATCCTATCCATGTCATTACATTGCATGAATATGATAAAGAGGAGCATCTGTAGACACTCAAAAATTTTGCATTCCTGTTACTAACCTTGCAGTAGGGTAAAATCATCTTCCAGAGATAACCCTGGAAGTAAAGTCAGCACAGTCCCGGAGACAACCCCGCGATACTCAGTTTGCCATCTCGGAGACAACCCCGAGATATTCAGTTCCAGTCCTAGAGACAACCCCGGGATACTCAGTTTGTCATCTCGGAGACAACCCCGATATATTCAATTCCAGTCCCGTAGACAACCCCGGGATACTCAGGTTCAACCTCGGAGACAACCCCAAGGAATGCAATTCCAGTTCTGGAGATAACACCAGAGAAGTCAGTGTCATCTTAGAGACAACCCCGAGATATTCAATTCCAGTCCCGGAGACAACCCTGAGATACTCATTTTCAACCTCGGAGAAAATCCTGAAGAATACAGTTCCAGTTCCGGAAATAACATTAGAGACCTTTGCCATCTTGGAGACAACCCCGAGATATTCAGTTTCAGTCCCGGAGATAACCCCGGGAGATACAGTTCAAACCTCGGAGAAAACCCCGAGGCATGCAGTTGCAGTTCCGGAGATAACCCCATAAATGCTCATTTCAACCTCGAGCAATCAGCTTCAACACTCGGTGACAGCCCCGAGGCACTCAGTCCCAATCCTAGAGATGACCTCGAGAGGACAGGCACACCTCAGAGACAACCCTGAAGACGGTCAGCATTTGCAGCAGCCCAATCTCAGAGATAACCCTGAGCAGCGACTGCTAAATCAGCCCAGAATCGGATATAACCCTGGTCATGGGCAAAATCGTCATTTTTGCCACCTCAATCCCATATTTGCGTCGTCTCAACAACATTTCAACCTACATGCTACACAGAAGTGTCCTACAAGAACCATAGCTCCAATCCCGAGTGACTAATACACAAGACAGCACACCGGATAGAATTTGAAGCCTGAAGACTTTGGTAGGGACCCGTCTTCCTGACTTCGTACAACATCTTATCCCATGTCTTTGTGTATCTCTCGACAACAGCATTCCGTAAAAAGTTTTAAACACCTTGATCGGATCCTATGTACTTGAGCATGGATTTCACATCCGGAGCATTTATTGTTTATATATATATATATATATATATATATATTATTGTCATCAAACTCTATTTGATTGAGCCTGAATTTCACATCCGAAGCGTTTACTGCTTATATATATAACATGTATGTACAGTCTGTGCAGACTGTAGCACCATTTTTTGGTATAGGTATCCAAATCACCCCCAAAATATTGTATTATGGAAAAATTTCAGTCCCATAAAATATTAATTATTTTTTTTAGTTATTTTAAAAAAAAGCAAAAAAAGCAAAAAAAAAAAAATTGGTCCGTCTTTTACTCTAGTCCGAACGTCCGGACTGGATCCGTTGCGTATATATATATATATATATATATATATATATATATATATATATATATATATATATATATATATATATTCTGTCAGGCCTGGAGTTACTTCGTGACCTTTTACTGCTTTATTTGCATTTAATCCTGCTTGGAGTTTACTTCGTAGCGGTTGATCGTCTATATATATATACATTCAGTCCCGCCTGGAGTTTACTTCGTGGCGGTTGATCGTCTATATATATATATATATTTGCAGCTTTTCTATATATAATTGTTTACAACTTTCATACAAACTGTATAATCATGTGAGCCTAGGAATTATGTGATCACAGATTCAGTCTCCTCAATCTAGATTCGGTGATGGACATTTTTAGTTGTACATGTCTTGTAAATTATTCACGGTGTTTGAATTTCCTTAGACGACTCTTATGCCCACAAGGAGTTCGGCACTGCTATGTATCTTATTTTCTCGAAGATGCTTCACATCTCGAAAATAAAAGCAACCAAGCCAAACACCCAATAAAATGGAAGTATCAAAGGTCTCAATTACTATTGAGCATAAGGGTTTAAAAAACCTCTTTTACAAAACATCATTGTTATATCTTGTTAAAACTGAACTTTTATACAAAATTCAAACTCTTTGTATATATGTGCAAACGAGGCATAGCACTTGTTAACGCCAAGATCTTCTCCAACGTCCCAATCACGTAAGACGCCCTGATCCTGCACACTAAACACAGTCAACACCAAAAACTTGACGACTGGACCATCGGGGAATAGCTCTGGCGTGAGAGTCAGTACAGGCGGTCACAAGAGTTAACAATGGAGGATAAAATATATAATGTTCTTAGAGAGATAGAAAATCTTAGTTGTGTGTATGTGTACCTTTGCTTGGAGACTCCTTTGCTAGGTTATACTCTCTTGTCTGGTTTACCGTGCCACCAACTCTTATCTGACACAGCCCCCTACTTCTCCCTGATCTCAGCCGGATGCATGCAAGTTGTCACCTTTTTCCCATTGTACATGTCGTCGGCCGGATATAATCACATCCACATTAATGATCTACAGACTTTTTGTCAACAGCCTTCCTTTTTCATCATTACAAGTCAAAGACTTGGATATTAAAAGATACAATGGATCAACCCATGGACCCGGTCCAATATTATGGAGATATAATAAAGATAATGTAAGGATTAGGCCCAATAACTTTAGGACCCAATAGTGGAGATCCAATGGATTAATTAAATAAATAGGCCCATTCCATTCGGCCCAATAGGAGAAATATCATGACCCAACATTGCCCCCTAGTTTTTTTATTAAATAGAATATTTAATAGAAAACTATATATAGTCCATGATATGATAAGATTTGATAAGGTTGAAACAGGTCCTAAAATGAGACTTACCAAAGCCCAATCGATGAAAGACAAAGATAAAAAGGAAACTGAAAGGATGGGTTAAAACCGAAATCCAACTGGAGGGCCCAATCTGCTAAATGTTTAAAACTCAATCCGGACGCAACCTTTCAAATTCGTGATCATGATTATCAATTAAATGTGCCGCCCTCGAATACTGTGTAACCGTCAGTATAAAAGATAAACTTTACCAAATTTGACAGTTTTACCTGCCAATTTGAATTTCAGACCTCTGAGCTCTCTCTCTCTCTCTCTTCTTCCTTCCATAGCTTTTCTTACCTTCTCTGCAAAATACGATCAATGGCGACCCTTGATACCAATCAAAGTTCTCCAATTCGGGCAACTACTATTACGACCGTTCCACCTAACCCAAGCCCCTGCAAAGAAGCTTCGAGTTCTAACCATCAAGCTGCCACTCTAGATAAAAAAAATGCCTCCTAAGCCTCGACTTACCCCTTCTGAATTTTTTAGGAGTAAGGAATTATTTACCCATGCCAATACTCCGTCAATTATCACTGAAAAGGAATTACGAAAGATTCGAGATCGATGCCATATTCTGGATACCCACTTAGTGAGAGCTCCTAGGGCTGAGGAGAGGATGTATCAACGACCTGAAGGATGGACGGGAGTCGCTGCGACTATTCTTGAGAAAGGAGTCAGGTTTCCTCTTCACCCATTTCTAGTGACCATTCTAGGGTTCATCGGTGTTGGGTTCGCCCAATTGGTGTTGAACTCTTATATACATATCCTAGCCTTTATTGCGTTCTGTCATAAAGTTGGAGTCGAACCCACTCTCGATTTCTTTTTCACTGTTTACAAGGTTAGTCAGTCTCGTGAAAAAGAATTCAAAGTTATAGGCAAGCAGGCATCGAAAACAGACCAAAAATTCGAAAGACGTTCGCTGGTAACTACCCCATCTAGTAACAAAGGATGGAACAAAGAGTGGATTTTTCGTTAAGGGACCAGAGATTGCCACTGTACCGAACTGGGCAACTGACGAGAAAATTTTTGCGAACTTCGGGGACATCTCTGAAGAGCGTATAGCTGAAATGATAGAGCTCTTTGACAACTTTCCGAAGGAAGAATGGAAATACGGACTTCTTTCTAAGCAAGCATGGTTATATGGCTATAAATGTAAGTTTATATCTTCATTTTTGTTTTCTTGGAATTTCTGATAATATATATACTCAAAAATGGGTTATCATCGTTTTTACAGTGTCTTTAATTAAGCCTAGCCCTGAGGAAGAGAAGAACCTTGAAGATTTCTTATACAGGAAATCTACCGAAGAGCCTGAGACCTCATTGATAGAAGATTCCCCTGAAGACAACCCACCCATTGACACACCTACTACCGAAGCACCTCAAGTCAATGTTGAATCCCAGACCATCGAGCCAGAAGTCGAAGAGCCCATTTTACCAAAAGTAACCCTTCGAACACATCGAAAGAAGAAGACCGTCCGAAAGCCCAACCCGATGTCTATACCATCATATTCGGAAGCTCTTTCTGAATCTGAATCAAATGTCAACCCGATACAACCAATTGTCGACCCAACACCACCAATCGTCGACCCAACACCACCAATCGTCAATCCAACACCACCAATTGTCAATCCTACATCAGCTCGAAAAAGTTTATTAGATCTACCCGTAGATGATCGAAGGCAACTTCTCCGATTTAAAAAGTTGAGAACCAAAATTACCCCCTTAACCCCCGATGAGCTTAGAGTTCTTCTTCAAATGTTCTTCCCCCAACAACCCTAGTGGATACTCAAACTGTTAACGAGAAAGAACAAATTGAGACCACTGCAGCACCCTCTCGGAAGAGAAAACAACCATCTAACAACTACCCAAGCTTAAAACATGTACCTTCACCAATCCGCGACCCTACTCCAGCTCGATCTCCTTCCCCCGAAAATATATACACGGATCCTTCTCCCACTCATGACCAACCTATGCCTTCTCCCCCAAGGCCTTCATCACAAAAATTCCATGATGAGGCTACCGGAGCGCCGACCTTGTGGCCTCGGTACAACGTCAATTTTCCCTTCCAGCTCTTTGATACCTTTGTTCGGGAAACCGATGATCACCGATTTGATAACCATACAAACGGGAATTTTCTTGATGAAAGCATGAGCTATTTGGCAAAGGTAAGTGACAGTTTTCTTGGTTAAACATTTCTTTTCTTGTTTAAATATCTGAAATTGACTGGATACTTTCGAATATGTGCGGGCAAATGCAATCTTCGGGCGTTTACGTCCCAGACACAAATGTTGAGTCTGATGAGGAGACTATGAGAATGGAGAACATGTTGAAGGCTACATTGGCTCGGGAGAGATGAACATGAATCCATTCTTCATGCCAATGAAAGTCTTCAGAGGGAATTGGCCCAAAACAAAGAGGATCTGAGGGAAACCCATGATGTGCTGATCTCCGTCAGAGAAGAATTGAAGACGATAAAAGCCAGCGAACAAAAATTAGCTAACATGAATGTCCATTTTGTTGCAGAGACCGAAGCTTTGAAGACTACCAATGAGGGGCTTGCTGCAGCCAATCAAAACTTGTCAATACAACTCGACGAAGTTCAGACGAAGGCTCGGGGTGATAAGAAAACATATAGGGCCAAATGTCATAAACTTCGTAGTAAGATAAGAGTGCTTAAAGAGCGAGATCCTCCTTTGACTGAAAAGCTGCGTAAGCAGATACAGGCGAACTATCGTACGTCTGACGAGCTTGGTACAGAAATTCTGAAAATATACTATGAAGGATACGAAGATTGCCGAGGTCAAGGCAAGGAAAAGCTGGTTGTAGCTCAATTGGACCCAACCCTTCTTGACTCCGAGAATGAAGGTGCAGCCTGAGTCTGATGTTATTTCGTTTTAGTTTTTAGGATCTCTGTCTTTTATTGTTATCGGATTTGTTTTAAAAATTTTGTTTGTAAAGAAATTTAAGTGAACTTGTTTAAGTGTTAATGAAATTTCAATTTTCTTTACCATGACTTCTGTTTACTTCGTTTTTTGTCAATAATTCAGCATTAATGATCTTGAATGAACTTAACTCAGACTGTGAATCAGATAAGGCATATAATAGTTAAGTTGAGAAATGAAATGAACTGAATTTAATGAGCTAAACTGAATGAACCGAACTCAACACTTAAACAAAATAAAGTAATGTATACTTATCGTTTCCGAAGTGTGAGGCAGGTTGTGTATAAGATGAATTCGGCTGATCCTCCTTGCATCATCAAGATCTCGTTTACCACTCGGGATAGAACAAGTATATAAGGACATTTGTTTACCACTCGGGGTAGAACAATTTTATAAGGACCATGGAATTTGTTCACCAATCGCGGTAGGAACAAATTCATAAGGGCACTCCTAACAAGAAGGCTACCATCAAATGGCCAGCAAGTCCGACCATACCTCCTTACTTCGGTGCATATTGATTTACCACTCGCGGTAAAAGCAATATTAAAAGGACCATGAAATTTGTTTACCACTCACGGTAGAACAAATTCGTAAGGACACTACTGCCGAAAAGGCTACCATTGAATGGTCAGCGAGTCCACCCCGTCCTCCTTACTCCGATGAAGTTTGCCTACCCCGAAGGGCCTGACAAATTCATAAGGACCACCTGCCAAAAAGGCTACCATCAAATGGTCAGCGAGTCCCCCCCCCCCCCGTCCTCCTTACTCCCTTGTGAACTTAGGACAAATAGGACGAAGATCAATTGTGAAAAAATGAATCTTTTATTGATGATGAACAACTATGTACAGACTTCTGATGAACTGACTCGATCTCTATTGGAAATATTTCCGAAGCCTGCCAACGTGCCAAGTGTTCTTAATCTCGGATCTGTCTAATGCCTTTAACCGATAAGTCCCGGGCTTGGATACTTCAATTACTTCATACGGCCCTTCCCAATTTGGCATTACCTTTCCCATGTTCTAAGGTGTAGAAGCTTCGACTTCTCTGAGGACGAAGTCTCCCACCTCGAATCTACAAAGCTTTACTCCTTTGTTGTAATGCTTGGCAACTCTCCTCTGGTAGACTGCTAACTTGATTAAAGCTACTTCTCTGACTTCTTCTAACAGATCCAAATTGGCCTTCAGTCCTTCTTCATTACAAATCTCTTTGAACTGACTAACCCGAAGACTTGGGGATCCAATTTCGACTGGGACTAAGGCATCAGTACTATAGGACAATCTGAAAGGTGAATCCCCCGTGGTAGTCCTCGGTGTAGTCCGGCAAGCCCATAATACACTTAGTAGTTCTTCTGGCCATCTTCCTTTAGCTTCGTCCAATCTGCGTTTGATCCCGTTCAGAAGCATTATATTGGTCACTTCAACCTGCCCATTTGATTGTGGATGAGCTACTGAAGTCTTCTTGTGCTGAACCCCTAACACTTTAAAAAATCCTTCAAATTTTGATCCCACAAATTGGCGCCCGTTGTCCGATATCACCACTTTAGGAATTCTGAAACGAAATACTACGGACTCCTTCATAAATTTCAAACACTCTTGTTCCATTATCAACCGAAGTGGCTTCACTTCTACCCATTTGGTCATGTAGTCGATAGCAACTATGACAAAACTGACCTGCCCTTTAGCTTTCGGCAACGGATCCAATATCTACACCCCAGACAGCAAAGGGTATAGGAGATAATATCGAGTATAGCTCTTCTGGTGGCTGATGTGGGATCGGGCTGTTGAGCTGACACTTCTCACACTTCTTCACATACTCTGTAGCTTCCTTGAAGATCGTAGGCCAGTAATATCCTTGCCGAAGTACTTTGTAAGCCAAAGACTTAGCAGCCATATGGTCACCGCAAATGCCCTCGTGAACTTCTCGAAGAGCATACTCAGCCTCAGATGGAACCAGACACTTTAACAACGGTGACGAAAATGCTCTTCGAAAAAGATCCCCATCGATAAGAACGAAGTTGGCGCTCTTGTACTTAATCTTCTTTGTCAGCATCTGATTCGAAGGAAGGACGCCATCTGCCAGATATTCAATGTAAGGAGTCATCCAACAATTAAACCTCTCAATGCACATCACTGCTTCGTGTTGGATACTCAGCTGCTGCAAAACCTCCAAATAGACTGACCCATTAAAAACAACCGCATCCGTAGTGGCCAACTTTGACAATGCATCGGCAATAGAATTGTGGTTACGTTCTATGCCCTGAATTCGTAAGAAGCGAATATTGAAGCCGGTCTTTCAACTCTGCCAAATTCTTGACCATTCTCACCCCCCGAGCTTCATAATCTCCTGACAACTGCTTGACGACCAGCTGAGAGTCACTGTAAATTATCAACTTCTGCACTTCCAGACTTTTTGCCAGTCGAACCCCCGCCAGCACTGCTTCATATTCGGCCTCGTTGTTAGTTGCTTTGAATCCAAATCTGATAGCTTGTTGTACCTTGAACCCCTCCAGGCTTGTCAAAATAATTCCTGCGCCACTGACATCCGCGGTAGAAGATCCATCTGCATACAATGTCCAGGACTTCTGACCAGTGCTAAAGAACTGCAACTGCTCGATCGGATGTCTCAGCTTCTGTCAGCTTGGCATCTGCTTCGGAGAATGAACACTCCACCACGAAATCGGCCAAGGTTTAACCTTTGTAGCAGTCCGGGGATGATATTCAATAAAAAATTGGGATAATTCCATAGTCCACGCTGCTAATCTCCCCGAGACTTCTGGTTTGCTCATCACCTTCTTTAATGGTTGATCAGTGTATACGACCAGGAGCCGACCTTGAAAATATTGCCGAAGTTTTCGACTAGCAATTATTAAAGCAAAGGCAAATTTTTCTATATTGAGGTACCTGATTTCAGCATCTCTTAGGACATGACTGACATAATAGACCGGATGTTGCTTCCCACTAACCTCCCGAACCAGCACCGCTCCGACTGCCAACGAACTAGCCGCCAGATATAAGTATAAGGTCTCAGCCGAACAAGTTTCACCAATAAAGGAGCTGAAGACAGATATGTCTTTATGCCTTAGAAAGCATCTTCACACTCCGAAGTCCACTGAAAGGTCTTCGCATTTTTTGGTCCCTTTAGTATGTCGAAGAATGGTAAGCATCTCTCCGCAGATTTGGACATGAACCTCCTCAAAGCTGCAATCCTACCAGTCAGACGTTGAATGTCTTTGAATGACTGAGTCTTCATGTCTAGAATGGCCTCAATTTGTGATAGCGGACTGTTTGAAAGCATTCTTCCAGGTCATCCAAATGCTTCTGAACAATCATACTTTTCACGATCATGTCATCTACATATACCTCCATGTTCCTTCCCAGCTGCTTCTGGAAGATAAAGTTCATCATTCTCTGGTAAGTGGCCCCAACATTTATCAGGCCGAAGGTCATCTTCTTATAGGCGTACACCGATCGGTGTGTGATGAATGTTGTCTTTGGAATGTCCTCCTTGCACATAGATATTTGATGATAACCTGAAAAAGCATCCATAAAGCTTAGTAGTGCATACCCCGAAGTTGCATCAATAAGTTGATCAATGTGGGGTAAAGGATAGAAATCCTTCGGGCATGCTTTGTTCAGATCTGTGTTGCAGACTCGCCATTTTCCGTTCTGCTTCTGCACCAACACTACATTTGCCATCCACTCTAGATAATCGATTTCGAAGATGAAGTCAGCAGCTATCAGCTTCGCAACTTCCTCGTCAATGATCTTTTGACGCTCAGGTGCAAAGATCCGCCTTTTCTGCCGAACTGGCTTCTTTGATGGATCCACATCCAACCGATGCTCGGCAATTTTTCTGTTGATCCCAAGCATGTCTTGTGGTTCCAATGCGAAGATGTATGCATAGCATCGAAGAAGTTCCATGAGATTTGTCCGGAGAGGTTCAGGCAAACCTGAACCTATCTTCACTATCTTGTCTTTCTTTCCCAGGACCAACTCGATTTCCTCCGTCTCTCCTGCAGGAATAACTGATGGCTCCGAACTGCTTTCATTGAAGGGCTCGATCTCGATTGTCATAGTTTGCTTCTGCTTGCTGACCCCTACTCCCGAGAAAATGACAGCGTTCCGATAACAGCGTCGGGCCAGATCTAAATTCCCTGCCACCTCTCCCACTCCATGTGCTGTAGGGAACTTGATCTTAAAATGAGGGATAGAAGTCACTACTTGGAGAGGAGCAAAGGTAGGTCTTCCTAATATGGCATTGTAGGCCGAATCTACATGCACAACATAAAATTTACATGTTATTTCTACTTGTTGTGGAGCGATACCGAAGATGACCGGTAGCTCAATAGTTTCTGCCACTCTGACTGGGTCATTGCTGAAGCCATATAGGGGAGCCTTCTGCCCAACCTCCATCTTTCGTCCATCAAGATGCATCCTCTGATAGGCATGGGCATACAGAATATCCACCGAAGACCCGTTGTCTATCATCATAGTTTCACATCTACTGAATTCACTTATGCAGTGATCACCAGTGCTCCTTCATGGGGTTCGCTGGGCTCCGAAGGGTAATCTTCATCGGTAAAGGATATAACAGTCCCGGGAAATGGTCTGTCGGTCTTCGTGGGACCACCCGCCACAGACATGACCGAGTCCAGATATCCCCCTCTTCTTTCCTACCAACTTCCCTGACGTCCCATCGGTTATTACATCAATGACATGCCTTGGTGGCTGATTCGGGGTGGGCTGTACGGGAGGAGTTGTTTGAACCGTCTGAACTATACGATCAGCATTCTATTGCTCTGGTAGGTCTCTCCCGGCCACATACTGAATCAACAAACCACTTTGAACTTTCCTCTCCACAAAATCTTTCAAATTGCAAGCACTCATTAGTATCGTGGCCCGTAGCTTGATGATAGCCACAATACTTCCGAGTGTTGCCTTGTCCTGGCTTGAAGTTATCACGAGGCGGTTCGAAGAACGGCTGGCCCCTAATCTGATCTAGAATTACTGACCTCTCCGTGTTCAGTTTGGTGTACACCTTATTCACCTTCTGGGCGGGTGGGCGGTTACCTCCTTGTCGCCATGTATTATTGAACTTCTTAGAACTGCCTTCTTGTCGAATTGTTATACCCCCCACCTTTCTTCTGATGGCCATCGACTTTAGGAGTATATGCTTCCTTTATTCGGTCCGAAGAAGGTCATTTCAGGCTATTCATAGCCTCCTCCACCACGATATAACCTTCCGCCTTATCAAAGGCATCTACCAAACTCTTCGGATGGTGAAACATCAGCTTCTTCACCAACTTTTCAGACTTTACTAGGTCTAACTCATTCTGAAATAACCCCACAGCTTGGAGATCATTCAAATCTGATACCTGACCAACGACTTCCCTGAACCTCTTCACATACTAACCCAACGACTCACTGGTATACTGCCTAACCGGTGCCAAAGAACCTGTGGGCTTCCCTCTTCTTCGGTTACTCCCAAAACGAGCATGGAATTTGTCATAGAGTTCGGACCATGATGAGATTGAGTCTACAGGTAGAGTCCTCATCCACTGCCTAACATCCTTTCTTAGCAGTTGTAAGAAACGTGTGACATTTAGCCGCATCAGTGAAATCATAGTAATCCATTAGTCCGGTCGAACGCTTGGCTATGGTCATAAGGATCTCCAGATCCATCATAACTCTCCATGTGAGGCAACTTTTTCGTGGTGTCTGCCTTCTCTTTAAGAATATCCGATGAAAATGGGGATGCCTTCTTTCCCGAAATATCCTTCACTTGTTGAACCTCAGCTAATTGTTTCTGAAGCTCCCTTAATTCCTTCACCAAATACTCTACCCCCTCCGGTTAAGACGACGCTTCTTTCTCCGGTGACTCTTTCCTCTTTTTAGTAGATCGATCTTTTACCACAGAACCCCCAATTCTCGAGGGACTTTTATGATGATGATGGTCCACAGAGCGACGTGCCCTCGGTGGACTTTCTAGGTGTACTGCCCCTAGATCTGCTTCGTCTTTGGGTTCCGTGGCTGTGATGGGAATGCGCAACAACGAGCGCCTTCTTTGTATTCTCCGGAGTGCATTCCCTGGATCGGCCTCTTCGTTCATTTTAACCCTACTCCTTAGAATCGATAGGGTGATGTGCTCTCTTCGATCTTTGAGGAGTAGGACTTCTTGATCTTCTTCTTTCTCGACGTTAGCCCCGAGACTCACGTCCTGAATGAGCAGGTTCCTTTCCACTCTGATGCCCACGCTTTTCGGACTGAACATAACTGGACGCTTCATCCCTCAACTCTGTCATTCGGTTCATCTGCTCAGTTATATCATGTCGCTGCTTCATAAGTGCCTCCATGACTCTATCTGTTTCGTCTGCTATCTTAGCCAGCCGGGAGGCCTTTTCATCTTGGTCATATCAGGTATCGAGTTCTATGCGAGGTGCCTTCTACTCGTTTCCGATCCATGACCAGATTCCTTCTCCGTCGTGAAAACTAACTTTCTCTTAGCTTTGCTCACGACCTTCTGTCGAGAATCTTCATGCGAACAGTTTGGACGCTATGCTGGCATGAACACTTAATGTAGGTCACAAACGCTCCTTGACAGGTACTCGTGGTGCTGATTCACTGACAGTCATCGGTTGTCCTTCAGGTGTATCTGCTCTACTCTTCCCCATCTTTGAAAACGTAAAACAAATAAATATTTATGATTGCAAACTCTTGAACACTAGAACTCAGACCTCCTTCTAGCGCCAATGTTAACGCCAAGATCTTCTCCAACGTCCCAATCACGTAAGACGCCCTGATCCTGCACACTAAACACAGTCAACACCAAAAGCTTAACAGCTAGGACCGTCGGGGGATAGCTCCGGCGTGAGAGTCAGTACATTCGGTCACAAGGATTAACAATGAAAGATAAAATATCTAATGTTCTTAGAGAGATAGAAAATCTTAGTTGTGTGTATGCGTACCTTTGCTTGGAGACTCCCTTGTTAGGTTATACTCTCTTGCCTGGTTTACAGTGCCACCAACTCTTATCTGACACAGCCCCCTACTTCTCCCTGATTTCAACCGAATGCATGCAAGTTGTCACCTTTTTCCCACTGTACATGTCACCGGCCCGGATATAATCTCATCCACATTAATGATCTGCAGACTTTTTGTCAAAAGCCTTCGTTTTTCATCATTACAAGTCAAAGACTTGGATATTAAAAGATACAATGGATCAACCCATGGACCCGGTCCAATATTATGGAGATATAATAAAGATAATGTAAGGATTAGGCCCAATAACTTTAGGACCCAATAGTGGAGATCCAATGAATTAATTAAATAAATAAGCTCACTCCATTCGGCCCAATAGGAGAAATATCATAACCCAACAGCACTACTTTCAGATAATTGCACATTGACCCACACAAACACATTCATATAACAATATTGTAAAATTCAGTAAATGAATTTATAATTAATAACATTTTAGCATATACTCTTTTATATAAACCTTGTTTGAACAATATTAAGCTAAGGCTATAATCTTGAGATAAAAGAATTAAGTTATGAACATGTACTAAGGAACACTGTTTTCTATAAAAATTTCAGTTGGAATAAACACTACACATTTTTAGGAGGTATTACAAAAAAAAAAACCAAAAAAAAATATCGTTGGATTGTCACTAGAATAATGTCCCCCTAGAAGGACTCTTAGTAGAACAATAAGTTTATGAGGACACTATTCTAGTAAAAAAAATTGGGGTGGGGTGGGGTGGGGTGGGGTGGGGTGGGGTGGGGGGAGAGGGTTGTAGTACCTCTCAAAAAATGTATAGTATTTATTCCAACTGTAATTTTGACAAAAAAAAGTATTTTAAATGTAACTTAAATACATACAAAAATAGAGTTATACAAACTGTACCATGTTTCTTATATGTATTCAAATTACACCTAAAACACTGTTTTTTACAAAAAAAATTCCACTTGAATAAATACTATACATTTTTTGGGAGATACTACAAAAAAAAAATCGCTAGAATGTCACTAGATTAATGTCTGCCTAGAAGGACTCTTAGTAGAATGCTTGAACTTAAATTCGTCATAGAATGTTTAGTTCTTAAATTGGTCATTAAAAGGTTTAATCCTTAAATTAGATCATAAAATGTTTAATGCTTAAATTTGTCATGAGATGTTAATATCAAAACACACTTCACTAACTAAATTGCAACAAAAATAGGGAGGGAGGGAGGGAGGGAGGGAGGGAGGGGGGAGGGAGGGAAGTTTCATGATGTCTCATGGTGCTTCAGGTCATTTGCAAACACATACTTCACCACCTTTCTCTTTCTCCAATGCATCTTTACAAGTTTTGCTGTTTTGTACCATGGAACTTTCTTCCGGCCTCAACAGTTTCTCTGCAAAGACAACAAGCAGTTAGAAAGGAACCACAGCTTGATTCCTATTTAAGGTACCTGCTAATGATTTTTTTTTTAGTTTTCTTAAATCAGTAGCTGCTAATAACAACCTTCAACACCAAAATGACATTTATTATTTTCCGATGATCTTCATCCAAATTACATTTTAATTCCTATGGCCACAAAATTAGAGTTCAGTTAATCAATTTTGCTTCAAACAATACAATGGGATCCAAAGATCTTTATATTAGTATTTATGATTTCCACTTTTTCCTGTTAGTTATATAATGGTCTAATTCCACATACCTAAATAATGTATGTGCGTATTTATTTTTCCACCCTACTCAACTAAGTTTCTCCAGATCGTAATCCGATACGAAAATGCTTTCTATAAAATAATTCCAAGGCTCAATATATGCAACATTTCAAGCTGACATTTTAAGTATCCTTCAATAAAGCCCACATGTGGAGAAAAATATAATGAAGGACCAGGCTAGTTTGTTTATATGGTACGAATCCTAGATTGAAGGTGGTAATAACTTATAAAATAAAAAAGGTGAAAGACTTCTCATCACAACCTGAAAGAAGATACAAGCTCCTTATTTTCAGGGTCAAGCTGGACACCTTCATAGAAGGCATTGGCTGCTTCCTCAAATTTCTGAAGTGAAAAAATAGTTTTACATCTCAGGTTTAACTTGACAATGACAATGTAGAACTTCATGTGGATGAAAGCATGCCTGTAGTAAACGTAAAGCTGCCCCTTCCCGATAACAAGCTTTTGCCCAATCTGGCCTTAGTGCTCTGCAGGCCTTTGCATCAGCTAAGGCATGCTCAGCTTGGCCTAGACGTATCCAGCAGAGACTTCTATTAGAATGCAAAGTAGCATCTGTGGGATCGAAATCAATTGCCTATAAACCACACCACATCAGTAAACAACTTTGCTACCAACTTAATTCTAATACGAGATATCTTATCAAAATAAATAAATAACTCTAAATTTTAAGGTTAAAAGTTAGGCAGGTATGAGAAGAACTGCAGAGCAATGAGAACAAGAAAGATTCTGCTTTTCATAGCTTATATTTTTTTTCTTTTTTGTTTTACTTTTTCATATTTTCCCTTTAAACCATCCACTATGTACTTCCTCATATTTTCCGGATACTAATTTGAAGCACCTTCTTGAAAAATCCTTCAGACGCTCCTCACCTAACAGCTCCATTGCTTCTAGAATGAATTGCCAGATACTAACTCTCTCGACCACAGGTGAAAATCAAGATTTCTCTCCTAAATTTGATCACCTTTCTCATGCTCCATTAATTTTCAAATACAAAATTGTACAAGTCAGTTTTAAATGCAATGTAACTCTTCATAGATTGCTAAGGTAATTGAGATACATTTCGCCTCAGCAATCTCCATATATTTGGGAGCAAGATGACCTTGCAGACAATGCAAGAGTGGAAGTCAATAAACTATCAACCTTACAACTGAACTACAATCTCAAACCTTGAGAACAGCAAACAAAGGCTAATCTATTTGCTAGTACAGTCAATAGTTTTTTGCGTTTATTATATGAAGGCCGCCTATAATTCCTGAACTACCAAAGACCAGAATATGTACCTGTGTATAAGCATTCACAGCCATCAAAAAATCCTTTTGTTTGAAAGCTTCATCTGCTCTTGATTTCACTTCTGCAGCTTTTTTCTTTGCCTCGAGTGTCACCTGAAATATTTTTCATAAACTGAAACCAATACAAAGAAACTGCAACAAAACTTTAGAACTTCCATGATAGACTGTCGACATACAGTTCTGACATGATGCAAAACCATAATTTTCAAAAAAAATAAAAAAATAAACACAGATTCTCTTTTACAAGTACAATGTCAATTACCTCAATTTAAAAAATTACAAATAGTACTGTAAGCAAGTGAGCTTGATGCAATGGGAAAATATCAATGAAGATTAGGATTTCCTTATATTTTAGTATTTATGGAGATTTAGTTTATTTTATGAATTTTCATTTATTATTTAGGAAATCCAGTAGTTTTAGTTATTTTTGGCCTGTTTGTATTTTGGGCTTAGTTTTTCTAATTTAATTTATTTTAGTGTTTAATTATTTTCCTTTTCCTAATAGTTTAAGAAAGTTGCTTAACATTGTAAATATGTTGTCTTACAGTTATTGGATGAACCAATCCTTGACAATGTTATAAATTTCTCGTTGAATTTTTTCCTCCCTTGTGGATTCGAGGTTTTATCTCATACTCTTCTCCCACACCACAGTATCACCAATGTAGTTCATCAAGAATTTGACATTCTATGGAAAACTCTCAGTGTTTACCCCTCTTTAGTTGAACTATATGCCCTTAATTTCTGTCTATACACTCTTCGGCAATGATTAATCAACATACTTCCCCATTTAGCTCCTCCCGTTTCAATCTCAATTTCTGCCACACCATGTATCCAAGCACCTAAAAATAATAAAATCCACTATTAAGGGACCTTAAACTCAATTTTTGTGGGAATGAAAACCCTCGAAATCGTTTCAAGGCCCGAATTACATTTACAATTATTGAATCATCCTCATCAATCGCGTGCATCTCATGAAGAGCCAAACCAAACCTTACCACCCCTAATTCCATCCTTTCAAATCTTCTTTCAACTAATTAAGTTTATATGCCAACAAATGACTCAGATTACCTTCCTTTAGTACCCCTGCCACCACCCTCTCACACCACCCTTTCACTAACTCTCCATATGATCAATTTCCCACCATTAAAGTATTAACTTTTTTTTTCTCTTGTGAAAAAATTTATTGGAAAAAGAACGCAAGCATGACAAAAATTACAATTATAATACATATCAAAATGAGACTATAATCGTAACAAGCTTAGCTTGCAATCAATCTACATGCTAGCCAACAAACTATTGGAAATCACTTGGAAAAAGTAGTCATACTAGTATTATTATTATTTTTTTTTATTTTTTTTTTGCTATATTAGTATTATCCTAACTGAATGATTTTATCTATAAACTAAAAACTGACATACTTAGAGTATACTAACCAAGTTTTTTGCTATTAAAATCCCTACTTCACATCATTTTTGGCTACACTAGATATAGAGATAAAAGCATTTCAGCTACACCTTAATACTTAATCCTATAAGTTGAAGATAAAGTGTATTATTTAGGGAATATAACATCTTTTTATATAGGCAAATCTGGCCCCAAGTATATGGATTTGAAAGTCATTCATTACACATTAACAGCGAATATAAACTTATACATGCGCGTATGCAACAAGGGTTTGTTGCTATTCTTCGATTAAAGAACTTCTAATGATACTATCATTGCTTCTCTGATAAAAGAAGCTAAACAAACAGTAAAGTCTTTATGCAGTCAAATGTTGGGCTCATATTCCTTTTGATACCTGATATATTATACCCCAGATTGACATCAGAGGTATCCCAAGTCAATGATGAAGGGGTTAATTGATATTTTGGTTATTGTACCACGACCCTATTTTCATTTTGGTTACTAAAACTTTTTTTTTACATTCACGTTACTAAGCTAATAAAATATTTCAATCTAGCGACTTCATAATTTTCTGTTCAAATTATTAACAGAATTGCTTATGTGGCAAATGGTGGAGAAAAAGATGTGGGCCATATTAATGAGAAGTTCGCAGCGAATAATTCGTTCTCTTCCCACCAGCACCCCAATTGCCCATCACAGCCGCCACCCTTCGCCCCCATCGCCGCCCCAACTGACCCCCACTAGGGTGCCCCATCACCGTCTCTAGAGTCCCCTCACGATTAAAATTTTTACGACGACAGTGATGTAAAGTTGCCCAAACTCCAATTCACATACATTTGCAAATTCAACCTATAATTGATACCCAATATACCTACCCTTATGTACAGATGATGATAATCAAATAAATCCAAACCCTAGATTATCTCTACCGCAAAGGAGAAAGTAAAATGAAGCATAGTTGTCACGGCATAGGAAGCGGTGGTAGTTGACTGCCTTATCGCCCGCCATGGACGTCTGTATGATGACAAGTTGTTAACAATGTGCAATTATACATATTTTATTTCAAAAGTATATTGCACAATAAAATTTTATATACACTAAAACCCAAAACATAATAACTAACACTATGAAAAAGTCTATGCTATCTACTATGTTTTTAGTTATAGCTCAAGCAAAAAGTAATCAACTATGAAGTCATTTCCGTCTCCCTCACGAGCATTACTCTCATTCAAAAGAGTAGAGTTATGGGTTAGGTTAAGGTCATGGATTGAGTTACTTGGGTAATTGGAAAAGTCCATAGGTTATGACGAGTCATGGTAAAAATGATTTAATCACTTGAATTGAGTCCGCTATCAATGCGTGAGCCTTGGCGGCTCAGCGTCCAAGGCGTTGCCTTGCCCTTCTCCAACGCCAAGATGCCTAGTCGTCGCCTAAGCGACGCTATGGCAACACCATGACAACTATGAATTGGAGAAATAAAATTTTGAAATTAAAAACTTGTGCTACCTAAATTAAACACTATCAGTTAAAGTAGATTAGATGGCAAAAGAACGGATCTGTGATTCCAAAAGAAGAAAATTAAACCAATCTCTCTCCTGATTCTTTATGGGATACCAATTTGGATTGCTATTGTGTTGATTTGTTAGGTGATGGTTGAAGATGGTGATCGGTGAAGGAGGTGACAATGGTGATGCGTGAGACGATGGTGATGACAGGTGGTGGTGGCGTAAAAAGATTGTGTAGGATGCGGAAAACCATGAGGGTGGTTATGGAGGAGTCGGTGATGGGAAATGAAGATGTCGAAGTTTAAGAAGAAGATGAAGATGCGTTCTTTCTTCCTCTCTCCAATAATGATGGTTTGGTTTTTAATCTGTGTTACTCGGACTCTTCACTTTGCTCTGAAGTACCCGTGTCCGACACCGTGTCCAAAAATTGGATACTTCACTTGGATACTTCACTTTAGTGTAAAAATTTGGCAAAATTGAGAAGTACCCGTGTCGGATACCGTGTCCAACCGGACACTCCATCCGTGTCCGAGTAACACAGTTTTTAATTGGGTTTTTGTCCTTGTTTAAGAATGATTTTTGTTTTTAATTTTGATTTTTATGGGTAAACATTTAAAAAAATTATTAAAAAAATTTGGCAGTTATCCACATATACAATTTTATTTATTTTTAATATGAAACGTGGACCCCAACATCCACATCTTAAACGTTAGCCACAAAAGCAGTACCGTTAATTATTTGGATGGAAAATTATGAAATCACTCGATTGAAATAATTTTATTGGTCAAGTAATACTGATGTAACAAAACAAAAAAAGTTTCAGTAACTAAAATAAAAATCGGCCCAGTACATTAACCAAAATATCAATTAACCCTTGCATGAAGTTATTGAAAGCAATAACACAAAAGAACAATTTACAGGAGATAAGGAAGAATGAAGAACTAATGTTTATGAATCATCAAGAGTTCGGAAAAAGAGGTTAGTGATCATAAATATTAAGTGGATTTACAATAGAAAGAAATAAAACTCAACCCTGGTGTAAAATGGTACCTCGGGCAGTTTTTGTTTTGAAATGGTAGAATCCCCTGGCATTTTAGCTTCTTCAAGATTTGTTGTTTTTCCCTACAATGCACAATATTATCAAGAATCTAAACATAACTGGATAAAGACGAGATAACCCAAAATTTGGTAAAAACATATCTAGTGTCATGCAGAAGTTGTAGACAATAGAAAGAAGGTTGTAGCAAAGTAATGTCTACATTCAACTCAGCAAAACCTTTTATAACAAACTAACTGGGTTAGGCTGAAAAGACTTAAATTACAACCCTATTGTTTAGTCTTAAAATAGATTTCCACAACAAACTTTATTTTCGATCAAAAGCACCCTAAACTTTGAGTGTCAAAACAATTTGCGTTTAAGGTGCAAATAGTTTTGATGTAGAGGCTGCGAAGGATGCAAATTGTGTAGGTGGTCAAAGTTTAGAGTGCTTTTAATTGAGAACAAAGTTTGGGTTGGAAATTGAATTTGGGGCTAAAGTATAGGGAGCAATTTGTGATTTAGTCAGGGCTTAAAACGAATATCACATGTAAACGTAAAGAAGAAAGGCAAGAGAAAACGGAAAATATAAAACAAATGTGGGAAAGGATAAAATAAATAATATAAACAAAAAAGGATTAGAAGTGAAAGGTTATAATCTATAGAGAACTGCTGAAAAGAAAACAGAAAAAGATGAGAGGGCAAGATCAAGGGAAATAAATAAAAATAAACAATATAAAAGAATAATAATAATAAAGAAAACAAACAATAACACAAAAATAATTTTCCAAATTTCTAGAAAGTTGAACATTTCTGTCATCTTCAAAAAAAATGGGATATAGCAATTCAATCACAAAATCCTTTATTTTAGAAATGAAAATTCAACAAAATAAAGCTGATCATATATTTATCAAAGGAAGATAACATATTATTATTTCTCAGCCCCTCCCCCCTCCCAAAAAAAATTAAAGATAAAAAATGAGATATAGCAATTCAATCACAAAAACCTTTATTTTAGAATGAAAATTCAACTAAATAAAGCTGATCATATATTTACCAAAGGAAGATAACATATTATTACTTCCCTCCCTCCCTCCCTCCCTTCCTTTTAGCAGAAAAACAATTGAAGAGCTGAAATCAGACTGCAAACTTAAAAAATTTCCAAACACCTGTTCTGCAGCAGCCTCAGATTGCATGTATTCAAGTATTCCGTGGATAGTCCACAATGGAACAGTTTGAACTTTAGATGTCAAGGGGAAAAGAATATTAACAGCCGCCCGATTTCCTGCTGCAGCTGCAACCTGAATTGGCTTCAGGCCGTCCTGAAAGCACAAGCAATTTTAGCATAATCACTATCAGTAACGGTTAGAAGATGTTAGAAGATATGCCATAATTGTAGTTTCCATAATCAGTGTGTACACTTTACTGTAATTTAGGAATTACTATAATTATAATTAGAATACTTGTGTATATATATCAACCTATGCAATAGAGAGAATTAATTCAATGAAATAACCTATTCTCAGTTTCAACATGGTATCAGAGCCTTTGATCGTTAATATCAGTTTCACTGCTATTCTTACTTCTTAGAAAACTAGTCGAATCAATCTATATGAAGAAATTGAGAACAATTACCCATTGGCAGTCGATCACCACAGAAGTGTTTGTTTTTTCACCCACCGTCAAACGCACCTCCACGCGCCACTCCACTCCAATCAACTCGAGCAGTGCCGACGCCGCCTTTGGCCAGCGAGGGAGAACTTTTCGACGACCATTTGTCAGACAACTTCTTCCAGGGTGGTCGATTCTCTCCTCTTGCCATCAACAATGGTCTTGTAGAGTTTGATTCAGGTTTACTCAGTGTTTCTCTGTCATTAGCATTCGTGGTTGCCTTGTAGTGCTTACTGTTATTTTTCTAAGCTTCATCTACACTCTTTTCCATCTACATAAGTTTCCTTTACTTCTATTTGAAGTGGGCCAACATAAGAGTGGGTTCTAAAGTGTAGTACAATTAGCTGCACTGCTTTGTTTTTCTAGAATAACTCACTGCCACTTTTTTTTAGCCTTTAAATTATCCTTGTTGATATTTCTTTGGATATTCTTGTTGCTCCTATTACCTCACCATGACAGAATCTAGTTCCATTAATAGTGTTGGTACTACTAAAACAAATAAAGGGCAGTTGATTAGAAATCATCTCAATTATGCTTTTGTTCTTAGTCCATTTAAGTTGGATGGAAACAATTATCTAGTTTGATCTCAAACATGTCGTATGTCAATTGAAGCTAATCGGATGCAGCATTTCATTAATGGTACACCATGCCTACACAAGCAGGTGTGGCCCAAGAAGAATGGAAATATGATAACTCCATGATGAAAACATGGATTTTTAACCCAGTGGAACCCAGTATGAGTAGTTACATATTCTTAGACACTGTATGAACTTTGGGAGGCTATCTCTCAAACATTCTCTGTTTCTGGTGATATGTTTAAGGCATATGACATCTGTAAACAATTTGTGAGTTGGGTAAGGGGAGAAGTATGTGGCACAATATTTTGCAGAAATTAATGCACTTTAGCAGGCGCTTGATCATTACTTGGTTTTTTCAGCCAAATGTCTCGAAAATGCAACTGCAGCTGCTTATCAAAAGTTTGTTAGTGAAGATAGAGTTGTAGATTTCTTGGCCAGTTTGAATATAGAATTTGATCAAGTTCGAGCACGATTGATTGGTTAGACACCTTTTCCATCACTGCGAGAGGCTCATGCTAGAGTCCAACAAGAGGAAAGTAGACGTCAGGTGATGGTTCTAAATTCTGTTGACCGATCAGCCATGTTTATTTCGTATCCTAAGTTTGGCTACATCATTCAGTCTCCTAGTTGAGAAGCAATCCCACGAATGTGATTACTGTGGGGGAAATAACCATACCAGGGGTCGCTATTTTAAGCTTCATGGACATCTTAAAGGACGAGGAGGTCCATTTAGTAGTGGTCGTGGACGCGGATACTACTACAACACTTCCTGTTTATGCATCCAGTGCTTTAGACACTACTACTACACTTACTCCTGAGGAAATCTCAGCTTTTGGGAAATTCTATTCCAAATCTACTTCTAATTACACCCAGTCAAGTATACATTTTTGTGCTTTTAATGTTTCATCAACTTGCCCTAGTTGGATCGTTGACACAGGTGCTTCTGAGCATATGACCGAATCATCCACCCTCTTTATTTCATACACGCCTTCCTCTGGAAAAGACAATGTTCGAGTAGCTGATGGTTCCCTTTCTTCTGTCACTGGGAGTGGTTCTGTAGTTTGTACTATTTCATTGACATTATCATATGTTATTCATATTCTTTCATTTACTAAAAAAATTTATTATATGTCCAACGTCTTTCTGAATCCTTATGTTGTTCAGTAACCTTTTTTCCAACTCGTTTTTTTTTCAGGACTTGGTGACTAGGCAAAAGAATGGCAGTGGTAGTGCAATTGGTGGTGTTTATTATTTAGATGTTCCCTCGTCTAACATGTTCTCTACTCAGGCTCTTCTATACTTCTAACTCCAGCCTATTTCTCTCCATCAATGGCGTCGACGTTTGGGACATCCCTCTTTTTCCATATTAGTCGTTATTTCTATTTTTAGTTAAGCAATGTAATAAAACTCAATTTTTGTGTGAACCATGTGAATTGGGGTAACACAAACGTTCTATTTATTAAGCTATTAACGGTCGACATTCTGAATCTTTTGCTATTATACAAACTGATGTGTGGGGACTCTCTCGGGTTGTTTCCTGTTCTGGTTATAAATGATTTGTTAGCTTTATTGATTGTCATTTTCGTGTCACTTGGATTTATCTTCTTCGTTCGAAAAATGAGGTGTTTGATTGTTTTCAGGAATTTCATAAAATGATTCAAACCCAATTTGAAGCTAATGGTCGTGAATATAGTAATAATGTTTTTGCATCATATCTCTCTCAGCATGGCATTATTCTTCAAACCTTGTGTCAATTCCAAAACATAATGGAGTAGCGGAAAAGAAAAATCAACACTTACTAGAGGTAGCCCGCACTCTTATGTTCACTATGAACACCCCTAAATTTCTATGGGGAAATGTTATGCCTGCTGCATTTCTGATAAACCGACTTCCTTCTAGAATTATTGTAAACAAAAATTCAATCTCTTTTCTCTAACACACAACAAGTCCTCCTTTCGCCTCGAGATTTTGGTTGTGTGCGTTATGTTCATGATAAATCTCCCACTCGGAGAAAATTAGATCCGAAGTCTCTTAGGTGTGTTTTCATTGGTTATTCTTCAACCCAAAAAGGTTATAAATGTTATCATCCTCCTTCACACAAAGTATTTGTCATTCGGGATGTAACTTTTTGGCAATTGGAACCTTTTTATTCCTCTTCACCTTCCCCTTAGGGGGAGGATGTTATTGATGAGGAAAAGCTTCCTCCTGAGGCTGGTATTACAAGTTATACTATACCATCTTATCCTATAAATTCTTCTCATGTTCTTGTTGTTTCTGATAATTCTACATAGGGGGAGTTACAGTTACAAGAGTAATATGCTAGACAGAATGAGCCTGAGTTCAGGACCTATGTTCGAAGAGGCAAGAATATTTTTGCACCACTACACCAACTCTGCCCAGAACCTAGTCTTGATAATACTAATGGTGAGAATCTTAATCCTACTTGTTCATCTGATGATGCTGACATTCCTATTGCTATTAGAAAAGGGTTAGATCTTGTACTCAACATCCTATTTATAATTTCTTAGCCTATAATAAATTATTAGCATCCTTCCACTCATTTGTTTCTTCTTCGCCTTTAATATCTGTTCCTCAGGGGTGGAGAGAAGCAATTAATGATGAGAATTGAAAACAAGCTATGATAGAGGGGATGAATGCTCTGGAAAAAAATAATACATAGGAACTAGTTACTCTTTCTTACGAAAAAAAAAAATCAATTGATTGCAAATGGGTATATACAGTCAAACAGAAGTCATTCTAAATATTTATGGTGTTTTTTGTTCGACATACCAAATTGACAAATTTTCAATCCAGGCCTTATAAATGAGATTACACAAAATCAAATAAAAGATAAAATATTACATAAATGTATTGAACTAATAGAAATAGTCTCTTATAACATTCATCATTCATGCAAACAAATATAGCCATGAGCACAGCTTGGGGTAATAATATAATATGTACCCTCTCAAGTTTTCACCCAAACTGAACAAAGGGTATTTCTTTTTTGTGATATTTTCAAGAATGTTTTCCAAACACATTAGTGGAAGCCTTCCATTCATGATTCATCTATGCTTGGATTCCTATAGAAATTTCCGTACAATCATTACAAGAAGTCTCAAACTTGGCAATCTACAATTACTAGTTACACAATACCCGATAAGGTAAGAAAACTTCACTCTACGAGATCATAATAGGGTCAAACATGAATTAGTAACTTGAACACTTGGTAAGAGTTTGACAGTCTTTCCTATTTTTTGTTAATGAGAAAAACACGGCTCCATTATCTTGTTGGAAGCACAAAAACCGAGGACAAGCAGCAGCTTGTATGAAAACCAATGGCCACTGGCGTACGTACTTGTTGATTATTAGAGCCATTTTATACATCACGGGAGAAAATGTTGTCGACTGAGAAGGGTGTATGACGGCAAATCCTCAAGCCTTGTTATGTCTTCTTGCAGAAGCTCCCTCCCTTGAGCCGCAACGCTGGGCAAGAGTCGCGGCGCTCCCTCCCTTGAGCCGCAGCGCTTCAGGGTCTGTTGATATGTTTTTTTTGCAGTTTGTTTTTCATAAATTTTAAATTAGAAATAAAGGAGTTTATTTTGATTTGGATTAAAATAAAGATGTTTATTTTGATATGGAATAGGATTCCATGTTATTTTAAAGTTTATTTTGATAAGGAATAAGATTCCACATATTTTGTTTTTTAAAACAATTTCAAAGTTAAAATAAAGGAGTTTATTTTGACTTGAAATTGGATTTCATGTTAATTAAAAATTGGATTTCATACTAACTTAAATTGCACATTAAATGATATATATATATATATATATATATATATATTGAATGTTTTATTTTCATGAGATGAATGTTTTATCATGTATGATAATAAAGGGGATGATTATGGACCATTGACCAATGCGATTAGATTTAATTTTAATGGATGCTTGAATGAATGTGACTTTTATAAATGGGGTCTGCGTACTTCACCTCTTTAATATTCTGATGTAAATTCTATCTCCCTCCTATGTACTTCAACTCATGCTGATCAATGTTTTTGATTTATGAAAAATAGATTGTAATAGGATTTTATAGAATTGTTCGAGAAATTAGAGACGAAGAGCAGGAACGATAAAGGCACATTTGTAATGAAGCATGAGTTGAATGTAATAGTTATATTCTATATTTTGTTCTTGCACCCTAGATTTGACCTTTTAGTTCAGGGTGACTCCAATGAACCAAATTAGAATCAAGTCCATAATTATCCCACATACAATATGGTATTCTATGATGCATGCTAAATATATAGTAAATATATTATTATGCATGATGTATGTTTAATATAACGCGTATTTCTATATATATATATATATATTTGCATGCGCGGTAAACAAGATGAGACAATCAATAACAAAACCTTCAAAAGATAAAATATTAAGTTGATTGCGTTCAAAGACATTGGAGAATGTCGAACGTAATCTTCTAGCATGATAGAGCGAGAGTAATAGTATTTAATAAGTTTGTTGTGCACACACAAGGCAAGTATTAAATATTTAAGATATTTTATTACATTGGATGTTTATAAGAAATTGAACAATACCGCTTTGTTGTGCACACACAAGGGCTGCAATTTTCTATTCACTTATATGAAAATATTGGGTCTAACTTAACTTAGATTATTTTAGTTCGGATGTGCACACATTTGACCATTATAATCTAAGAGGCAAAACTAAAAGGAGTTATATAAAGATGTAATTGACAAGAGTTGTCTACCTTTAGAATAAATATGTAATTTGTTGTGCACACACAAGACTATATTTATTGCAATTGGATCATTTTTCACTAAACAGATTTTACAAAGTGACATACAAAATCTGCCGAACTATATATAAAAAGGGTTATATAGTTTGAAGAAAATAATGGGAGACACCATTTTAATAAAGACCTAAATTAATCTTGTGATTAATAAAATGAATGTATGCTAATGTTGTTAAATGACAAATTCATTTACAGAATTTTACAAATGTCTAATTCACTATCACTGCAGAGCATATTGGATGCTAATAAGTTAACCAGACCGAACTATGCAGATTGGTTAAGGAATTTGAGAATAGTTCACACGGCTGAAAAGTTATCTTATGTCCTTAATACGCCAATCTCTGCAATGCCTCTGAGGAAGAGCTTGTTACTTTTAGAAAGTGACAAGATGATACACAGGTGGCTAAATGTATCATGTTAGTATCTATGAGTAACGAGTTACAGCATTAACATGAGAAAATGAATGCGCCTACTATATTGTTGCACCTTCAAAATTTGTTTGGTGAACATAGTAGGTCTTATATATATCATATATCTAAGCTGCTCTTCCGATCTAGAATGACCGATGTCACTACAGTACAGACACACATCCTTAAGATGATCAATCTGATTAAACAATTGGGACAACTGGGTTTTGTCATGAATGGAGAGTTGAGCCAAGATTTGATCTTGCAATCACTCCCGGACTCCTCACAATTTGTTGTGAATTTTCACATGAATAAGTTACATCTCAGCCTGCATGGGTTGCTTAACATGTAGAAAACTGTTGAGTCACTTTCCAGCCAAAAAAGACCAAATCCTACTGGTAGATGAACCTTTAAAGAAAAGGTTACGGGCCAAAGGATCTTCTAAAAAGAAGAATTCAAAAAAGGTAAAAGGTAAAGGCACAGACTTAAGACAATAAAAATAAAACTGATGCAGATAGCAAATAAGTTTGCTTCCACTACAATAAGTCTTGACACTGGAAAAGAAACTGCGAGAAGTATCTTGCAGAATCTAACCAAAAGAAGCTTACTGAAGCAGAAACAGTTATGTTCATGATTGAAATAAATTTTTCTGTAAGTCAAGGATGGGTATTGGATATCGGCTTAGTTCTCACATGGACCAAGTAGAAGTAGAAAGCTAAACAAAGGGGAAGTAATCCTGCATGTGGGGTGGGGAATGAAGCAAAGGTTGCTCCATTAGCCGTAGGAACTTATAGTTTAGTATTGTCTACGGGTAAGTCTATTAAGTTAATAAGTTATTATTTTCAATTCTCATTAGAAACATTAATTTCCATTCCGTTGTTGGGCAAGGAAAGTATTGGTATTATATTTAAGAACAATAGTTGTTCTATTTATAATAATAATAATGTTTTGTTCAGAACTAGAAGATTACTTGGACTTTATATACTTAACCTACATGAAAAATATTTTGCAAATGGAACAAACTAGTAAAACAAAGAGAGGATTAATTCAATAGTTGGATGTGTGTATGAAATACAAGTCTTAATCATTTGAAACGAATTCAGAAATGAAACTAATTCACAAAGTATTAGGAATCTTCGATCAGATCGAGGAAGAGAATACTTGAGCAACAAATTTCTAGATCATTTCAAAGAAAATGATATTTTCTCACAATGGACGATTCCTGATATGCAATAATTAATTGGTGCATCTGAAAGGAGAAATTGCATTTTGTTGGACATGGTACGATCTATAATGATTTTTACCGACATTCCAGTATCCTTCTAAGGTTATGCCCTAAAAATGACTGCATATCTACTAAATAAGGAATTCTCAAAAATCTGGCCCCAAGATTCCAAAATGATAATGCTATGTTAACATTAGCGGTTTTCTAGCTTATGTGAAAAGATTTCAAAATGATAAGTTTGGGACAAGATCTGATAAGTGCATATTTGTGGGACATCCTAAAGTAAGTTTAGGGTATATGTTCTATAATCCTATTGAGCAAAAGGTGTTTGTTGCGAAACATGTTGCCTTTTTGGATAAAGGTTTTATCATTGAAGGGGCTGGTGGGAGGGAAATAGATCTAGAAGTAGTTCAAAAACCAAAAAGCACTATAAGTCAACTAGAGGAACCTGTAGATAGATCATTATACCACAACTGAATCGTAAATCTAGAAAAGTACCAAAGATTCCTGGGAGGTAAGGATTCGTCATAGATGATGATAAGGTACGCATCATAGATGATGATGATCCAGTTACATACAATGAGGCAATGGTAATAGACTTCAGAAAAATGGCAAATGACCATGAAATCCGAAATGGACTCCATGTATGAAAAACAAGTGTAGACTTTGGTTAACCCTCCGGTAGGCATAAAGCCTAAAGGGTGTATATGGGTCGTTTAAGAGAAAGACTAAAGCAGATGGGAAGGTGGAGACCTATAAGGCCAGACCGGTTGTAAAAGGTTTCAAACAAAGTAAGGAGTTGACTATGATACCTTCTCACCAGTAGTAGTGCTCAAGTCCATTCGAATTTTACTTGCGATTGCAGCTTATTATTACGAAATCTGGCAAATGGACGTGGAGACGCCCTTCCTCAATGGTGATTAGAGGAGACTGTATATATGATACAGCCAGATGGATTTATTTCAAAGGTCGGAGCGAATCATGTATGTGAGCTACAACGATCCATTTATGGATTGAAGCAAGTTTCTCAAAGATGGAACGTCCGTTTTGATGAGATAATCAAAGAGTCAGATTTTATCAAAAAAAACGAGGATGAACCATATGTGTACAAGGTCAGTGGGAGTACTTGTAGGGAATGACATACCAATGCTACAATCAGTAAAGATAAATTTGTCTAAACATCCCTCCATGAATGATTTGGGAGAAACATCCTATTTATTGGGGATAAAGACCTATATAGATAGTTTTATTAAAAGGATGCTTGGCTTGACCCAAAGAACGTATATTTATTCGATGCTAAAGGGGTTTAGCATGGCAAACTCGGAGGTCTCATGTTGATAAGTCGTGGAGTGCATCTCTCTAAGAAATTGTTCCCGATGACACCTGACAAGAGAGATCACATGAGTAAGAGTAACTATCATGCATGCAATGAAATATACAAGACTTGATGTTGATCAATCATATTCGGGAGAAGATCACTGTAAGGACGGTGAAAAACATCCTAACGTACTTAACCAGAACTAAGGAAGTGTTAATGATTTATGGTGGGTCTGGATAGAAACTAGAGGGCTAAATAGACTCATGTTTTTCAGACTAACCAACACGAAAGCAAATCAACTTTAGGGTAAATAGTTACCTTAAAAGTGTTGCAGTGAGTTGGAAAAATTTTAAACAACAAAGAGTTGATTTAGTGACAAAGACAAAGTATCTAAATGAAGTTGCAAAGTTGGTTGTTTAGATGAAAAATTCATTACAGAACTAGGAAAAGTTATTAAGTCTCATCTAGGATCCAATCATGTGTTGCAGCACTTTCATTTGATTAGAGAAATCATTGAAAGAGGAGAAGTCGCCTTAGTAAGAGTGGACTCTCGAGAACATTGCAAATTCATTTACTACTAAAGCATTATCCAACAGGATCAGTCCTTACAGAAGATGGGTATGAGATACCAAGGCGATTAATTTTAGTGCAATTGGGAGATTGAAAGTAATATGCCCTCAAGCCAATCACATTAGATATGATAAGCATTTCTTTTGTAATCTTTTTATTTATTAATAAGAGAATTTATTTAATACAAAAGGCATTCTTTATCCATGTTAATTAGTTGAATTAATAAATGTGATAAACTCATAGTTTTGAAACAATGCTTTTAAAATCATGAGATCTAAATTCAAGATAGCTCAAAACTAAAATGTTCCTAATCGTATGAATCACTAATGTGGGGTTACTGATTCCGGATTGATTAGTACATACTATGCTTGCTCTGTTGAAGAGGATGATTAATCTCATAATCATTTGTGTGGAGACACTAAAGCAAATATTAAGTGCTTATTGGAGAATAAGTTCATGTTTCTAAACGTGACTTGTATAAAGGAACCCTAATAGAGTATTACTTGTCTATCAATAGGAGTTTCTAAAGTGATAGTAGTGCAAGTGATCCTTGGACTTGAGATCATCATAACATCTTGTATATACTGAGTTATGTTTTGACATATTACTTAATACTCTAGAGTGTTGTATGCTATGTTCGGATATAATAAAGTATATATAGAGATACGTGAATGATCAACAAAGGATCTACCACTTCCAGTAAAGGGAAAGAATGTCCTATGTGATTCGATAAGGTGACAACTCGAAAATCCCTGGTCAGGGTTGAACAGAAATTAGAAAGGAGTTTCTAATTTACATTAAATTGAGTTGTGCATTTTAAAATCAAAATACATATAATCAAATAAATAAAACTTGACAGTAATTTCATGATTGGGACATTGTATGGTAAAAGGATTGAATTGTACAGTAACTATTCACGGAATAGGTTCTTTGTATTCTTTGTGATAATCTTTGATTAAACATTGAATTCATATTATCCGAATAGTCAGTGATACATTATTTACAAGGTGTCACTCATGATGTAGAATAAATATTATTTATTTACATTTGAAATAAAGGAATTTAATTCATTATAAATAATATTAGAATAGTTCTAATTTATTTATTCTAGTACTGGCTTAATATTGAACCTAGAGGTTCACACTATAAAAGGAAAAATATAATTTTAAAAGTGATTGGCTTTATGATAATAAATTAAGCGTATTTAATTTATTAGTAGAATACATTAAATAGCTTAATATTTATGATTAAGTATTTGGAGAAATACTAAATTGTAAATTAATAAGAGTAAACTTATTATTATTATTATTATTATTACTACTATTAAATTGACTAGATAATAATAATATAGTATTTGGAGAAATACTAATATTTATAATTAAATATTTGATGAAACAATAGATTATAAATAAATAAGAGCCTTATTATTATTATTAAAGTTCCTAATTAGATTGGGAATTAAATAAAACCCTAATTTTTAAAAAGTTTAGAAAAATAGTTAGTCTATAAATAAGTCTTATTGTGGGATAGACTAATGCTTATGCAACTTGCATCTCTCTTGCAAGTATTCTCAAAACCCTAAGGAGTTAGGATAGAGAGAGATAGGGTTAGCCACCCAAGATTTAGAAGAATCTAAATTCATATCTTCAATCATATTTTCTTGGTAGATCGCCTATTGGGCGTTGCACACTATTGTAGCGAATGTTTGATTCGAGGATTGGAGAGATCATGAAGGAGCAAAGGATTGAAATTGAAGATTTGATCAAGGAGTTGTTTCATCTTTAAGGTATATCTTTTATCATTCCTCAATTAATGATGTTTCATAAGGTGATTTATGGGATTGCAGAAAAAAAAAATTAAATTGTTGTTATTGTATGTTCTCCATTGCGTTACAATTTGATGGTATACTTTAATCTTATTTCTGAAAACGAACAAGATCATAGGCAAGTGCTTCTGAGCATATGACCGGGTCCTTCAACCTCTTTACTTCATATGCCTTGCTCTGAAAAAGACAAGGTTCGAGTTGTTGATGATTCCTTCTAGAAGTGGTTCTGTTGTTTGTACTCTTTCATTAACATTATCATATGTTCTTCATATTACTTCATTTACTGCAAATTTATTATTTGTCCGTCTTTCTGAATCTTTACATTGTTCAGTAACTTTTTTTCCAACTCATTGTGTTTTCAGGACTTGGTGACGGGACAGAAGATTGGCAGTGGTAGTGCAGTTGGTGGTCTCTATTATTTAGATGCTCCCTCGTCTAAAATGTTCTCTACCCAGGCTCTTCACTCTACTTCTGACTCCAACCTGACCTCTCTCCATCAATGGCATCGACGCTTGGGACATCCTTTTCTTTAGTATTAGAGTCTTTATTTCCATCTTTAATTAAGCAATGTAATAAAACTCAGTTTTTGTGTTAACCATATGAATTGGGTAAACACAAACGGATCCTGATCAGGCGAATCAATTCAAGTTCCAAGGGTTCATCAATTAATTAACAAGACTCTAGCATTATTGGGCTGACCAATTAACCAATTCAATTCAGCCCATGCCAGGATTTTATAATTCATAAAGCCAGCCTTCAAGATTAACTATATTCAGCAAATTCCAAGCCAATCACGTGGGGCCTATGTTTTCAAGTCTTTACTTAACATATTCAGCAACTATGCAATCTGATCCTCAGCTCCTTAGTTTTTTTCCATGCAATCCTTTATTCTGTGTGAATATAAAGTAATATATTCAGCAAGTTAAAAGACCCTTCATTCATTTGTAATACAAACATCACATGTGGGCCCGGATTCAGCAATTGATTTCCTATCAAGTTCCTAACATATTTGGCAAGCTAAATCTAATCCTAAAAGCATATTCATGCGGCCCATTCATGCATTCCAATTGGAGGGTTCACGGTTTCCTAGCAGCTCAAGGATTTAATAATTGATGTCTTAGTTGGAAGGCTATTCAGCAAGCTGATTTAGATTTACGCGGAAACAAGATCCGAATGCGGAAAGGAGGAAAAAAATATAATTACACGGCAATTATGGGATTTTTTGGGATTCTAAAAAAATTAGTTTTTACAATACAATTGTAATTAGGATTTATTATTAGCTTAAGATTTACTTTCTAAATAAGTTTCTATTGCTTTATAGAAATAGGGATTTCTATTCCAAATTGGTTTGTAATTCCTATTAGGATTATGAATTTTCTGTGAGGTTCAAACTTGACTTATCATACAACAGTACATAGTTGTGTGCGGCGACTTCTACCACATCAATCGTTGATTGTACCAAGGTTACCGCTTACATATAAGCGAGGGGTCAAGGTATCATTGATGTTCCAATCAACACAACTTCCTTGCGCGATCAATTAGTTCTCATCTCAATATAGACGTTGGGTTAAGGTGTCGTGAGCGTTCCACCTTCATAACTTGCTGGAAATGAGAACGCAGGCGTGTCGTGAATTCTATCGCAAACGTTCTACTTATTCTGCTATTAACAATCGACATTCTGAGTCTTTTGTTATTATACATACTGATGTGTGGGGACCCTCTCGGGTTGTTTCCCGTTCTAGTTTTAGATGGTTTGTTAGCTATATTAATTATCAGTCTCATGTCACTTTGAATTTATCTTCTGCGTTCCAAAAATGAGGTGTTTGACTGTTTTCAGGAATTTCATAAAATAATTCAAACCCAATTTAACGCTAAAGTCAAAATTCTCCTAGTAGTCCTGAATATAGTAATAATGTCTTTCCATCTTATCTCTCTCAACATGGCATCATTCTTCAAACCTCTTGTGTCAAAACTACAGAACAAAATGGAGTGGCGAAAAGGAAAAATCGACACTTACTAGAAGTAGCCCGCACTCTGACTGCTACATTTCTTATAAACCGCCTTCTAAAATTTCTAAGAACAAAAGTTTCATCTCTTTTCTCCAACACATGACAAGTCCCTCTCCTTCGCCTCGAGTTTTTGGTTGTGTTATATTCATGATAAATCTGGGGAAAATTGGATCTGAAGGCTCTTAGGTGTGTTATCATTGATTATTCTCCAACCCAAAAGGGTTATAAATGGTATCATCCTCCTTCAAACAAAGTATTTGTCACTCGGGATATAACTTTTTGGGAATCGGAACTTTTACTCTTCTTTTCCTTCTCCTCAGGGGAGGATGTTATTGATGAGGAGAAGTTTCCTCTTGAGACTGGAGTCACAATTACAGAAGTCATATGCTAGACAGAATGAGCCTGAGTTGAGGACCTATGTTCAAAGAGGGAAGAATAAGATCACCATTTCTGCACTAATACACCAACCCTGCTCAGAACCTAGTCTTGATAATGTTAATGGTGAAAATCATAATTCTGCTTGTTCTTCTGATGATACTGACCTTCCTAATACTCTTAGAAAATGGATTAGATCTTGTACTCAACATCCTATCTCTAATTTCTTAATCTATGATAAATTATCTACATCCTATCACTACTTTGTTTCTTCTATGTCCTCAATATCTATTCCTCATTGGTAGAGAGAAACAATTAGTGATGAGAATTGATAGAAGAGATAAATGCCCTGAAAAAAGAATTATACATGGGAACTAGTTACTCTTCATTACGGGAAAAAATCAGTTGGTTGCAAATGGGTATATACAGTCAAACAGAAGCCAGATGGGACAGTTGAGAGACTCAGTCAGGATAATTGCAACATGGCATACTCAAACTCATGGGATTGATTACCAAGAGACATTTGCTCATGTGGCGAAGATGAACTATTTTCGTACTATAATCTCATGTGCAGCAAACTGAAGCTGGGATCTTCAATAATTAGATGTGAAAAATACGTTCCTTCATGGTGACTTGGAGGAAGAAGTATACATGGAAATATCCCCTAGTTTTGCTTCATCTGTCACCAAGGGTAAGGTTTGTAAGCTGCGAAAGGCTTTATATGGTTTGAAGCAATCTCCCAGAGCCTGATTTGGTAGACTCCACAAAGCAATGATAAGATTTTGGTACAAGCAGAGTCTAGCAGATCATACTATATTTGTCAAACAGATAAAAGGTAAGACTATCATTCTTATTGTTTATGTTGATAACATTGTGGTGACACGGGATGATAGAGAAGAGATAGTAATCTCAAAGCAAGTCTGGCCAAAGAGTTTGATATCAAAGATCTTGGTCCTTCGAAATATTTCCTTGGTATTGAAGTTGCAAGATCTTCCAGTGGAATTTTTCTATCTCAAAGAAATATGTCCTTGATCTTTTAACAAAAACTGGCATGTTAATTCTCCTGTGGCACTGGACCTACGGTTGACAAAGAAAGATATGGTGGGACGATTGATATACATTTCTCATACTAGACCTGATATATCTTATGATGTGAGAATAGTGAGTCAGCATATGCATGATCCTTGACATTGTCATATGAACTGTATAAAGAATTCTGAGGTATCTCAAGTCTGCTCCCGATAAAGGCTTATTGTTCGCACCACGTGGTCATATGAGAGTTGAAGTATTTTCCGACTCGGATTGGGCTGGCTCTATAGAGGATCGTCGTTCTACTTCAGGTTACTGTTTATTTGTTGGGCAATTTGTTGGGCAATCTCGTTACTTGGTGCAGTAAGAAATAATTCTTCGTGGTGGCAAGATCCAGTGTTGAAGCTGAATATCGAGCTATAACCTTGGGTATATGTGAACTAATGTGGCTTCAAACCTTACTAGAAGATTTAGGTATTACAACTAAAAGGCCTATGCAGTTATTTTGTGATAATAAGAAAGCCATTAGTATTGCAAACGAATATACAAAGCACATTGAGATTGACATAAAAAGTTAACTAGTGATCTTATTTACTTACCTTTTGTCAAAACAGAGCACCAGTTTGCTGATATTTTGACCAAGGGTATTAGTAGTAAGATGTTTCATCCATTGTGTTTCAAGTTGAGTATGTGAGACATCTATACACCAACTTGAGGGTGAGTGTTAGAAGATATGATATGGTTTCCATAATTATAGTTGGTCATATCCCATAATTATTGTGTATACATTGTTGTAATTAGAGATTACCATAAATAAACTAGGGCAAAAAACACCTTTACTCCCCTATGGTCGTCGACTTGTAAGCAATTGGTCACTGAACTTTAAAAACATGCAGTTGCACCACTGTGCTTTCTAAAAATGAAAATTTAAACCATTCCATCCAATTTCTTGGACGGAACGTCAAATAATTATATACGTGGCATTGAAAAAAAAATCAAAATTTTGTTATTTTCTTATGTGGCAATATAAAAAAAATCAAAAATAAAATCATTGATTATGTGGCAAAAATGATTAAAATAATAATAAAATTAAAATAAATAATGATTAATTCATTTTAAAATAATTACTTTTTAAATAAAATAATTAATTTTAAAAATAAAAATAAAAGAATTAATTAATTTTAAAATAAATATTTGGAATTAATGATTAATAATTAATCATTAACTTGTAAAATGATTATTTTATTTTTATTTTTAAAATTAATTATTAATCATTCCGATTAAAAAAATCATTAACTTGTAAAAAAACATTTTTGCCACATAAAAAAAATTATGTTCTTGTTTTTAAAAACAGAATTTTTTTTTTAAAACAGAATTTTATTTTACAGGTTAAAAAAAATTCTGTTTTTGTTTTTAAAAACGGAATTTTTTTAAAACAAAACTTTTTAAAAACAAAAACAAATTTTTTTTTATGTGGTAACAATCATTTTTTTACAAGTTAATGATTTTTTAACCGGAATGATTAATAATTAATTTTAAAAATAAAAATAAAATAATCATTTTACAAGTTAATGATTAATTAGTAATCATTAATTTCAAATATTTATTTTTATTTTATTATTTTAATTATTTTATTTAAAAATTAATTATTTTAATGTAACACCCCAGTCCCACATCGAAAGATAAGGGGAAAATTTGTCTGCATATAAGGAATTAAGTAACTACCAATAGTACCTTCAAGTCATGACCTTTTGGGAGCCTGTGGTGGGCTAGATGACCCAAGAAGATACTATTGGGCCAGTGGTTTGAGGCCTTATTTGGATGGATTTGATTCGATTCGGACTTGGGATTTGACCCAAGATTTGTTCCGGACTCGGGATTTGACCCGGGTTGTTTCATATGGTATCAGAGCCGACTCTCGAAAGCTCGGGTCGGGTTATCCGATCGGGTTGCCGGAGGTGGGGACACGAAGGCTGGTGGTATTATCCCACAATGGAGAGATGAAGGTCCGGAGGTGGGGACACGAAGCCAGCCGGTATTATCCCACAATGGCTAGAGAGGCAAAGATCTTTGGGCCGTGTGTGTGATCGGTTCTGACGGGGACGTCAGAAATTTAAGTGGGGGAGTTTGTAACACCCCAGTCCCACATCGAAAGATAAGGGGAAAATTTGTCTGCATATAAGGAATTAAGTAACTACCAATAGTACCTTCAAGTCATGACCTTTTGGGAGCCTGTGGTGGGCTAGATGACCCAAGAAGATACTATTGGGCCAGTGGTTTGAGGCCTTATTTGGATGGATTTGATTCGATTCGGACTTGGGATTTGACCCAAGATTTGTTCCGGACTCGGGATTTGACCCGGGTTGTTTCATATAAAATGAATTAATTATTATTTATTTTAATTTTATTATTATTTTAATCATTTTTTGCCACATAATCAATGATTTTATTTTTGATTTTTTTTGTATTGCCACATAGGAAAATAATAATTTTTTGATTTTTTTTTCAATGCCACGTGTGTAATTATTTGACGTCCGTCCAAGAAATTGGACGGAATTGCCTGAATTTTCATTTTTAAAAAGCACAGTAATCCAATTGCATATTTTTAAAGTTCAGTGACCAATTGCTTACAAGTCGACGACCATATGGGGGTAAAGATGCTTTTTGCCAATAAACTAGTGTATATAAACCAATGTAATTGAGATGAAATTAAAAAAGAATTATAAACCTAAACTCTGAGTATTCCTTTCTACATTTTTTAGTTTAATTTTCTTTCTATATTTTATTTAATTCTTCCTCTACCCATCACCACCAACACCACTCCAACCCTCCATTCCAACACCATTTTCATCGACCACCACCACGATCTAAACAATTTTGAAAACATTGTGCAAAGAAATTCTATCAATAACTAAGCCTAAAAGAAAACCACCAAAATAGCAGTAAAACAATATGAATCAAAAAATAAAGTTAAAACTTAAATTAATTAGAAAGATGGAGAGGAGCGAAGTTAAGGCAAATAGTCACCAAAGATCTAAAATAAATCCCAGGAATCTATTACTTAAAGGCGTCTGGGAGTTTCCGAAAAATGGATATAGATATAAATATGTTTGGTGCCACTGGTGGTGGTATACCACTAGTTTGGTGGTGGTGGTGGTGGTGGTTATGCGGTGCTGCTGATGGTGGCAGCTCCGTTAGATGGTTTGAATTGATTCACAGAATTTGGTTCATGATAATGGGGTTTGAGTTAATATATTTTTATCTTTCATAGATTTAAACTTTTTGAATTTTATTTAATGCAACATCAAAATTGTATAATTTTTCCACCTCTATAGGACACAATAGTATGACATGTATACTTTCTCTCTCCAAGTGGCAGAAATGTAATTTTTCTGTCAAAAGTCGAACAAGTTTGACGGATTTTGTAATGTTTTCTAATAATTTGTTAGTTCAGTGATTTGAAAGGTAGTGAATTAGTTCAATGATTCAAATGTAAAAACGACTTCAGTTTAGTTGGTTAAAATACATTTAACCCACCAAATAACAAAACCTTCAGAGGTAACAACTAAGTTTAGTGTTGATCATGGGTATTGGGTGCATAGGACTTCAAATAAGATTAAACTGAACATGGGCGAAACGGAAGCCACACTGAAGGGATGGGCAGCAATTGCCTCCTTTACTACTTGGAAAAGAATGCCAAAAGTAGTTCTAGAATCCTAGAAATAAAACTTCGGGTATAAACTATAAAAAAATCACTAAACTGGAGTATAAGTGCATTTACATCAAAGGTAAGCACAATCAAACATATTTTTAACATGAAACGGGCAGTATGCCAAATAAATCATCTAGAAGCTAGATTCCAAATAAGAAAAGTGACATATAAATAACAAATAAAGCTTTAAAGAGGTATAATCGAGTTTTGCAAACCTCACCTCAGTGACGTTAGGATCAGCTCCAGCTTTTAGTAAGCAATTGATTATTTCTGGGTTACCATTATCAGCAGCAATGTGCAAAGGGGTTGCTCCACCAGCAGGTTACATTTACACGAGAACCTGCCTGTATAAGAAGATGAAAAGTCAGAGCCAGATGAAAACTGATGGAATAAAGGATAAAGCTAGCAGCCGATACAGCTTTATCCAGACAATGAGCAAAAATACAAAATGGTAAATCTCTGTACATATAATTATGAATGATACTAACAGGAAAAGTGCCGATCAATCAAGGAGTTGATTTGATCATATAAGTAGAGATAATAGATAAATATTCAGAAAAGTCATGACTATATATAAGGCAATAACAAGAGCAAGGATAGTATGTTATTTATTACTTGCAAGTTTCTCAGGATACTTAACTAGTCAATTAGCTCAACTAGAGTTGATGAACTTCATATAAAGTAAATTTTTAGAGCCTTTCCAAAAGGAAACCGAAAACATAAGAAGGAATGAAAACTTTATGAATTTCTCTTATGTAGTGATGCTTAAGTGAAAAAAGAAAAACGCCAAGGTTATACTATGAAAGCTAAAAACACTTGCACAACTAAACCTTGGTGACAGTCAAGAGTCATGTAGTATTAGGCTATTTTTCTTCTATTATTTTATCAATATGCGGTAATTTTCGTTTTGTAGATAGAAGTGGCTGGCTGACGTAATTTCACTCATAACAATGGAATAAGGTTTTTGAACCGCATCACCTGATTTAAGTACCTAATGTAGAATAGTGCTATTGCTCTTAGTCTTCTATTTCAAGTACCAAACTGGAGAAAACGTGTGATGTGTGGAGTGGGGGTGAACGAGGAGAAATCTAGATCACTATATATATAATATATATATAGAGTCCGGATCCAGTCCGGGATCCCGGACTTTATAAAAATACGGACCCTTTTTTTTTAAACTAAAAAAAAGTTTAATATTTTATGGAACTGGAATTTTTACATAATACAGTGTTTTGGGTGTGATTTGGTTACATATAGCAAAACATGTTTGTACAGAACATGTTTTGTTATATGTAACCAAATCACACCCAAAACAATGTATTATGTAAAAATTCCAGTTTCATAAAATATTAAACTTTTTTTTTAGTTGTTTAAAAAAAAGCAAAAAAAACAATGGTCCGGATTTTGGTCAGGTCCCGGACCTGATCCTAATTCTATATATATATATATATATATTTGTATATTAGAATATAAATCATATGACCTCCATCCCAAATTAAATGCCCAGTTTTGACTTTTTAAAGTCAAATTGACCATTTTTAAAACTAATTTTTGTATCATTTTTGCCGAAGTATAGGTGAATAGATCATAACCAAAACAAAATATATACAATTTGCTACTAAGCCCAATATTTATAATTTTAAAAATATATTTATATATGCTTAATTATTAATTCTAAAAATAATCAATTTGACTTTAAAAAGTCAAAACTAAACATTTAATTTGGGACGGAGGGAGTATATAAATATATTGGTACACAGTTGAATATGTATGCAGGTAACAAAGATCAGGCTCCCTAAGCTGCCATGAAACAAGTAGGACATTTTTGGTAGGTTCCTACATGAAGACCTCCACTTGTAAGAAGCTTGACATAGAATTGGTTATGGTATGCTTACGCACAGGAAACTTTCTCCTAAGGAAATATACACTTAAAACAACAAAGTAGTTTCCATGCTCTATTAAGTACCAGGCATTCCAACTTGCAGGAGCAATCTATATAAAAGGAACTAGGGATGTACAACAGTCAAGCCCGTCTATTTATTGGTCCAAAACTGAGTTGAGTCAGTCGGATTTAAATGCTAGAGGAAACCGAAACCGAAACCGAACCCGGCTCAAATTTTGGTTTTTGTTGGTCGGGTTCAAATCTTATTTTTCTAGGTAAAGACCTTAATTCTTATTAATTGTACAGTTATTATGAAAGTCACTCTTTACGTTGACAATTTAAAGCTATATGAACCAAATTCCGAGAATATCCCCAATGTCATTTCGTGGTTTTTTCCTTAAATTAAAAGTGAATATCAAAAGTTTTTTCTTTTCGAAGATTGACACCCTTTTAAGAGAAAAAAGTAAAGCCCTGCTGCATTCTAGATGGGACAGAGAGTAACAAATTATCTGCTGCAAAGTAATCATAGACAGGATATTAAATACAATTGTACGTGATTCTAGATTTCTGTGAACAGCTGCACTACGAAGTAATAAGGAAATTAGTTGACCTGAATCAACAGTTCTATGCATGCCAATGAACCTGCTGCTACAGCGGAGAACAGAGGAGTGATATTGTCATCAGTTTCAGCATTAGGCTGCAAAACAATGAAGATTGCAAGTATGCAACATAAGAACAATTTTAAGTAGAAGAGTTAAGGTTTCTACCTTTGTTATCCCACCGAAAAACAAAAATTACGAATATAATTAAGCTAATAAAAGCATTAAAACACCTTAAAGAGATAAATACACACTTATCCAACAATATTGACCTATATTTATAATATCATAAATACTAGGTTGGAGTTCCATATTCATGTACAACAAGCCTTAAGTTCCCTTCATATTCTACATTTTTATGATTGTGGATACTGGGTAATCTTTAAGTTTAAAGTAAAAGAAGATCTTTAAGACAATTTAAGGAATATCGTACTTTAAGGTCATAACATTTCCTACTAACTATGCTCTGCTCATTTGACTCTTAAACAATTTGGGTTCCATGCATTTAGATTAACTACAGCCTTAACACCATTACGTGTCTAGAAGCGCAGTTTGTGGGTTCATAATCCTAACAAAACAAGTTGGTCTAGATGGCTGATTCTTGCCCCTCATTATATTAAGTAAAGATAGCCAGTAAAACAGAGAATGGAGACTCTAATAATGGATCAAATTCTAGGCTTCTTGAGTTACGGAAATCTAAAAATGTAAGTGCTGTAGTTTCCTTTACGTTCTTCAAACAAGGAAAGCAAGAGAAATGGGATAGCGAAGATAATGAAAATAAGAAAAGGACAAATAAGGATAAAATACAAAATTAAGATGAGGATGGAGGGATATGGGGAAGGAAAGAGAGTCTGAGAGTGGTCTTACTGATAAATTTTCTTTTAAACTAAATAATACAAAAGATCAATCGTGCTGCAATCCAATAAACTGTTAAAAGTATAGAGTTAACGAGAGCAGATACACAAGTATAATTTGTTTTTAGTCTTACCAGGTATTATGACAACATTATAGGACTTCAATTGCCTCCATAAAACACTAACATACTCAAAATAGAATATACAGCATACATACATAAAGTAGGAATTATTTCAGCTGCCACAGTTCTGGCTACTGAATTGCACATCAAATATACCTCAAGAACTTGTCATTGTCGAACTCGGTATTATTGGAAAGCCTTGCTATAAGAGAAAATATTCTCAGTTTTTGGAATAGAGACTAACAAGTGATCTGCCCACAAGATAAAGTAGAGGACCCAATAGCAATCCCTTGAATAATCTAGACTCTCTTAAGAAAAAAGCCTTATGCTCATCGTCGACTATAACGGAAAACAATAACAAGTAGATGCACCAAAAGACCTAGGCCCTAGCTAACTGACTGCTAGGAAACCCAAATCAGAATATTTTCATCAAATACAGCAAAAGATTTCAAATGATGAGAACACTGATCTTAATTAGCAAATGACACCTACTACCATTATTTGTCAAGAATTTACGAATTCAAAAGATATGGGCCAACAAATGCATCTATGTCATTGATTAAAGCAATTAACTTGGAATTTTACTTATTTTATCTTTTTCTAGTCTACTTGGAATTGACGATTGGTCCCAAAAACGAAACTGGTAGTTTACTACCCCATTTCACAAGACTCAAAAATGATAGTTAGTGCCTTATTCAGCATATACAAGCATGTGCAGAGATGGAAATGGGGCTTATGAACAGACCTACAGAACTAAAAAAAATAACAATTTATTTTAAACATAATTTAAAATTAATAATTTCCATTTATGCTAGTGTTGAACTTAGTAATACAAAGACTAAGCTTGATCACCAAGGCAAACTCAAAAAACTTCTTGATGCTGGTCTGTTCAGCAAATCTATTTGGACTACAACAACGCATTCTGGGGCATAGTTATAAATAGAAAATCCATACAAATAGACACAGACGACACCTTTTTTTGAATGTAGAGGTCGCAAGTCTGACATTCTGGCTGAGCCAGTTCCAGACCCCCTCCCAGCCCTGCTGTTTGATGACCCAGTTCAATTAGAAGAGAATGAACAAATGCAAGTTCAGCTGTGGTGAGCGCAACTACACGATACTCAGCTTCCATTGAGGAGAGTGCAACCGAGCGTTGTGTGCTCCAAGAGATTGGGTTTCCACCAAGAGGATAATAAAAGATTATTGAACCAAAGAATGCTTCTTTGAGGAATTTGAAAACAAGTATCAATAAAAGGTTTACATGGGACAATTTTACTGACGATGGCCAGAAAGCTTAATTTTGGTTCAAAACTACACCAAGTTCCAAACACAAGATCAGGCTTTGATTAGTAGTCATATTTGGCAGTCCCTAGCAAACCACATGAATGAAGTTTATCAGAATCCAAAACTTGTAGTAGTCTCGGAATGCTAACTACTTCAATGATGTGGCCCAAACACATTGACAAGCATTAGAAAAGTGCACAAGACTGACTCTCTTATCTCAAACCCTATCTTGAATGAACCAATGAGCATACTAGCAGAAGCCCAGGTGAAGGAAATTTAAACACGACAAAATTACAAATTACAAAATTACTTTTAGAAATTAGTAGTGCAAGCTTACATCAGCATGGTGCTCCAGTAAAACTTTCACAGCATCTTGCTGGACATGACCAGCAGCCCAAAGTAAAGGAGTACCAGCATCACTTTGTGAATCAACGTTGGCACCTCTGGAAAGCAGGAACTTCAGTAACTCAATATCTCCTACGAGAAAGAACGAATGCTAGACAATGACATATGTTCTCACAAAAAGGGGAAGAAGGAAGAAATGATGTACTTGAGATGTTACATCTGTACAAAATTTTATATTTGCGAGTCATTGGCCCAGAATGATATGCCACAGTTTTAATCCAAATAATGTAAAAGACCTGATATTTCACAATTACCATATGGACCAAGCTAATTAAGTCGTGGCACTAGCAAACAAAGCATCTTTGAGTACTAAGGGCTTGTTTGGTTACAACGCAGCTGTAGCTGGTGTAGCAGTAGCTGCTTATTGCAAAAGCCACTTAAAGTGCGTTTGGGACTGAAGGTGGTTTTAGAATGTCAGATTCTTGTTTGGTTGCCACAAGCTTATGCAGCGGAAAGTATGATATTAAATATTTGTTTGCTTAGAATACACTTGTTGCAGCTGAAATGGTGCAAACTGACAAAAAAGGACGAGTCCTTATTTAACACTAATATGCCATATACTCCCCATAGTTATAGACTGATTTTCCATTTTGAGATATCCCAATATATAAGCTAGTTACTATTTATAAAATTTAGTTGGTTCATTGTTTTACTTTTATGCCCTTATAATAAATATTCAACCATTACTCTTTTTTTGAAGAAACAACATTCAATGTCATTATTTTTATCACCATATTTAATGTTGTATTCTACTCCCTCCGTTCCTAAAAGATTGTCGTTTTAGAAGAAAAAATTTGTTCCAAAAAGCTTGTCGTTTACAACTTTCGAGGAGAATAAATTATTTACTTTCTTATATTACCCCTACCTTCTCTCATTGTCCCGAGAAATTCTCTCCCTTGTATTAATAGTTTTCAACTTCCCATAAAGGGGTAGTGATGGAATTTCAAACAAATTTTACTTGGTAAATGATACTTTCTTAATCAATGTGCCAAAACCTTAAACGACAATCTTTTAGGAACGGAGGGAATATTTGGTTAAAGTTCTATGGTTATGCACTTTAATGGTCAGTACACGTCAATCAATGAAGTTGAGAGTTCCAATGTGATAAGTAAGGAGTAATTAACTTATTCATTAATTCCATATTAAGGGGTATATGTGGAAAATTATATTAAAAATTATCACTTAAACTGATTTTCTTAAACTATGTGCCAAAAAAATCAGTCTATAACTATGGGACAGAGGAAGTATTAATTATGTAATATTATTTCTTATTTGTATATTATTATATTATAGTAATCCTTATTAGTTTAATAGTAATAGCTATTTTATTAATAATAATTTGATTAATAATAGAATTAATAATATTCTATATATAAAGAATATTAATTAATTTATTCATCTAAATTGCCAAGGATAAGAAGCAGCACTGCCTCTTTCGGCTTATTACCTTGAAATTGTTAAACAAACCTATTTTTTATAACCCATTCCACGTACCCATTTTATCAGTAAAGTGTGAGTGAAGAAAAATGAGATGAAAGATGTGAAAAGGATAATGTTGGAGGGGAGGGGGAAAGGAGCAGCACAATAACATAGATAAAAGGAGAGAAAAGAAAGATGAGCTTATTGGTGCTTTTATTAAGTGGATAGGATTTGAGATTAGAGAGGATTAGGAAGAAAAGAACAAATGGAGATGGGAGTATGGGGTTCCTTTCTTTTGCTCCCACTGCACTCAATGACCAAATTATTTTCCTCTTTCACTCCCGATACACTATGCACACACATCTCACCTATACACATGAAATTCTGGAAAGCAGATTTTTTTTGTTCGTACAATTGACGAACCATGGATGCTTCTGTGATTTGAAATTTTGAACAGAACTTTTGATTCGTGCTTGGGAAGTGTGAAAGAGGTGAGGGCAACAGTCTGGATGTACGTTCTACCGCGTTGAAGGCTCAACACAACTTTATGTAATTCCTTGCGTTATTTTCTAGCCAAAATGCACGCCAAACATTGGGCCCACATGCTTTTGGATTGCTGCATTTGGGCTGCCAAAAATGTTTTCCTTGCGTTTGGGCTCCAAACGTCCCAAAAGCTCCAAAATCTTATAACTAACAAGCATTTGATACACAATTATACTTATTGAATTGATAGAGGAATTGAGCCTCAACAAGAATTGTAAATGGAAATAGACTTGAATACAATAATCAAACTGGATGGTGACTTTATACAAGAATCACATTTTAACCAGGAAGGAATTATAACTTTGTTGTTTCCAGAGGCACACTAGAGATCTAGAAAGGGGTTGAATAGATCTTTAAAAACTTTTCGATTAATTCAATATGTATTACCAAGTAATCAGTTAGCGGAATATTCTTTCGTAAAATCCCCTTAAAGATTATAGAAATCTCAGATCTAGATTTAGTCTTGTGGATGCACAAACACATAACAAATATAGCAGTAATAATATGCATAATGTAAATGACAAAAGAGATTTTTAAGTGGTTCGGAGACTGAACATCTCCTACTCCATCGATAAGATTTGTAATGTAAACCTTATATGATTAATAAGGACGTTTTTGTGATTGAAATTATGTGTTATATGATTGAATGTGTATGGTTTCATTATAAGTACAAGTATAGAAACATTGTGTAAAACTTAACTAGAAAATCACTATTCATAAAAATATTAAATCACTATTCATAAAACATAACTTTGATAAAGTCAACTTTGTGAAAGTCAACTTTAAGAAAGTCAATCAATTTTTGGTTAACCGGATTAGTTAGGAAAGCTAACAAATGAGTAACTAGAAGCTAACTAGAAAGTAAACTAAGTTGGGATTAAGTGGGATTCGGTTATGGCGTAGAGAAAGGAAGGACCTTTTGGCCAATATGAAACTATGTAATAGTTACAAGCTTGTAAGTATTGATACTTTGTAGAGTTAGTCATCAAATTGATTTTTGCTTGCTTTGTAGTGTTGTCAAGCAATGGGAGGTGAGATTTGGCTCAATGTCTTGCTTGAGGTGTGTTGTCTAACTTTAAGAGGTGAGATGTGGCCTTTTGTATGGCAAGTCATTGTTGCAAGACACAAGTGATAGGGCTTGTCCTTGTTGGCCAATTGTAAGTGGTGGAGTTGTTAGGCATTGGTGGCCTTATGTGAACCATGGCTTGGTGGCCTTGTTGGTCACTTTGATTGGTTGTGTTGTGATGACCATTAAGTTTTGGTTGCCTATAAATAAGACCTTCATGCCATGCGAAATAACCTTCATTAAATCTCAAAGCAATTCTAAAAGAAAGCATAGTAAGGTGGTGTTTGTTGTGTCTAAATGCCTCTTAATTCACTTTTCTCTGATTCGGTCAGAAGCAAATCTTGTTTTGTAAAAAAAAAATTGCCTCTTAATCATCAAGACAAAAACTCAAAATTGTAACTATTAAGAGCTGCCTCTTAATAGTTTGTTTAAAATTTATGGACAAAAATAGCCTCAATAAATATTGTACTCCTTCAGTTTCAAATTTTAAAATCATTCAAATAAATTTTTTAAATAACTCATAGGGCTAAAATTGTAAAATAGTGTCATTAAGATGTTTTACACTTTTTAGTTATCAAACAGTTTTTTAATTCAAATGTTATTTCATTCAGATGATCTAATTTATTAAGATGTATTAATCATTCAGATCTTAATTACTCATTTTTATCAAACACCACCACCTAAGTATACTTATAATTAAGAGGAAGATCAAGTCTTGCTTATTCAAGATAAACGTAAAGCTTGCAACTTCAAGAGGTAATATACGACTTGTCATACTCTCGTTAGTTAAGCGTTCATATATTCGAAATCATGATGAAGTATTGCATGCTAAGCATAAATTGTATGTTGTTAATTAGCAAGTCTTATAAACATGTTAAGCTAGCTAAGTATGCCCTAATCGAATGAAGTAAAACATGAGTATGCATGTCAGTATAGATTAGTTGTAAAAGCTTTTTAGGTTAAGCTATCTAATTGATCATTAGACAGCTTAATTGAATGAGATAAAGTATGAATTGCATGATAATGTTAGTGAGTCATAAAGCATGATAAACTAAGTAATGCCTTAGACAACTAATTGAATCAAGTTGTAGCAAGTTAATGCATGAACTATGAAACCTTGTTTTAGTAGTTTTTGCAAGAGGTGTGCAGCCTCGTATGTATGGATTTGGTCATGAAATTCATAGCCAAGTCGAAGAGGGGAAAGTTACGAACGCAAAGGAAAAAGAATCGCTCAAAAATACCTAGTAGATTCAAAGTTATGCATGTTTGAATCAAGTATGGTAAAATTGCAGAAAGCTGAAAATTGGGTGATGCCTTTGGGCGTCAAGCACTACATTTATAGAATACTTTTGTCCGAGTTTTTCCAAAGCTTATTTTGTTAAGTTTTTGGTAATCGGACATCGTAAAAGATGAAGTTATGAAATAAAATTCATATGTAAGGCTAGTTAAGGTGAACTAAATAAGTCATATTTTGACTAAATTGTATGTCGACATCGTGAATTATATAGGTTGATCGAAAGACGCAAAAAATAGCGTAAACTATAAAAGCGGAATCAAGCAAGTTTTTCGGACTATTTGCAAGTTTCTAACTGTTTTTATGTGTAACGATGTATTATAAAACTGTTTTGAATTTCAGTTGTTGTGTGAAGTTAGTTGTGATATGTGAATTACTTGTATAACTTGATGATTGTGAACTCAACTTGAAGATTGTGAACTCTATAATTTGGGCAGTGTGAACCCTCTAACTTGAGTATTGTGAACCCTATTATCTGTATAAACTTGAGAAGTGTGAAATGTGTTATCTTAGATTTGTTGATCATTTGTGCTCATTCTTGCGAATAAAATCTTATTTGCAGTGAAGGAAGAATTACGAGCAGAATCTAACAATAAAGAGAAAGTGAAAGAAGAATAGTTAGGTCAAGAGAGATTATTATTGTTGTCTTCTTTCCATGTAATAGAACTTAAAGTTGTAATAACTTTGGAGATATGATTAAAAGAGTCGAGAATTATTATAAGAATGTATTGTTTGTGTATTGTACATTTACGCTAGTTGATGTATGAGTCATCTAACTGTGCTAGATTAATTAGTAATGTCGTCGAGAAAAAGGGTTAGGTCATCTAATTGCGCGCCAATAAGGAAAAATTCTTATCGGAAAGCCCCTTCTTTCCTGGGAACTGACTGGATGCTAATATTGAAAGTCTAAATTAGATAAATGGTGTTGAAGTTGAGAAGGGTTGGTGTTGGATTGTGAGTCATAATTTATGACTTAGGAATGTAATAGAAAATTGTAAAGTGTATGATTCTGGAATAAAGATTGTGTTGTAAGTTTTAAATAAACAAGTTTTTACCAAGTATATTGTTGGTGAATGATATGGAAGATGTGTACAAGCGAGCACCAGATCCGTTGTGGAAAAGCACACGGATTTGGGGCCGTCACAGAACCACTAAGGTTCCTTCCAGTCACTGAGTCTCGGCATCAAGTCACTTAAGCTCGGCAATTCGGTCACTAAGACCAGGATCCTCCGACCCCAATTCGGTCACCAAGACCAGGCTCTGACCCCAATTCCTGTTTGTTGGAGATGTTGCTAAGATGGCATTTAAGCTCTTCATCTTCTGGTACTTGGCATTTGGTTGTGATCATCATCTTTGTCGTTGACTCTCCTTTCTCTGGTACTCAGCAGCTACTCATGATCATAGTTGATGTGCTACTAAGCTGTGCAAATCAGCTCGTCATACTCTTGTGCTTAGCATCTTTGAACCCTCGTTGGATTGTAGACTACTTTTGTTCTACCTCTTCATCTGTTCAGCTCTGAGTGTTCTTAGTGAGTTGTAGAGTGGTACTTGAGATTGGTCTTCTGATCTGCCACTCTTACTTCACTTACATCAACTTCATGGCTTCTAGGCACCTCTTCATCATCTCGGCACTTCGACTCTTAGCTCCTTAGCTCTTTGGCTCTTGGCTCTTCGGCTCTTGGCACCTTGGCTCTGTGCTCTTCATTTCTTTGGCTCTCCGCTCCTTGGATCATTGGCTCTTCTGCACTTTGGCGCATCTCTTCATAGCATTGCATCTCTAGTTCTTGTGCATTCTGTCTCACTTGATTTTTCGCTCAGGCCAGCACTTTGGATCTTTTTATTGTTATATGGTTCCTTAATTTGGTGTGACAGCTCCCTTGACTCTATTGTTAATATGGCTGGGATGAGCAACAACTTTGAATTTAAAATCTCAAAGCAATAATTATAGTCTTTCAAAAGACTTCCCGTTATAAAGTATCCGTTGGAGTATTTATGGCTCAGATATCTTAGTATCCTTGACGTTGACTACACTTGTGTCATGTTACATTCGTCTAGTCACATCAAACTGCAGCTTTGTCTCTCAACAGCTAGATATCTTCTTTCTTCAAAATAGTTGTTAGACACATTGATCTGACCTTCGATCTTGTTCAACGATGCGTTGTTGGATGCCTCGGGACCTTCAATTTTACAACGTTCTGATTAATCTTATCCGTCAGACGTGATTGTGCTCTACGAACTTTGATGATAGTAGAGTGATGAGAATCGTTAGAGCTTGAGCTTTGCACTTGCTCTACGATTATTGACTCGACTTCAGCTCTACTATTTGCTCCTCTATTTACTCTCGATGATGGTAGACTGATAGGAATCGTATAGTTGAGCTTTGCATTTGCTTTACGATTAATGACTTGATTTTTGTTCTACTATATGCTCCTTTGTTTGCTCTTTAATGATACTATATGCTCTACGATTATGACTTTCCTTCTGCTCTATTATCTGCTCCTTTGTCTGCTCTAAGAATGATTTCTACACTATGCTTTAGCATACTTCTAATTATTCTCTGAACACTTTAGCAACTCTATGATACCGAAGACAGCTCTACGATCTGACTGTCCCTTTGAACCTTTACTTACCTTGGTTGCTGATTTATGAACATTTGGTTTACTCTGCAAACTGATTAATTCTTTATGATTAGGCAAAGTACTTTATGATGCTTGTGTAGACTTGCAGACTTCTCTTTATTCTCTTAATGCTTTGGCAGCTCTATGATGTTGAAGACAACTCTTCGGTCTGTTTCTCGATGTTTTACAATAACAGCTGCTGCTCTGACTATCTTTGTTTTGAAATTCAGCCTTTAGAGACATGTCAGAGATTCCTTCTTATTGGGACTATACTCATACATATTTAGATCATATCCTCTTGTGATCAGCTTCTTCTTGTTGGGCCGTCAACTCATCTTTGTGACTCATAGTTGAGCTCTACAATCTTTGTATTGAGTACTTCAGTGGATGAGTTGATTCTGCTGGTTGTGATAACACTACGATTCAGTAGATTGATGCTACTATCGGTTGATACTATCGACTATACATTGAGAGCTTTAACAAGATCAACCTAACAGATTTGATCTTTTTATTCTAAATCCTTGTTCATGTGTTTCTTAAGGACTTTACAAAATTTATCATTACAGATATACTTTAATTATTTGTTCATCGGGTAATGATAATTCAATTAAGATCAAACTAACAGTTTTGATCTTTTCAATTCTAAGTCCTTGTACATTTGTCATTTTATTAAGGACTTCATAAAACTTGTGTACAAATATACTTTCGGTATTACATCATCAAATCTTGTACATTTGTAATCTCATGTAGATTCTAAACAATCTCCCCCTCAACAAATCAACCTTTCAATCTACATGTAGATTCCTAATAGACTTGATACAAGAATCGCATTTTAACTAGGCCGTAATTATGCTTTTCAAGTTGACAAGTATTTAATTGTTGGTTGAGATTACATAAGCAGTCCAATGCAGTGAAAAATATCAATGAAAATTCGGATTTTCATATATTTTATTCTTCATATATTTTATTCTTTGTGGAATTTAGTTTATTTGATGTATTTTTATTATTATTTAAGAAAATCTAGTAGCTTAATTATATTTAGTACATTTGTATTTTGGACTTTAGTTTTTCTAATTTTATTTTAATTAATATTTTATTAATTCCCTTTTCCGAATAGTCGTAGGAAGTTACTGAGGCTTATTACATGTTTTTTAGGGTTTTTTGAGATTTGCAATCTTTGACAATTATTATCAATTTCTCTTTGAGAATTTTTATCTTCCTTGTGGATTCAAGGTTTTTATCTCATTCCTATTAGTACGATAACTAGTCATTTTCATCATCTCAGATAAAGCTAAAAGAAGCCCTTAAAGGCATTCGTATAAATGAAATTTTAGAATTTCTCAAGAATCATAGTGACTTGGAAGATATGCAGGATAGTGATAATTTAGCATCTTCCAGTGATCCGTTCGATGGGCCCTGCGCTCAAAAACAATAAATCAAGTGGTATTAAAGTTTGAGGGTATCCAATGCCTAAAGTATTCTTTGTGCGTCAGCCATGACGTTTTTCCTCTTTTGTTGTCTGTACGACTCCGCTTTATCCAGGACGCATCAGCAAAGGAATCTACTTTTTAAAAGTATTTGTATTATTGTCCTTCTTAAAGGAATCCACTTTTAAAGTTGTGCGCGCTGAAGCAAGCGGGTGAATAGCCGAAATCAATCTTCTAAAAGGCGTTAGGCGGGAGGCAGGCGGCCAGGGGGGCCTAGTGCCTAGTGGGCCTAGGCGGGGCCTGGGCGAGATTTTTTATTTTAAGCCAATTTTAATATTTTATCTTATATTTATCCAAACAAAACAATAATATAATAAAAACAATCTATAATAAAGATAATAAAGACATTTGCTTAAAGTTCAAACATATATCCATATTGTTAATGTTAAAGTTCAAACACAAACATGTAATTGTTAAAAGTTCAAACATATTTTTAACGTATTAGTTTTATTCATAAACAAGATTCCTATTAAATAATAAAATTTAAAATTTCAAGAATTTAATTCAATATTAAAACTTAAGAAACTAAACATAAATTTAAGAATTATATTGAATTAAACTAAATATTACAAATGTATCATCATTTATATAATTTGAAGTTGGTACAATTTCAAAAAATTACAACTATAATAAAATTATCCATTTTGATTTGATATTGTTCACTTCTTATTGTGATTTGATATGTTACATGTATTATGAATATGGTAAATAATTAGAAAAATAAATATATTAAGATCTGGTTTGGGTAGTTATTAAAATAAAATAAAAAGCTCTCTGCCTAGGCACTGCCTAATTTCCTCCTGGAGGGATTTTTTTGCCGCCTTGGGCCCACGTGAGGCGTCAGGGGGACCTAGTGCCTAGGCGAGGCGCCTAGGCAGGGCCTAGGCGGAGATTATCATTGTTTGATCTGGAGCAAAATACTAATTTTTTAGTGTTAAAACATTTTCAGTGTACTCAAAAATCGGACAGTCGAATTTTGAGCCCTAGGATCCTCTGAAGGTGTTTCCACTCGATAAACGAAGGTGTTTCCACTCGATAAACAGGTCTACTAAGTGGATCTGCAGGTGAATTAAACACTCCTTCAATAGAAGATGTAGATCTTCTAGATGGTTCTCCTCCGGTACTTTTAGGAAGTTGAACGTGCTTCTTCTAGGCTCATCAAAAGGATCTAATCTTATAGATCTACTATTACCAAATCGAATAATTACATATCCATCTTCGTTTTCAATGATATTCTGTAATTGTTCATTCGATCCTAGTACCATTTTAGGTACTTCATTTGCCAATATCCAATCTGTTGGTAGAGTGATTTCATCCCATTTAAGGGTTCATCGAACTGAGACATTCGCCTTCATAGGATTTATTTGAAATACAGTAGTTTCGCCCCTCTTATCTTTGATGACACTATTTTTTAGATTAACATCAGGGGTAACCGTATTCAAAACCTTAATAAAAATCCTATAAATCAACATGATGGGGACGAGTTTCATCGTATTGATCCTACATTGTTGGAGCATTACGAAGATTTCATTTCGACATAGCTGATTTTTTCCCAGCCACGGAGAAATGATGATAATCGATGATTTAGTTTCCTTATTTATTTATTTTGTTTATGTCATCATTATGGACTTGTTTTAATTAGTTGGGGTATTTTTGTCTTTTGTTATTTTATTGGTCTCCAAGTCCAATTTAGGGTTATTCTTGTTTAAATATCGATGTAACTGTTACCCGGAGTACATTCTGATTTATTAAGATTATTATTGGCTTTCTCTAGAGTTAATACACGTCGAGTTGAAACTCTAAACCCTAGAGTTTATATAAGCGCAGAACTTAGATCCTAGTTTTATTTATCTATTAGACAATAACAAATATTCATCTTATAAATCTATCCAACAACATCTAGGGACTCCAAGTCAAGACCAAAGAAGAATTTTTTATATTTATTATTTTGAGTTTTTATTATGTTTAATATAAAAATAGTTAATGTGATTTATGTATTTTATTTATTAGTGGAGAAATAGGACATTAATTAGTGATTAGGAATTATTAATAAGAGTATTTTAATTATTTAGTACTTTTATTATTCCACGAGTAATATTAAGGTTTTGAGTCTCTTTAAATAATGATGTAATCCTCACAAGTTTGGTAGACTATATACTATTGATATTGAATTTGATTATTTTATTCATACCGTAAAGGTATTTTATCTATCTTGGTGTTGATACGTAGAGTTCATACACTTGACAGATCCTAGTGGTCTAAACGTAGAGTTTAGATCCTAGTTTATTTTTCGTCAATTCTTCATCCTAAATTTGTCCTGCATCCAACACCATGTTGGAAGACGAAGGATCCATCTTAAAACCCGAAGTTTTCACATTTAATGTCGAGGTTTTTAATATAGCTGGATCTAAGAGTGAGACATGGAAATTAGGAAAGCTGTTAAAATAAACTAGTCCTTCCGAGAGGGAAGATGTAACACATCCTAATAACGAATCAGAAAATCTTAAATGTCTCGTTTCTTAGACACAATAAAAGAGAGGTATTTAAACCATCTCTGGTTAACGATGACCAATATGCAGGAATCAAAAACCCCTTTCAACAACATTTTCAAGTACCGTTTTAGATAATAATTCTATGGTCATGTGATCATGTGAAATTAGAAGAGTACGTTCTACAGATTTTATTATGTAATCTGATTTAAATAAGAAGCTACCTTTATTATAAATTTGACTAACAGGAGTTTTAGGTATAAACCAATTTTGTAAATGGTTTTCTCTCTCTTATGGAGACTACTTGCTTACTGGTAGTAAAATCCAAAGAACTTACAGATCTAGCGAGGTTTCTTATTAAATTAGCCATTAGCCATATTAACAGATTAAAGGCTTAAAAATGGAAAACATACAATCAACACAGCCTTAAACGACAACCAACTTAAACCCAATACGAACCTTAAGATAAGCCACTGACAGTTGTTCAACAGTGTTAATAACAAAATGAGCTAATAAAATAAGATGATATCTCGACTCTGATACCAAATAAACCAATTATCATATACAGATTGAAAATAGATAAATAAGCCATTCAGAGTTTAAAAAGAGGAATATTATTATATTAACGGTTTAACCGCCACTTAAAACAACATTTTCAATAGCATTTTCAAGTATCGTTTTAGGACATTAAATGTTGTTTTATATTCATCTTCTTCACAAATTTGAATTTGCCAATAACCACTCTTCATGTCAAATTTAGAGAAGATTTTTGCAACTTTATGTAATTTCTTGTGTTATATTTCTAGCCAAAATGCACGCCAAACATTGGACCCACGTGCTTTTGGGTTGCTGCATTTGGGCTGCCAAACATGCTTTCCTTGTGCATTTGGGCTCCAAACATCCCAAAAGCTCCAAAAGCTTATCACTAACAAGCACTTAATACACAATTATACTTATTGAATTGATAGCGCAATTGAGCCTCAACAAGTTGTAAATGGAAATAGACTTGCATACAATGATCAAACTGGATGGTGACTTTCAGTGTTCTAAATATCCCCGCCTAAGTCCACCTAGGCCCCGCCTAGGCGCTAGGCCCCCCTTGGCGCCCTGCCTAGGCGCTAGGCCCACTGGCGCCTCACCTAGACCCAAAGCAGCAGAAAAATCCCTCCATAAAATTAGGTGGGTCTAGGCGGAGAGATTTTTTTTTTAATAACTACCCAAACCAAATTTTGATATATTTATTTTTCTAATGATTTATTTTATTCATAATACATGTAGCATATCAAATCACAACAATATCAAGTCAAAATGGATAATATTATAGTTGTAATTTTTTGAACATGTATCAACTTTAAATTATATAAATGATGATACATTTGTAATATTTAGTTTAATTCAATATAATTCTTAAATTTATGTTTAGTTTCTTAAATTTTAATATTGAATTAAATTCTTGAAATTTTATTATTTAATAGCAATCTTATTTATGAATACAACTAATACGTTAAAAATATGTTTGAATTTTGAACAATTGCATGTTTGTGTTTGAACTTTGACCTTAACAATATGGATATGTGTTTGAACTTTAAGCAAAGGACTTTTATATTTTCAATGACAAAGAAGAGATTTTTTTATATTTATTATTTGAAGTTTTTATTATGTTTAATATAAAATTCGTTGATGATTTATGTATTTTATTAGTGGGGATTTAGAGATATTAATTAGTAATTAGGAATTTTTAATGTTTAATAAGGGCACCTTAATCTTTTAGTACTTTTATTATTCTCCCAGTAACATTAGGATTTTAAATCTCTTTAAATAGTGATGTAATCCCCACAAATCTTTTAGACTACAAATTATTGATATTGAAATTGATTATTTCATTCATATCGTAGATGTATTTTATCTGTGTTGATACGTGAAGTGGATAGAGATCCTAGCGGTCTAAACGTGGAGTTTAGATCCTAATTTATTTAGGTGGAGTTTAGATCCTAGTTTATTTAGGCCCCCAGCCGCCCGCCTAGCGCCTTTTAGAACGTTGGTAACTTTATACAACAATCACATTTTAACCGGGACGCAATTATGACTTGATACAAGAATCACGTTTTAACGGGGGCATAATTATGCTTTTTCAAGTTGACAATATAAAGTATTTAATTGTTGGCTGAGAATACATAAGCAATCCAATGCAGTGAAAAATATCAATAAAAATTCGAATTTTTATATATTTTATTTTGTGTGGAATTTAGTTTATTTGATGTATTTTTATTATTATTTAAGAAAATCTAGTAGTTTAATTATATTTAGCACGTTTGTATTTTGGACTTTAGTTTTTCTACATTTATTTTAATAAATATTTTATTAATTTCCTTTTCCAAATAGTCGTAGGAAGTTACTTAGGATTATAATATGTTTTTTAGGGATTTTTGAGATTTACTATATTTGACAATTATTATCAACATCTCTTTGATAATTTTTATCTTCCTTGTGGATTCTCATGCTTACGATAACTAGTCATTTACGTTTGTGTTAGAGCGTTAGAGCGTTACAGCAAGCGTTTCTCACAAACTTTTATATTAAAACATAGGCAATTCTAGACAAGAAAAAAGACTTAAATGAACTTTATGATGTCTTTGTAAATAACGTCAACAGCACAAACTATGCCAATGGCATAATCATGCAAAAGCAACTTCAACAACAACACACCTATTCCTGCTGAATGATGCAGAGCTGTGGCACCCAATTCACTAGATGATGCTAAATCCGCACCATGCTCAATAAGGTATTTGGCAGTGGCAGTTTGTCCTTGCTGAGCAGCATGAAGAAGAGGAGTATCACCTGTGAAACATAGATTCTGACATTAGCATATACAGCCTTGCAAAAGTATCATTGCACACAACAAATGAAAACCCAAATTTTATACCTTAAAAACCTTTGGTTATATTGCAGCAGAAAATAAGAAATACTTTTTATGTTGCTATGAAGATAAGAAATCTTTTAGAACCAATTAAATACAAAATCAAGATGGGAATGGTTGGGATTTTCATGACAAACCATGATATTTAACATAGTAACAATGGCTGCGATCTTTAAGAGGCACATAGCCTATAGAAAAATATAGCAAGGGCTTGAATAAAACTGCAACTGCTATTTTTTTTTGGCAAAGTTATGATACTTTTTTTATTTGTAAGAATATATATCCATGTGCTAAATGTTTAGGGTCATAGGGTGTTAATTGTAACAACCTGAATCAAATCTTGAGTTCCTAAAAATCAAATCATACCAAGGTTTAAACCACAATCCTAGTAGTATCTTATTGGGTCAACTTAACTCACTACATGACCATCCAATCCAAAAGCTCATGACCGAGTACTACTAGTAATAGTGAGCTTGGGTTCGTATATACATATCAAGTTAACCATGTTCTAATGTGGAACTGAGGTGTTACAATCTCCTCCCCTACTTAAATACATGACGTTGACGCTAAGCTCGAACACATAGCCCATAATCTCTCTCTCTAGCCCTTGTAGATAATATATGCAGCCTTTGTGTCCAGCACATCCTCGGTTCATTTTGGGGTAATATTAGCCACCTTCAGCAAATGTTGAAGACCAAATGAATAACTCAAGCTTTCAAGAGTTGGCTCTAATACCATATGTAACAATCTTGGTTGAATCATGAGTCCAAATCAAATCAAATCGTACCAAGACTCAATGCATTGTCCCAATATCATCTTCTTTGTTCATCTTACATCATAGGCACACCCAATAGGTTGGTTACTGTTAGTTCCCAGAGGGCACACAATAGATCTATAAGGGGGGGTTGAATAGATCCTTTTTAATTTTAAAAATCTTTTCCATTTTAGTTTACATTGTTGAGTAAATAGCAGATGACAAACTTAAGAATTATTTCAAACACAACGGAATAAGTTAATGTTCCCCTTCATAGATGTAATGTTAACTATTTTTCTAGAGTTAGTTTAGATATAATTAGTTATGATATTAACAGCAGTTATAGATTCATAATGTAAATGACAGAATGTAACAGACACAAGGGATTTTAAGTGGTTCAGAGACTCAAGCTCCTAATCCACTCTTCTGCTTCAACAAGCAGGGATTCCACTAAGGAAGTCTTTACATCACTGAATCACTAAGATTCCTTCAAGGCCAACAGCCTTGAAATTCTAGTTCACTAAGAACTCTTCAAGTCCAGCAGATTTGGAACTTCAGTTCAATAAAAACTCTTCAAGGCCTGCAGCCTTGGAACTCAGTTTAGCCCATTGGACAAGGACCCTTCTGGCCCTGGCTCTTGTTGTTGTTGGTGGTGGTGTTGAGTTGCCAAGATGACTTTAAGCTTGTTCATCCTTGATACTTGGCAGCTCGTTGTGATCCTCCTTAGATTCTGCATCGAGACTGGATCACCATTGAGCAAACTGCTAAGTTGTTCATGAAGCTCGATCTTTGAGTACTTAGCAGTTTGTCACTATTTCTTTGGTGCAGCTGATCTTGTGATTGGTCCTTTTCTGATCTCAGCTTACACTTCTTCACCACATGAGGTTTGCTAAGTCTTTGCATCTTTGGTAGACTTCGTCTGGCACTTAGCATCCCCTGAACCTTGGTTGGCTTGTGTACAGATTTGGTTCTGTATATGTTCTTCAGCTCTTGATGGTTCATGGTAATTTTTAGACTAGCTCTTTGAATCTCCTCTCTGATCTGCCAATCTTTTGAAAGCTATTTTCTTGGCCTTCTCGACTCTCAGCTTAGCTGCCATTTTCAATGGCATTCTCATAGTTGTTGAGTGAAGTCTTTTTCTGTTTAAAGTTCTTCTCTTATCTTGCTTCACTTCTACTTTTGTAGTCTCACTGCCACTGAGACTTATTCTGATTTTTCTCTGTAGAACTCGTAGAGTAAACAACTTGTTAATCACCAACCTCTTCTCCTATTAAGCTTTTGCTGTTAAATAGCCTTTCAGAAGCTTCCCGTTGGATTATAGTCGTTGGAAGCTATTTGAATTGATTCGCAAATCTCGAGTTATTTGGTGCAGACTGCAGATGTGACATGACAGCCCCTTTTTCACTTTTCTGACACTGCAGTCTACTGTTTCACCTACCTCATCAGAAATGTCAATTTAACGTGTAAGGCTGGTAGTCACCTTTATTACTTCTATCTAATTAGATTAAAACATCAGGAGTTGTCCTTCTGCATTGATCCTTTCAATACCCAACGTTCGAATGCCAGTCTTTGCATTGAGACGTTGCCAAGGCTTCTATATACTCAGATGATTGAACTCTATGATTCTGATGCAGATGACTGAACTCTACGATTCTGAGAGTGTTCTTTGGATTTTCAATGCAGAACCTTTCTTCCTTTATTCTTGCAGTGCTTCAATACTTCTGCTTGCTTTGACTTGCATTAGACACTGACAACTTGTTTGAACGTTCTGGCCCTCCTTAACTTCAAGACTCATCAAATTGGTCAGGTTCAGCTCTCTTTATCCTTGTGATCTCCCGTTCACATATCATCAATGGTCTGACCCATACTTAGTCTTCTTTGTCTATTCTGTATAGGTTGGCCAGTATCTCTGTTATAAACCTCATCAGTTCCTGCTTCTAATCTGGCTTGCACTACGATCATGGTTATACCCAAGATCGTTATCATTTGTTTATCTTGACAGCTACTGCATTGCTGACCTTCTTTTATTAGTCACATTATTTGAAGTCTTCTCACTGTTGCTTGTGGAAGACTTCCCTCAACTGGCTTACCAATTCAATCAGGATGCTGACTGAATTGATGCTTCGATCTTCTGTTTACTTGCAAGCCATTAGGTGAATGCTCTCTGGCTTCCTTCAGGTTGCATCTTTTACAGTTCTGATCAGAGGCTTCATTCTTTGGATGTTTTGGGAGTGCTCATGTGTTGAGAATCATGTTAACACTACGATTCTTCCTTGGCGTTGTGAGCACTGATGTGCTTTATCAAAGACTTTGTTCTGCAGACTACGATCTAGCTTTGGTTCTGCAAACACTACGACTCCGAGTGTAGATTATACATCAGACTACGATTTTTGCCTTTAATACTTGTTGTTCTTGTCTGATCTAGCTCGACTACGATTTCTGCCACTGGTATGATCAGTAGACTCTACGACTTCAAGTGTGGTCTACGATTCTTGACTTGAACAGTTAGTATTAATAGTAGCTTGGTACTTTATATCCATACAAATTAACCCACATATTACTATGTGAGGTAGGGGCAATGTTCTAAAGGGCACTGGGCGGGAGGCGGGAGGCGGGAGGCGGGGGGCCTAGGCCGGGCCTGGGCGGGATTTTTGATTTGAAGTCAATTTTAATATTTTATCTTACATTTATCCAAAGAAAATAATATAAAGCAAAACAATATATAATAAAGATAATAAAGGCTTTTACTTAAAGTTCAAACATATATCCATATTGTCAATATCAAAATTCAAACACAAACATGCAATTGTAAAAAGTTCAAACATATCTTTAATGTATTAGTTTTATTCATAAACAAGATTGTTATTAAATAATAAAATTTCAATAATTCAATTCAATATTAAAACTTAAAAAGTTAAACATAAACTTAAGAATTATATTGAATTAAACTAAATATTACAAATGTATCGTCATTTATATAATTTAAAGTTGGTACAAGTTCAAAAAATTACAACAATAAAATTATTCATTTTAACTTGATATTGTTTACTTCATGTTGTGATTTGATATGCTACAAGCATTATGAATATGATAAATCAATAAAAAAATAAACTTATCATGATCTGGTTTGGGTAGTTATTATAATAAAAAAAAAACTTCTCCGCCTAGTTCCGCCTAATTTCCTGAAGGAATTTTTTTGCCACTTAGTGCCTACGAGGGGTGCAAGGGAGCCTAGACGGACCTAGGCAGGGATTGTTAGAACACTAGGTAGGGGTGTTACACTAATGCTTCATGGTAGTACTGCACCACACGTAAAACTTCAAGAAGTAGTCTATCTTCATCTTGATTTCATGCCAGTTTAAAAGGTCCATGAAATTATATACAATATATCAATTACGGATTTGTTTCTTCTCCAAAAAAAAATATTAAACAAATGTTCAAGCACATCAAACTACTTTCGGGGGAAAAAAATTTGAAAGCATTGTTAATACAATAATTGCCCAACACATATATTGGCTAGTAATGCAAATGAGTTTTTTTGGATGAGGATAGACACAAATGGCATTGCTTTTTTAGAATACAGAAAGTAATAACAAATAGTAAACTTGGAAAGGAAAGATATTTAAGTTTTTAGGATATAATCAAGCACAGTTACGAACAATTGTACAAAGTTACGTTAAAAAGTAGCAATTCTCCCTCTTAAAGCTAAGGAGAGAATATTCATAGCCTTTGCAGTAGATTCGTCAATGTTACCTACCTGATAAAATATAACGCAATTTGGGTGAGTTCACTAAAATTAGATTAGAGATTTGACATTTTTCATACCAACCGATGTGCTCTACTCCATAAAGGACTCTATGAACGAGTGATTAAACTAATCCACACACTATTACATGTGTTGCTAATTATACAGCGTGAAAATGAAAGATTTGAGGAATTAAACACTTTGCAAATATTAAATATATTCTACATGCTTAATCTTGTGATTAAATTCAAATTTTTTCCTTCTTTTTTCCTGTGTGATTAATTCAACTTTAATCTTACCATTTATTTACTTTATTTTGTCAATAAAAAATGTTAAATTCACTATCAGCAAACCCATATAAAAACAAAATCAAAAAGTGGTTCATCATCCAAAACTACATATATAACTAAACATAAGATGCATAACTATTAAACAATCAAATACCATATTCATCTTTAGTATTGACATCGAGCTTCAATTCCTCCAACAAGTACTTGCAGACCTCAGTCTTTCCCTCCCTTGCAGCAAAATGAAGAGCCCCTCGCTTATTAGCATCTTTAACATCTGCCACCGTTTGCGCCAACCCCTTTCCATCATCTAGCTGCACCGCTATGTCTATTAAACAAATCCAACATTCACCCATTAAACAACTAATTTACATACGGAATTAAACAATACAACCAAAATTCAAACATCAAAGAACGACTAATCTAAATACATAACTAACTAGGCAATAAATTTGTAAGCAATTCAAACTCACTTTTGAAGAGATCCAGATTTCCAGTACTAGCAGCTTTCAGAAACTGGTGAACTTTTTCCCTAACTGAAATCAATAACGAATAAACAGTAAAATATAGGTATATTATACTTGTAAAAACCATTACATATATGCGATAAAATGAGTACCTTCGAGTGCTTCAGAAGCATCAGGAGCCATTTTTGTATTTCTTCTTCTTAAACCCTAAAACCCTGATATTGTTTTCTACTCCTGTACTTTTCTAACCGTAAAACTATCACTTGTCGGCGGTAACAGGGGCGGATGCTTCCGAGTTCTGTAGAATATTCTAGAAAACTGGATACTCCGGAGGAAATTATAGAAAGGAAAAAACAAGGATTTTTCTAAGGGTATAAAAAGGAAAAATAAAATAAAAGGGTTGGGCTTAAATTATTTTCTGATTGTTTGCTAAAAAATAAAGTTGGCAAACAAATGTTTTATTGTAAACCTTTTTTTTTTGCACACAAAAACAAACTAAAAAAACTCTTAAATAACTAAGTCTATCTTGGTTGGAATTTTAGAAATTTGTTTGTTTAATAATGCAGTTTAGTGATTCGTTAATTTGTCATCTACAATTTAGAATTTAGTTGGGTCAACTCGGATAGTTCTTATAAATAGAAGATTACCTGTACATAAAGTGAGTCAACTTGAATAGTCTTTTTAAAAAAATCTTAAATAACCGAGTCATCTTGGTTGGAATTTTAGAAATTGGTTTGTTTAATAATGTAATTTAGTGACAGTTAGTTTGTCATCTATAATCTAAGAATAGGTGGATAGGCTTGGGTAGTCCTGGGTTGTCTCAAATTGAATTGATAGGTGGGTCCAGATAGTCCTGAGTTGTCTCTGGTGGCAACCTAATAAATTCATTCATTCATTCATTCTTAATTTAAAATGTGACGCTCTTAGAATAAGTACACACAACTCATTTTGAGTCATCAAAATATATTCTATAAAATTTAAATACAAATTTTTCTATTTACAACTATTAAACTATTGTGCAAAATACGACAACACAAACTGTGAGTTTCAATACAAATAGTATACCGTAACTAGTACGATAATATCCACACTCAGCTTTAAATTCTCAATACAATTATTGTCACACTATTTTATAATATATTAAGATACTTCTACGGTTTCAGATCATCACTTCATTCATCGGCTAGTCCCAGTTACACTCTCATTTCCTGAGAAGAACAATGAAACAAAAAGAAAAAGGGTGAGTTCAAATAGCCAGTAACATATATCATGACTAATATAATAAAGAATAAATTATCTTTAGCATTCAACATTAATAAATAAGAGATCTAAAAATAATATAAGTTTTCAATGATAACTGCAGCGGAACAAGCAATCCATTAGAAGAGTTAAGTAGAACATGATGTCTACTATCTGTTATAATTTAAAAGTTTATCATCAATATTTTATCCCTATAACACCAATCAACAGTTCTTGTTCATAATTACACAAATCAACAGTTTGTCTTTGCACTTGTCGACGTCGGGATTTGTTTGAAAAAAAAGTGAAAAAGGTCTGACATGTATAATGTCGACGATGAACTGTTAAGAGTCGCCAATTCATTTTTTAAATGGTTGTACCAACACAACCGAGAAAAGGTTTGCACATTGACCCAGTGATGTGACACTGCTAAACGGGTCGGTGAAACCGAGATTCATTAGGGTCCGGGGACTTGGTTATGCGGAGGGAAGGTGTTAGACACCCCCCGACATCCATGTTACCATGGTGGCCGTCTCTTTTCAAGAAACTATTATCTGAATGTGTGTGTGTGGGTCAATGTGTTTTTATTTGGAAGTAGTGTGAGGCCTCGTTCGCACCTATATACACAGAGTTTGAATTTATGTAAAAATTCAGTTTTAACAAGATATAGCAGTGAGGTTTTATAAAAAATATTTTTCAAACCCTGATGCTCAATAGTAATTGAGACCTTTTACACTCCCATTTTATTAAGTGTTCGGCTTGATTGATTTTATTTTACAGATGCGAGGCATCCGTACAAAAATAATGTACATAATAATGCCGACTTCCTCGTGGATATGGAAACCATCTGAGAAATTCAGACATCGCAGAATAATTTATAAGTTGCTTACAGCTGAAAATGTCCATCACGGGAACCGAATCTAGATCCAATAGGATGAATCTGTAATCACATGATTCCTAGGCGCACATGATACCGCAATTTGTATGAAAACAGTAAGCAGGTATATATATATATATAAAAGTTGTAAATATATATACAGACATGATCACCAACCCTGAAGCACCTCCATGGGGGATCAGAAATGTAAATAAAGTTGTAAAAGCTATCAACCGCTACGGAGGAAACTCCAGGCGGGACGAAACATAAATAAAGTTGTACAAAGCAATCAACTGTCACGAAGTGAACTCCAGGCAGGATGAAACGTAAAGAAAGCTATAAAAGCGATCAACCACCACGAAGTAAAACTCCAGGTGGGACGAAATATATATATATAAGCAATAAACGCACCGGATGTAAAATCCAGGCTCATCGAACAGAGTTCGACAACAGTTCATATATAAGTATATATATATAAGCGAATAAACGCACCGGATGTAAAATCCAGGCTCATCGAACAAAGTCCGATAACAATTCATATATAATATATATATATATATAAGCGAGTAAACGCACCGGATATAAAATTCAAGCTCATCGAACAGAGTCCGACACACAATTAATATATATAAATATAAATATATATATATATATATATATATATATATATATATATATATATATGAACTATGTGTATATATATATATAAGCAAATAAATGCTCCAGACCGAAGTCTAGGCTCAATCAAGACATAACTCGATAATGTTAGTCCATATATATATGTATATAATATATGTATATACAAACTGAAATAAAACCACGGACCGAAATCCGGGCAAACACACGTAGCACGACTCTCAACGTGAAGAAGGGTGTGTGCAAAGATGAAGAGAAAAACTTTAAAGTGTGTGAGAAGGCTTACAGTGGGCTGCCAAAGAAGACTTCTATATCTTTAAAGTAGGTAAACACTGGCTTTTGTGGGTATAAAAGTAGCTATATATGAGCTCACAGGTATTTAAAATAAGAAAATACTCCGTATGAGGTGAGTACAGAGCAAATTGGGCAGGGCTTCCTCGCCGTTTTCTCTTGTAAAATGGCCACCCCAAGCCCTCTATTTATAGAGGGTGGAGCCGCAGGTGTACCAGAGGCTACCCGGGTTGCCCCGGGTTTCTCGGGTCGGGTCGGGTCGTCTCGTAGTACGTGCACTCGGGCACTATAATGTCCGCTCAAACTTTCAGAATTGCAATCCAGGCATCCGATTGAGGTATACAGGACCTATTTTGGACCGCCGTTGTCGAGAGTTGTACAATGGCATGGGATTAGAGTTTGTATGAAGTCATTGAAGATGGGACGATGCCCTCCGGTCTTCAAGCTTCAAATTCCATCCGTTACCCCGCACAATAGTCACTCAGAATTGGTTTTCCTTGATTTTTGTGGGACATCGTTATGTAGAGATGTGTATGAAATGTTGAGACGATGTGACGTGGCATCGTGTTGGTGAGATGACGATGTTGCCCCTCACCGGTGTTATCGTCGGTTTGGGCTGATAAAGCAAATGTTGCTCAGGACTTCGCTGAGATTGGACTGCTACAATTGTTGAAGGTCCTCAGTGTCATCTCTGAGGTGTACTTGTCCTCCTGATGTTACCTCCGGGTTGGTACTAAGTATCTAACTGTGAGTGCCGAGATTGAAGCTGGTTGCATTTGAAACAAGCATTTCCGGGGTTATCGCCAAAACTGCATTCCTTGGGGTGATCACCAAGGTTGGTAGCTATTCCCATGATTGGGACTGAGATTAGATACCTCGGGGTTATCTCCGAGATTAATCGGTCTTCTCCGGTGTGTGTTCTGGTATTGGATCTGCATGCCTTGGGGTTATATCCGAGGTTGGAATTGTTACTCCTGGTGTGTGTTCCGGGGTTGATGATGAACTTTCGGTAGTATCCAGAATGGATATGAACTGTCTTCCAGGGTTCCCTCTAGAAAGATGAATCTGTCCTCCTCCAATGTTAGTGACAGGTGTGTACAGAAAATTTCGAGTGTCTACAGATGCCCCTCTTTATCATACTCATGTAAGGCAATGTATTGATAGGATAAAGAATCCTAGACACTTGAAATGCAACAAGACAAACATGGTACTATATGTTGCAACATGATGCAAATGTATGATGCATGTGTACGGGGTTGTAGCCCAACATGCTGGGATGATTGTTGGCTCCTTGTTGCTTCAACTGGGGATTGGCAATGATGACCAGATTTGATATGTAATCTAAATCTGTTAGGATGTTGATGTTGGGATTATCACCAAATTCCTAGGATCCTGAAGATGTGCCTTTTATGTGTAAAAGATCTGTGGGGATAACGCTTAGTCTGTTTGAGGATGTGTATAACATATTCCATCATCGATCCTCCTTGATAACATTGAGCTTTCCTGGTTGGTATCACCAGGACATGTCAAGATTTTATCAGATTTACTGCCAATAACAAATGCTGTCAGGGATGCCTGACCTTCGTTGACGTGTACTTCACCGACATATGAATCAACGGATGAAAACCCTGTGGGATAGACTGTCAAGGTTGCTTGACCTTTGCTAACGTGTGAATCAATGGCTGATACTCTGTGGGTAGATTGTCAAGGTTGCTTGACCTTCGTTGATGTGTGAATCACTGGAACATTGCATTGTGACCCCCGCTGGGGAATATGAGTAATCAAGCATGAAATCCTAGAATAGCTCTATAGCTTCGATAGGTTTAATCGCCATCAGCTGAGATAACGTCAAGGCTGCTTGACCTTCGTTGATATATGTGTCAACGGCTAAAATGTGCATTTTAATCCCCTGTTGGGGCTTCACATTGTAACCCCCATCGGGGATCTACGTTGTAACCCCCGTCAGGGATCACTTTGATCTTTTAGGGTAATGACCCAGAGTTGGCGGCATTGGACCTGTACAAGGTATTGTCGGATGTGATTTGTAACAAATGAGATCATTGGCAGGGTATACCTCGTGTTCGGGTGACTACCAATGAGTGATGTACAGACTCAAAGTTTCATCTGAGAAGACAAGGATTGTATACTGTTTTGCTCAATCGCGTAGCGTTTTTATTCCCGATTTGACTTTTCCAGTTCGCAAGAACTCCTTTGCAACTCGAACTGGAGCGAGCTGGAGGGGTGGGGCCCATATAGGGGTGTCGCAGGTACATCTACTTCAGCCGCATATGAGCCTGCGGCCAACCGTGGATGATATAATCCAGCAGGTTGGTATCACAAGTCACTTTTAACTTGTTTTGCAAAGGAAAATCTGAGAGCCTCCTTCAGATCTGCTGAGTTCGGGCTATTTTCTACAAATTCTGTCACCGTACAAGTGTTCTGCACTATCTTGGTAACGTATGCATGTATTTTTTCCAGTTTTTATCCGTTGGAAAATGAGTTATCGCATAAAATGCATCTAAACAAATAGTAGTGATTATGTATGCACAAATGACTTGATAAAAAATATTCAACATAGTAAATGCTAGTATTAAACCATGCTGAACATAATGATGTGAAAAAATTTGACTTTTGAGACAGTCAAAATAGCACCTTTTTCTGCTATTTTTTGTTCTATTTGATGTCCAATGAGCAAAAAGTAGAAAGGCAAAGTACTCCTGATATTGAGGTTAACCTTATGCATGGATGATTTTGATTTTTAATGCATATATTATGTATATGACTTTGGGGCAGGTGTGCTACTAAATGGCCACCTAGACATGCCTCTTTGTCATTGATGTCTCTTGAGCTTTTTCGTCTGGTCTTCAGACTACAAGATTGACTACAGGCAAGGATTGGTCTTGTCGATGTAACAATAGAGAATATAGACCAATCTAAGCAGCTTCAGGTGTATATACACATTTCACCTATACACAATATTTCCAACGTGTGAGCTTATCTGCATATAACAAGTTACTTACTACTAAACTAAGTTTAGAACAATGTTTGTGCCTGGGATCAGACTCAAAGTGATTAGCTTTTGAATATAGCATGAGAACTTACTCTGATACCAATTGTTAGTTCCCAGTAGGCACAATAGATCTAGAAGGGAGGGGGGTTGAATAGATCCTTTTTATTTCAAATACTTTTCTCTTTTATGTTGTATTGCTATTACATTTGCAGATGACAAATATAAGAATCTTTTCAAGCACATCGAAATTAGTAAAAGATCCCCTTCATTGACTTATTCATAATCAAACATACATTGTTCGTAGAGTTAGTTTGGTTGTAAGTAGTTAAAACATACATAGCAGTTATAGCGGTTATAGTACATAATGTAAATGACATAATGTAAAATACACAAGGGGTTTTAAGTGGTTCAGAGACTCAAGCTCCTAATCCACTCTTATGCTTTCAACTAGCAGGATTTTCACTAAGGAAGGGCAGCACCCTGAATCACTAAGATTCCTTCAAGGCCAGCAGCCTTGGGGCTTCAGTTCACTAAGAACTCTTCAAGGCCAGCAGCCTTGGGACTCCTCTAGTTCCCTAGGAACTCTTCAAGCCCAGCAGGCTTGGAACTTCATTTAGTCCCTCCGGACAAGGACCCCTCAGGCCCTGGCTTCTGTTGAGTTGTTTGTTCATTGGAGTTGGTGCTGAGCTGCTAAGATGTCTTCATGCTTTGAACATCTTCTGTACTTAGCAGCTTGGCGTGATCATCCTTGTGCAGTTGAGTGTTGCATGATGCTCAGCTTCTTCAGTTACTCAACCACTTTGGATGATCCCTTGATGACTGCCTTGAATATCTTTCTTCTTGATACATGATGGCTGCACATGATAGGTTTCCAAGATGACTGTAAATTCTTCTGCTAGGTACTTAGAAACTTTCTCATGCGTGCCACCATGATGACGTTTGCGATCTCCCTTCTTGATACTTGATGTCTTCTCATGATGGACTTACTATGATGACTGTGAGCTCTTCTCTATTGTACTTAGAGTCTTCCCATGATGGGCACCAAGATGACATGATGCACTTCTTTCTCTCGGCAGTTCAGAACACTCTTCTTGTAGTAGAACTCTCACTTCTACGTAGTAGAACTCTCACTTCTACTTCTTCCTTTACATGTATCTAAGTGTTCTTTCTGGATCGTAGAGTGAGCCTTCAGACTCACTATTTCACATGGTTTAGAACAGTCCACCTTTTGCTCCAAACTCAGCAACTCCAACAACTTTTGATCTTTGAAGCTCTTATTGATTTATACTCCTTCCCAATCCTTCCGTTGGAATGTAGCCGTTGAAGGCTATTCAAATATCTTCACAGATCTCGAGTTGACAGAGGTAGACTGCTGATGTGATATTTCATACTTTATCTGACATTGCAGTCTACTGTTTTACCTACCCATCAGAGATGTCACTTTAATGTCTTGGGCAGGTTGAAGACTTTATTTCTTCCATCCGATTTCTCGATCAGAGGTTGTCCTTTTGCATCGATGCTCTCAATAAGTACTTGTTCGAATATTACCCTTCAGATTGAACCGTTGCCAATGCTTCATTCTTCAGCTATTCGAACTCTATGATTCTGATGTATGTCTTCGAGGACCTGATGGTAGTGTCTTGTTGAGTGTTTCTTATTGACTGATAGAGTTAACACTACGATCTTGAAGAGTGTTGATTGGGTCTCCAATGTAGAACACCTCTTCCTTATATTGTGCAGTGCTTCATCACTTCTGTTTTCTTCGATTATTCTCAGAGACTGATGGCCTGACTCCTTGCTCTGGTTCCCTCTGAATAGCAAGACACTTCAGATTTATGGCGCGTCCAGCTCACTTTCTCCTTGTGATCTCTCGTTCACTTATCATCAATGGATTGACCCTACACTTAATCACTTTAGCCTTGTTCTTTAGAGACTAACCATTATCTTGGTTCACTTTCCATCAGTTCTTTCTTTGTTTGACAAACACTACGATCTTGGTTGCTTCCAAGATCGTTGTCTTCTGTTCACTTGACAGCTATTGCACTTGCTGACTTTCCTTAGTCAGTTACTGAAGTCTTATTTTGATCTCCTTGTGGAAGACTTCATCTTGAATGGCTTCACAACTCAATCTTGATGTTGATTGGTTTGGTACTTAGATCTTCTATTTAGCTTGTATGCCACTCATCGAGTTCTCTCTGGTTTCCTTCGGGTGGGATGTATTTTTATAGTGCCAACCAGAGGCTTTTTTCCTTTGGATATTCTGGGAGTGCTCTTTAGTTGAAAATCGTATTTGATCTACAATTCTACCTTGGCATTGTGAGCACATATGTTGAGGTCATAGTTCAACACTCTACGATTTAGCTTCGGCTGTGCAGACATTACAACTTCGGGATTAGATCTTGACACTCTATGATTTCTGACTTTGTGCTAGATGTCTTCATCTGATATAGCTCGACTATGATCTCTGCATGTAATCCATAGACTCTATGAACTCAGAGTGTAGTCTACGATCCTTGACTTGGCTTCGACATCAGTAGACTCTACGACTACGAGTGTAGTCTACGTTTCTAACTTGGCTTCGGCAGATGTTCGGTCGGCTTGTAGGCAGGTTGTCTCTACGATTCTGAACATGACTTCCTCAGAAGACTTCGGTCATGAGAAAGTTCTACTCGACACACTACGATCCTTCCTCGCCTCTCCTGACAGTCTACGAACTCCGAGATCTACTATCTTGCATACTACGATTCTGCCTCGACAGCTCTCGAGTTCTCCTTGACGCTCCTGACAGACTACGATTTTTGGTGCAGTGCTCGACGATCAGACAAGCATATCTATTCCATCATAAGATCAACCTAACATGCTTGATCTTTCTATATTTATAGTCTTTGTACATCATTTCTTTTCAAGGACTTTACAAAGTTGTTTTACTTATGTAGGATCAACTTAACATACTTGATCAATTCATTCTAAGTCCTTGTACACATGTTTCTATTATCTATGAAAGGACTTTACAGCTTTTCTTAATGCAAACATACTTGCATATTATTCATTCATATATATATATATATATCATAATCAAATCATATATAAATAGGAATATCATTCACATGCTTATTCCTGACAACCACAACATTTGCTTGGTTATTACACTTGTTTCTTGGTCACCACAACAATTATCTAAAGCTTGGGCACCAAGATCACCCATGGGTTGCCCCATGGATCAAGCTAGCCCATTGGATCATTATATTGGGCTTAGGCTTAATTAATTAGATTATTCTTGTGGGCTTGCATTAATTTAGTTTGGGCTTCATATTAACAAACTTTTGGGCTAAACATTCCTACAACTTGGGCTTGCCCCTTAAAGCTTAGTGAACTTGCAATTCATACAAGATTCCACAAGTTCATTTCATTAGACTTTAATCCTTAACGTTCTTATATTTTAAGTCCGCATGCGAAATATTGTGTTTTCCATACTTAGATTATTATTACATAATCCATCTCACCTTAATATTATAACGTTACGTATTTATCGGAAGTTCAAAAATAATTCCCAAGCGGAAAACAATGAATAGTATTTTTCAGAAAATTTTTCAGAAAGCTTTTATTATTTTCGTCTTGGAAATTCAAACACTTTAATTCCTTCATGTGGTTCCAATACTACGACGTTCCGACGTTTCAAGGTTATAGAACGACATTCATCTTATTAACACATAATAATAACAACAAATAATGTTATTTTATTCATTATAAATGTATTTACAAAAGGTTCGATTTTTAGGGCGTTACACTTTCTCCCCCTTATAAGGATTTTGTCCCTAGAATCTCGCTTAAAAAAAATTCACAAACAAATGAGGGTAATTCTTCATCATCTTTTCTTCAAGTTCTCACGTTGCTTCTTCGGCATCATGGTTCTTCAATAATACCTTTACAAATGATATAACTTTGTTCCGTAGAACTTGTTCTTTTTTATCAATGATTTGAATCGGTATCTCTTCATATGTTAAGTCCTTCTCAATATAAATTGGCTCATACTCTATTATGTGTTTGTAATCAGGCTTATAGGGACATAATACAGATACGTGAAACACGTTATGTATTCGTTCTAGGTCTGGAGGTAACGCTACTATGTATGTAAGACCCCAACTTTTATGAATAAATATGATTTTTCTATAAATATCATTTTTGAATATTATGGAATGAAATTGATATAATGTTATAGTTGTGGATAATATTTATAAATTTTGCAAAGTACGCAAGTTGTTATATTATATTCGATTGGTCGGGTAATATTCATTTTAATAGGGAATATTCGAACGACGACACAATCATTGGTGGACTCACAACGGAATTATTGTCGGATTGAGAAAACGATAAAAATATCTTTTTTATGAAAATAACGACGGAAGTTTTACCGTTAACTGTTGAAACACCCGATGTTAAAAGTACAGTAATACGCGTAGTTGCGTAGTAGCACACGGTATTGATTATTGATGCTTACGTGAGTTCAATTATTGCTACAGTAATTGTTGCATAGTATCTCACGTTATTTGATTCAATTATTGTTGATATTTTATATATTATTAAATCAATAATTTAGACGACAAAATTATTAATATTATTAATTGCAATATTAACGATGTCTAGAAGTTCTGTCAAGGAGAGGTTTGGTCACCTAATTGTGCGCCAATAGGGAGAAATCCTTATTGGAAAGCCCCCTCTTTCTTGGGAACGACCTGGTCGATTAATATTGTGAATTATAATAATGATGATAAATGTTGTTAAAAATATTGAGATAATTTTTATGAAGTATTTGTTATACTCATGGACCCCCCTTTACCCATTTCTCAAAATAATCGGTAGAAAGTTATTTAATATAATAAAAATTGGGCCCATGGGAAGAGAAATTAATTATGGGGAGGTGAAATTGTAGTGTTACGGGTGGGAGAATTGAATTGATGGTGGTGGGTGATTTTAGTATTGATAGGTATATATATATATATATATATATATATATATATATATAACATGTGGGAAAATAAAGTGGCGGTGGTGGATAAAGTTTGGCAGGATGTATGGTGTTTTTCAAAGTTTACACCTTATTTGTTGATAATCCCATAATGCTACCAAGTTTATGAGTGAGGCCATTTTCCCATTGGTTAATTTCCTCAAGTGGTCATGTGATAGTTTGTTTATTTTCTCTTCTAATTGGCTAACACTGAATATTGGTAAACCCGTGAACGTCGTTCGAATATTTTCCTGTGCAGTCCGTGATTTTTTTTTTTCCTTCTAAATAGTATCCTTCCATTCTCCTATAAATAGGATGCTTAGTTAGAATTGAAAATCACACTAGAAATTCAGAGAATTCTTCTTCTATAATCTTGAGCGTATTTCTTTAGAGTTTTAAGAAGATTTGAGCGTAGAAAGCAGTATAAGTTTTCTTCAAGAAAATCCTCGCCCTACCAGTCGGAGTACTCTTCTTTTTAAGGTAAGGGGTATTATTTCTTTTGTATTCATGAAGAGAACTTATGTTATTCCATTCTTTATTATTCTGTTGGAATAACCTGTATACGCGGACTACCCTATACTTGGTGAAATTATTCTGTTATTCCATTTTTTATTATTATGTTGGAATAACCTGTCTATGCGAAGTACTGCATACATGGTGAAATTCTTCTATTATTCCATTATTTATCATTTTGTTGGAACATCATATTTGTGCTTTACGCATGACCTGGTTCCATTATTTATTATTCTGTTGGAATATCATGTCTGTGCGTTTACGCATGACCTGGTTCCATTATTTATTATTCTGTTGGAATAACCTGTCTGTGCGGTCTATCGCATGCTTGGTGAATTCTTTTGTTATTCCATTCATTATTATACTCAGTTAGTTAAAGCTTTGACTTCTATACTCCATGAAATTAGTGGAATATCCTTGATATTTGCGCTTCATCCAGTATCTTTTCATGGAAATATTGTTCTGAATATTTTGGAATTTTACTCCACAAAGAAGTATCATGTTGACAATTTGGACGTTATTGGTTCCTGGATAAATTAATTCTTGAACTTGTTTTATTGAATTCTTATATCATTGTCATCATCCTCATGTTTATATTATGTTGAAAGTCATCTGTGGCCTGTAGTGCATAGATGAACTTGGTATGTTTATGACCAGGGATTAATCGTTATAATCATGACCGTAATATTACAAATGATGTGGTAAAGTCCTCATTGGCCCGTAGTGCATTGATGGACAGTTGTTGGCATGATCATGACCATTGATAAATACACGAATATCCTTGGCCCGCAGTGCATGGATAATTTGTGGTTGTGATACTAATGAATATCCTTGGTCGTAGTGCATGGATGATGTGGATTATTTATTAAGCTGAGTCCCAGCGATAAAAGTGATGAAAAACCTTTTAAATCATAAAAGATAGTAGATTTTATTCTCCACTTGACTCTTTTAATGGATTGCTTATTCCGCTGCAGTTAAACTTGATGTTTGTTATATTGTATCAGTTTAACACTGTTGAAGGCTAACGATAATTTGTTCTGCGTTATCTTAGTCATAATATTTCTTACTGGGCTTGTTAAGCTCACCCTTTTAATTTCATTGTTCTCTTCAAGAAATGAGAACGTAACAGGGACTAGTCGGGGAATGGAGTGACAGTCTAGATGATAGCATTAGTAGTCCTCACTATTCTATGAAATAGTGTGATAATAAATGTATTGAGGACTTATTTTGAGTTTAAATACTGTCTAGAAGATAATATTTGTATTAAAACTCACATCTTATGTTGTATATTTAAGATTGTATTTGTATTCTGTACCATGTATTTGGCGACTCAGAATAGGTGATATATACATATTTTGGAGGCGTCACAACGTAAGCTACCCTTCCCACTTTTTCTAATATCTCAAAAGGTCCTATAAACTTGGGACTTAACTTTTCCTTCTTTCCAAAGCGTATCTTTCCATTTCAGGGAGATACCTTTAGAAATATATACGAGTCTACCTCGAACTCCCTATTTACTCGATGCAAATCTGTAAACTTCCTTTGTCTGTCTTGAGCTGCTACCAATCGCATTCGTATTAGTTTCACTATATCCGCTGTTTGCTGCACTAATTCTGGTCCTAGCATTCGGTGTTCTCCCACTTTATCCCAATACAATGGTGTTCTGCATTTTCTTCCATATAAAGCTTCATAAGGCGGCATACCTATGCTTGCATGATAACTGTTGTTATATGAAAACTCTACTAATGGTAGATGATCATCCCAACTACCCTTGAAATCCATGACGCAAGATCTTAACATATCTTCTAACGTCTGAATTGTCCTTTCGCTCTATCCATCAATTTGTGGATGATATGTCATACCCAGCTTCAACTGCGTTCCCAACTGTTCTTGCAGACTCCTTCAGAAGTTCGACGTGAATCGTGGGTCATGATCTGACACAATCGAAACTAGTACTCCATGTCTGGAAATAATTTCCTTAACATAAAGTTTAGCTAATTGATCTAAGTTAAACTTAACCCTAATTGGCAAAAATTGAGCCGACTTCGTCAACCGGTCCATTATTACCCAAATCGTATCATACCCCTTCCGAGTAGTCAAAAGTCCCACCACAAAGTCCATCGTGATATGCTCCCACTTCCACTCTAGAATTTCTAATGACTGTAACAAGCCACTTGGTCGTTGATGTTCGGCCTTAACTTTTTGACAAGTCAAGCACCTACTCACATACTCTGCTATTTCTCTCTTCATGTTCGGCCACCAAAAACTCTGTCGAAGGTCTTGATACATCTTGGTGCTACCAGGATGAATCGAGTACCTCGAACTATGAGCCTCTTGTAAAATTTGCTCCTTTAATTCCGTCTCATTCAGAACCCAAATTCTTCCTTCAAATTATAATAATCCATCATTATCAAGACTGTATTTTTAAATCTTTTTCATTGTTTAACAGCTTCTTCATCTGGTCACACTCATCAGTTTTGAGCTGCACCTCCTTGACTCTCTCTACGACGGTAGATTGCATCTCTGTCGCAAACATTCTTTGCCCCGATTCATTTGGTAAATTCACCTATATCTCCATCCTAGCCATCTCTGTTATTAACTCAGTTTGAGCCGTTAACATAGACAACTTCTCCCGACCCTTTCTACTTAAGGCGTCGGCCACTACATTAGCTTTTCCAGGGTGATACAGGATTTTACAATCGTAATCTTTTATCAACTCCAGCCATCTCCTCTGCCTCATATTCAACTCCTTCTGTGTGAAGATATATTTTAGACTCTTGTGGTCCGTGTATATCTCACATTTTCCCCCGTAAAGATAATGTCGCCATATCTTTAAGGCAAACACTATCGCGGCCAGTTCCAGATCATGAGTAGGGTAAACTTTCTCATAATCCTTCAACTGCCTAGATGCATACGCAATGACCTTGCCATGATGCATGAGCACACAACCCAGTCCTTTATTTAAAGCATCGCTATAAACTACGAAATTTCATGTATCATTGGGTAATGACAAAATAGGCGCTTCACTTAATCTCTTCTTTAGTTCTTGAAAATTGTCCTCACATTTCTCCGTCCACACGTATTTCACTGTCTTCTTAGTCTAGTTAGTCAACGAAGTAGCTATCTTCAAAAAATCCTGGATGAATCTACGATAGTAACCCGCTAACCCTAGGAAACTCCATACCTCAGTCGACATTTTCAGTTGTTCCCAATTCATCATGGCTTCCACCTTTGCTGGATCTACTGAAATTCCCTCATGGTCAATGACATGTTCTAAAAACTGTACTCCCTTTAACAAAAATTCACACTTGGTGAACTTAGCATACAACTTCTCCTCCCTTAGTGTTTCCAACAATATTCTTAGGTGTTCAGCATGATCTTCTGGCGTCTTAGAATAGACTAGAATATCATCGATAAACACCACGATGAACTTGTCCAAATATTGTTTGAACACTCTGTTCATCATATCCATAAATGCAGCTGGTGCATTAGTCAACCCAAATGACATCACCAGAAACTCGTAATGACCATAACGAGTTCTGAATGACGTCTTTGGTACGTCTTCATTCCTAACCTTCAGCTGATGATATCCCATCCTTAAATCTATTTTGGAAAAATATTTTTCCCCTTTTAACTGATCAAAAAGATCATCGATCTTGGTCAATGGGTACTTATTCTTTATAGTTAACTTGTTAAACTCTCGGTAGTCGATACAAAGTCTTAACGATCCGTCCTTCTTTTAACAAACAGTACCGGTGCTCCCCACGGCGAAACACTTGGTCGAATGTACTTCCTGTCCAACAGTTCTTGTAACTGCATCATCAACTCCTTCATTTCTACAGGCGCCATTCGGTATTGTGCCCTTGAAACTGGTGCCGCTCCTGGCACAATGTCTATCACGAACTCGGTCTCTCTATCCGGCGGAAGACCCGGCAATTCACTTGGAAATACATCCATGAATTCACTCACTATAGGTATTTGTTCCATGGTCGCTCCTACTCTCTGGGTATAACAACATGGCACAGATAACCTACACACCTCTTCCTCAATAGTTTCCTAGTTTGTGTCATGGTCAGACAGCACGAACCTCCCGACGATTTATTACCGTAAAATATTACATTAGGTTGTCTTAACATTTTAATATTTACGCTTTTCTTTTGACAATCTATAATTGCCTCATGGTTAATCAACCAATCCATTCCGAGAATTACGTCGAATTCTCCTAGCTTTATTGGTATCAGATCTACCGATAATTTAAAACCCCTTATATATACACAACAACTCCTATGAATATCTTTAACAAGAATTATCTCTTCATTTGCTACCTTAATATTTAAAGGTATATGCAACTTTTCAGGAAGTAATCCTAATCGTTTAGCAAAATCACATGCGATAAACAAACAAGTAGCACCCGAGTCAAACAACATATAAGCATTTAGGTCGTTGATTGGAATAATACCTGCGACTACGTCCCCTGATGCCATCGCATCTTGGACTATCATGTTATAGGTACGGGCCATCAGCCTACCTGACTGCGCTGGACCAGCAATAGCTAACTTACCACTATTGGCGCCCCTATTCCCATTCGTCACCTTCTTCGGGCAGTTTTTTGCCATGTGGTCAGTTGACCCACACACAAAGCATCCATGGTTCTTCTTCGGACATGGACAGTTAGGCGCAATGTGTCCCTCCTATCCACAATTGTAACACACAGCCTTACCCTTGAAATAGACTCCTAAATGAGTCTTCCCACAGGTCTTGCAGGCCTCCATTCTCCACTTCGGGTCTCCTTGCTTTACTCTGGTATTCCCAGAGTTAAATACCTTCCGCTTTTGTCCCTCGCCACTCCCGCTGGCTCCTTTGACCTTCACTCTCCCATCCACTTTCCCCTTATTCTTCATATCTTTGTTGTACTAGATCAATGCCTCGCTACCACCTTCAACGATTATCGTCTTCTCTAAAATGGTTCCAAAGGAAGTATTTTGGAACACGGATATGCGATTAAAGAGCCATGGTTTCCAGCCCTTCTCGAACCACCGCGTTTTCCTAACCTCGGTGTCCACTTGGTGTGGAGCGAACCTCACCAGTTCATTAAACTTGGCTGCGTATTGGGGAACCGTCATGTCCCCTTGTTTTAAATCGAGAAACCGCTTCTCCATCCTTCCTTGCATGCTCGTGGGAAAGTAGTTCTCGAAGAATATCTCCTTGAACGTCACCCACATTAGTATCTCTATCCCGGCTCTAGCCTGATTGCCTCCCACCAAAAGTTGGCCTCTCTCTTCATCATGTAGGTTGCAAAGGAAACCTTCTGGGTCTCGTCGACATTTGTTATCATAAATGCCTTCTCGATTTCTTTCACCCACTTTTGGGCTTCGATAGGGTCCATAGTTCCTTTGAACTCCGACAGACACACACTCTTGAAATCCTTAAACATAGTAGCTCGCACTACACCAGGATTTACGGGGATATTAGCCCCAGTTCTATTAAACGCGATTGTTAAAAGATTAACAAACTCTTGCATGGGGTTAACCAAACCTCCCTCCGGTTGGTTTACGTTAGCATATTCATTACGTGGTACTCTTCTTGGCGACATTTTGTTGTTACAATAAACAAAACATTTCATTATTATTCGTTTCATGCTAGTTAGTTATTATTCACAATTTAAACAATAACTTAAACATTCATTACTCAATATGTTTCGAAAAAGGCTTATATTGATTCATTGTAGTAGAATACTACATCAGCTACATTACACAACCTAAGCTGGTTACATTACTTTCCCACAATTGCTTTCCAAAAATTGGGATTTACAAAAGACTACCCATTGTTATACAAAAGAGGGTTTTACGTCACTACTAGATACAAAATATTTATATATCTAAACTACTTTAGCCACTACTAGATCACATCTGCCTAAAGCCATTTTCAAAATCTGCTTTGGCAAGACCAACAATTATATCACAGTTGATAGTATGCCGTGTCTGCCCTACCTCTATGGGATAACCAGCTACCTGCTGTTGGAAATCCGTATGAGAACTCCTATGAATATAGGACATTCTCCATATCTTTTGCTTCTTGGTCTTTAGCTCCCCCCTGAGCTCAAAGACCTCCTGTTTCAGCTCATGGACCTTGTCCTTGGCTAAAACTCTCTCATCGTGCTTCTGCTCCAACATGGACTCCACGTCGGTCTTATCCTCTATACAGCCTAAAGCTTTGCTTTTAACTCCTTAACCTCCTGACAATAATGGATGTTTCTAACAAATACTGACATAAAAAGTGACATCATTGACTCCCCTGGAGCCATCTCTGCTGCTATAGCTACTGGGTTGAAGGACACTACCTCCACCTCTTCCTCCAACATGCCGTCGAACACGGACATAAGATCTAAGCTCTCTGAGTCTCCAGACTCAACCACTACAACTTTGGGCTCTGCCGCTATGGGGTTAGGTATAATATCTATATGATTAACCGATCCTTCACTGACTACCTGTACGTCTCTAGGCATTCCATTTTCTCCTGACATCTACACAACACAAATAAGTTTGATTAGTACATGTCAGTAGAATAATAAAAACACATAACATATATAATGTATTTTTATAAGGTTAATTTCCATCTTTTATTTCTTTGACTTTTCTTAAGGTTATGACTGAAGGTTTAAATCCCCCCTTAAGTTTTATAACCTAATGCTTTGATACCAACCTGTGACGCCCCCAAATCCGGGTATCTTCCAACTCGACAGATGGTGCTACACGGTGCTACAGTTCACACAAACATTCAATTGAAATGCCTCAAAAGAACGAACATGTCTTATATATATTCAAAATAATATTAACATTCCGCAAATTTCTTTATAACTGTTACAATTGTTCTTGTCATAATATCAAATATTATCATTTCAAACCTATACTATTACATAGGTAATCTACGGGTTCGCCTTAGTCTTCCCTTTATCCTTGTCGGATCCGTCAGTCCGTTAGATCTTAGCTGCATTCATATGATTCAAGCAAGAGTGAGCCTAACTAGCTCAACAAGTACAACAATTCTAGTATAAATAGTATGCTTGAGACATAGGAGTAATATATCTTTAATAACTAAACAATAGTTACGAAGTACTATCGATAATTCAAAATAGTACTTCTTTTCCTTCAAAACATTTTACAACAACAATATTCAGTAAAACATCAATTTTGGTCCAAGACCATGAACATTTCATAAGTTCTTTGAAAAGGACATTTCGACACAAAGTTTTTAAGTTCGGCATAGCTTACGAGCACGTCTAGGTGATCAGCCTATGGTACTCTATGTTGATCAACACTACATTCTTTAAACGTGTGTACGTTTAAGTTGTGGCAACCTCACGTGCCTGTCGTTTGATGATAAAATAATTTAGCATACTCAGTCTCCTTTTGAAAATCACACCAATATTAGTTTGGTAAATCTTTGACAATACTTTGATAACTTATAAGAAATCCAACATATTGTAAGTCTAGCCGAAAGAATTGGTGTTGACTTCATCAGCCATTAACTCATGCGTAAGAATACATGAATCACAAAGCTTTTCCAGATTAAACTGAAACAAGGGTTATAATACTTGCCTTCAGCATCTGCTACATATATAACACGTGCACTTTAAGTCTTTAAGGTCTCTACAGTAGATGATAACACCACATAACACATTAGGTCATGAATAACATATATAGTTCTTAAAGAATCTTACCCTTCTTCTCAATCTAATTACGTATTAGATTTGTTATTATTGGTTCTGGCTTTCCATTACGTTATTCTTATGTTCACATACAATTGACTTACTTCAACCCTAAGTGATCATACCTAAGGTTTAACAATGTATTACCAATGTTACTTCATGTTTATTAAGTTTTCTTTCTCGTTCTATCTTCATACGAAATCCTCTCTATGCAAACCCTAGGGCTGGCGCTGCGGCGCTAGCAACCCTTCTTTGTGCCGCGCTGCGGCGCCATGCACTAGTGCTAGAGAACCCGGATTCGGCGCTGCGACGTGAGTCCTCTTCGTTACGGCCGCGCTGCGGTGCCAAACTCCAGTTGCTCACAACATCATGCGGTCATGCTCGGCGCTATGGCGCCACCTATTTAGCCTTGGGCTGGCACCGTAGCGCCAGCTCTCTGCACCAGATAATTTTGACAGATTTTGTAATTTTGTGAGATTCCCGGTCTCGTAACTTCTTCGTTATAAGTCCGAATTGGCTCGTTCAAGAGGCTACGATTCACAAATTATATACTTTATGTGTTCATGCAAAAATTTTATCTATTTGAATTCGTTAACTAAATATTCACCTATTAGTCTATTTTTAACGAAAACTATAAACGTTCAAGAACGTTCAATGCTCGTGTCTTCGTTCTGAGTTGGAATCCGGTCATTTTTGAGTCCGCAACTCTATAATGCCAAATACGTCTTGTCTCCGCTGAAAACCAATGTTTCTGAGTTCAAACACAAAATCTGACTTCCATTCCGAGAATTTCACGAATTCGACAATTATCGTCCAATCGTGTGAATTCCAGCAAAACTTTGTTACCAACGATTTGGTCATCATTACAAATGGATTAAATTCATTAACTAGACATCTCAACCTACATATTACAACAACTTATCTTTAAATTTGGTTATGACTTATTCCTTAAAAGTTCATAACTTAACAATTTATAACTTATAAGATTCCATTCCTTATGACTTATTATTGATTTAAGTCCTTTAAGAAACATTCTCACATCTTATCAATCATACTAACTTCTTAAGGCAAACATATGACAAGTTCATCATTGTTCATCATAAGTTCATAACTTATTTAGGTTTAACTTACTTATTCATGATTTATTTGGCTTAAGTCCATTGATTATTCAATTCTTATATGTTCTTAGCATACATGTTCATTAAGTTACACTTCTCTTATCACCCTACAATGATAGAGATGGAAGATGTAAGATCATAAGATCATTTACCTTTGATGACTAGCTTCTCCTTCTTGAAAATCTAACAATTGAAGGGTTGACTTAAAAGTGCTTATTCTCTATACCAATTAAGTTTCTTTGTAAGGAAAGTTGTTGGATATAATATGAACAAGCAAATAATGAACAAGATTCTCCTCTATTTATAGGCTTGCTAAGTTCGGGTATATTGGTCATTAGGACATCCCACCTCCTTAACAAACCTCCTTACTATTCACTTACTTAATCCCTAAGTTTACTTGCTAACCACAACATTTGCTTGGTCATTACACTTGTTTCTTGGTCACCACAACAATTATCTAAAGCTTGGGCACCAAGATCACCCATGGGTTGCCCCATGGATCAAGCTAGCCCATTGGATCATTACATTGGGCCTAGGTTTAATTAAGTAGATTATTCTTGTGGGCTTGCATTAATTTAGTTTGGGCTTCATATTAACAAACTCTTGGGCTTAACATTCCTACAACTTGGGCTTGCCCCTTAAAGCTTAGTGGACTTGCAATTCATACAAGATTCCACAAGTTCATTTCATTAGATTTTAATCCTTAACGTTCTTAATTTTTAAGTCCGCATGTGAAATATTATGTTTTCCATACTTAGATTATTATTACATAATCCATCTCACCTTAATATTATAACGTTACGTATTTCTCGGAAGTTCAAAATTAATTCCTAAGCAGAAAATGATGAATAGTGTTTTTTGGAAAATTTCTCAGAAAGCTTTTATTTTCGTCTTGGAAATTCAAACACTTTAATTCCTTCATGTGGTTCCAATACTACGACGTTCTGACGTTTCTAGGTTATAGAACGATATTCATCTTATTAACACATAATAATAACAAATAGTGCTATTTTATTCATTATAAATGTATTTACAAAAGGTTTGATTTTCCGGGGCGTTACAGCCAGGAGGGTCACATTGCCACAAATTGCAATCAACCCAAGAAGAATGCTTGCTACACCTGCGGGTCGAAGGATCATTTTGCTCGCGAATGTCCAAAGAAGAAATCTGGTGAGACAACTGGAAGCAAGGGAAGTGGCAGTGGAGGTACACTGACTATTGCTGGACCAACATCATCAAATAAGCCCACGGCCAGAACCTTTAACATGACAGTGCAAGACGCGGTGCAATCAAAAGATGTCCTGTCAGGTATTATCCCAATCAATGATATAAATGCATATGTATTATTTAATTTGGGTGCTACTTGCTCGTTTATATCTGAAGAATTTGCTAAGAAGTTAGAATTACCTAGTGAAGAGTTGAATTTTCCTTTACACATTGAAATTACGAATATGGAGGTAATTCATGTTAAATATGTATTCAAGAATTGTAGAGTGAATATTAAGGGGAATATTATGACAGTAGATTTAATCCTGATAAAATTGGGAGAGTTTGATGTAATATTGGGAATGGATTGACTATTCAATTATGGAGCGATAATTGATTGCCAAAAGAAATGCGTAAACCTTATGACTCCGTCAAAGGTAGTTTTCTATGGTAGCAAATCGCCTAGACAAGTAAGATATCTGACGGTTATGTAATGATAAGTAGGTTTTATACCTACTTATCCGGTATCTATTACTTGAATTAGTTGTTGAATCTCATGTTTCTTAGTTAGTTTTCATTTATTTTGTGTTCGTTTTGTAGATTATATGCTTGGGAACTGTGATTACAAAGAATTGGTATGAAATCGCAAAGAAAAGCAATCCGGACATCATTTGGGCTTTCATGTTCATTTCATGTTTTTGGCTTAGAACTTGGATTACATTGTAGAGATTCTTCTTAGCTTTCCGGAACAACTTAAATCATTCCAATCAAAGTTCGGATGCAAGAGTTATGACATTTGTACCAACGGATGTCGAACGTCACTGTTTTGGGTGGTCATTTACATAGCAACCACTTCAGAGCCACTTTCTACATTGCTCCACTCCTTATTTCGAAACACGTAAAGCATAAAAGTTGTAGATCTACGTCTCCTCTTTCTAGAACATCTTAAATCATCAAAATCAGAGTTCAGATGAAGAAGTTATGGCCATTTTCCAAAAGGACGTCAGAGCAGAAAATATTCCTTCACAAAACCACCGCTGGGGTGGACGTACCAGCTCAAAAGTAGGCCCCTACCCCGCTGGGGCGGGCTCTTTTAGTGTATAAACCCCCGCCAGGGCGGGGGTAGCCCAGAAAATATGAATTTTATCTAATTTTGACTTTGGGAAGGATTGTTTCGATCCGATAGACTCAAGGACTTCCAAGAGGACTTCTGAGAGTACTTAAAGACATATGAAGAGACTTATAAAAGGAGGAGAATCACAAGGATTAGTGGAGATTGGGCTAGAGAGAAGATTCCATTAGATGATATTAGAGTAAATTAAATCAAAATCATAGTTCTAATGAATTTTGGAGAATGAAGTAACTTGGAGACCATTGAAGATTCAAAGTAGGAGCAAGGATGGTCTTCAAATCTGCAGACAACAGATTCTATCTTCTCATCTTCTTCTATCTTTGACTTTTATTGTGTATTCAATTGTGGATTCTAAGTTTTAATTCAATAATCATGAACTAATTCTTTGTTTGAGATTACAATGGATCTTATTTGTAGTTTATTTTAATATGCTTTGCTATCAATTATTATGTTCTATTGTGAGGATTGTCTATTATGATTTTGACTTAATTGCTTAATTGCCTAGCTAACAATTACCGTGATAATCTATATAAACTCGAGAGATGAAGTATAAATTTAGATTTGATCATGATAGAATGTGTTTGTGATATCTGCATAGATGGACTTCATGATTCGTGTTTAGGTTAGAGATATGCCTTTACGCCATATGTAATATTATAGAGAACTTGTGCTTTAAACCCTTTTTAATTGTAATTCACATAGAGATATAGGGGATTAGTTAATTAGGGTGTCTTGCTTAATTCTATCATCTGTGGATTTAAGTGAGTATGGGTATTACGCATCGAGAGATAATTTTATCTGCTTTAGTGTTCTTGATTAACAATTCATGATAGAGAATAATTGATGAGAAGTGTGTTAAATTAAATGAAGCAATACGTGAAGTTGTGATCTTAATTCTCCGTAATCTAATTGAGTACCAATGGTATCTTTGAGGCCTATTGCTATATATCATACTGATTTATAACTAGGTTCGTAGGTATATTAGGAAGTAGATTATGCATATGCATTCATTTAGTTGAGTTATTTTGTTTATTTTTAGTTCTTTTGTGTTTTTGCTTGAGACAAACAAAGGTTTAAGTTTGGGGGTATTTGATGAGTGAGTTTTATACACATGAATTGGACACATTCGGGCTTAATTTATTGTTGTTCTCAAGTCTTTTAGGATGTTTTATGTGTTTGTGTCTATTCATGCATGTTTTATGTTGTTTTGTAGGTATTGGTACAAATGTTACATGGATCGACGCTCGGGGTGGCTAGATTCGCGTTTTCGGCTTACCATTTACACAGTAGTCACTTCAGAGCCAATTTGAGTATTGTTACAGACTTTATTTCGAAAATCTTAAAGAATTAAAGTTTTAGATCTACTTTTCCTCTTTCCGGATCATCTTGAATCATCTAAATCTGAGTCCGGACGAAGAAGTTATGACCATTTCCCAAAGGATGTCGGAGCAGAAAATGTCAAAAAAGTGGTAGCGCCTGGGCGCTAATTTTGGGCTTTTTGCAGTGCCGGGGCGCTATAAGGTAGTGTCTGAGCGTCGTGCCCAGCGCTGGGTCACTGGGGAAGAGGTTGGGTGCGGCCTGAACGCGTTTTGGGCGAATTTCGACACCTTTTGACTCCAAATTGGATTGGATTTGTTCCTAAACTAAAAATTAGACTTGTAATCTATAAATATATGATGTAAGGCATAAAATAAGGGGAGATTACATAGATTAGACTAGATTAAACACTTCATTAGTTTAGAATCTAAACCTTAATTCTTAATTAGCCATTGGAGATTGGAGCAAATTGAAGAACATTAAAGATCAAGAGCAAGAGCAAGAGGGGAACATCAGATTTGCTGACAACAGATTCTATTCTCTTCTCTTATCATACTTTTATCTTTTAATGTCTATTCAATTGTGGATTCTTGGTTTTAATTCATTAATTATGAACTAACTCTTTTCTAAAGATTTCAATTGAACCTTTTATGATTATGAATTGATTATTTGATTTATTCCAATCATTTATGTTGAAGTGAATTGTTCATCATGCCTTGTATTTATTGATTAATTATCTAGCCAATAATTACCGTGTTACTCTAGAAGGAATTGAGAAAGGAATTCTAGGGTTAGAACTGGGCAGGGTGACATGTGACTTAGTTATTTGCACAGTGAATAATTAGGTTTGTGAATAGAATGAGAATATCTATTTGCCGCATGTAACATATAAGAAATTGGGATTGTAATGAGTTTGATTCAATTGTTTTGCATAGAGATATAACAAAATTAATCTGGATTAAATAGAAGGCAATTGATCACTCGAGAGAGGGCTTTTGGCATTTGAGAATTCCTGTTAATAATTCAGTAGACATAATAATTGGGATAATTGGTTTATAGTTCATAATTGGAGATATTGGAGTCTTAGCCTTTATTTATTTGAATTCATTTATAAAGTAACCTAGTTTTAATTGATTAATTTAGTTTTATTAATTAGAAAAATCACGATTTTAGATTGTTTAAATAAAATTAGTTTGGTTAAGAATTAGTACTTGGTGATTTTTATTAAATAATTCCTCGTGGGAACGATACTCTACTTTCACTTTATTACTTGTTGAGCGTGTATACTTGCATGTATTCATTGATTGCGAAATTGATCAACAAGTTTTTGGCGCCGTTGCCGGGGAATTAATTTAATAATTATTTAGCAATATTAATTTTAATCAAATTAGTCTTAATTTAAACATTTTTATTTTTATTTTTAATTCTCTTCCTATATTTCTCTCTTTTTAGGTACCATGGATGACTTTGCGTATCAATGGCCATACACGAACATGACTCAACCAATGGAAACATGGATTCCACCATCCACATAGCAAGTAGCAATGGTTTGTGATTATTGTGCTGGAAATCATATGAGTCATCAATGCGCCATCAGTTTCGAGCCGGTACAGTATGGTGGTGATTACCCTAATAATTATGTCTATCCCAACAACTATCATAAGGATTGGGGGTATCACCCAAATTTTTCATGGAGTATCAATCAAGATCAATTTTATGCTCCAAGTCCAACATACCCACCGGATTTCTCGTGTCCATCTCCACTACAACAGGAAGAACATTCAAATTGGGAGGAAGCATTGGAAAAAGTTATTAAAGCTTCAGAAAAGAAACACAAGGAACATAAAAAGAAACTTAATCAAATGGAGCTGAGTATACAAAGTCAGAATGCATCGATCAAGAATCTGGAAAATCAATTGGGGCAGATAGCACATGCGTTGAACAATCGTCCTCAATACACTTGGCTCTATGACATGAATTGTGAGACTGATGGTGAGCCCGAACCAAATCTGCAACTGGATGTGCCAAATAATATAGATGTTGAAAGAGAGGAAAGACTTGGGGACCAAGAAAAAGAGATCGGCAAATATCTAACTTTGAGTACCAACGAAGATGAGCCAATTTCATTAGTATCCCATGTGCCTCCTCCACCAAAGTTCAAGAATCTGGGCAGTTTTGCAAAATCATGCCCAATTGGAAGTCATGTCGTCGGCAAAGCTCTTGGTGACGTATGAGCTAGTACAGTTGTGGAGTCATGGTGGGATGAAAAGGAGAAGATAGAGGAAGATTCCATTATGTTTATTAAGCTTCAATGTCCTAATCTGATCATCGACATAATGGAGGAAACACCTAGTGGTTTGCCGTTCTTATTGGGGATCCTATCTTCAAAGAGCATGTTAGGTGACTTCAATTCAAGGGTTTTTGCTAATGGGATCCTCCCAAAAGTAACATTGCTTCTGATGGATGGAGGGTTCCTCAATTTTTGTAGGGGAATTGGATAGAGAATTGAAGAAGTCAGGTTGAGACTATAAAACAAGCGCTTATTGGGAGGCAACCCAAGTTCAATTTTTATTTTTAGTTTTTATTAAGTTTTATATTAGTAGTTTTGAATTTGCATTTATTTAGGATTTAATAAAATTGCTTCTATCATGATTTTACAGGTTATTCAAGTCAAATTCAAGTGTGGTGCCCAATTTGTTCCATGTGGTTATCCTATTCTCCAAACTTAGCGGACAAGGAGGAAGATTGCTATATTTTCAGGGAAGTCCTCTACTTTAATTTTTTCTATTGTAGCCATTGAGGACAATGTCTAGTTTAAGTTTGGGGGCATTTTAGTGTCGTACTGCATATAGTTAGTTATCTGCATAGTAGTTTATTTTTTTTATGTGTTAGCATTATGTTTTTTTAGGTTGCATATAATACATGGTATTTTTTTTTGCATCTTCATATATGTGTTCATGTAGTATAATTGCATTTTTTTATTTTTGCATGAATCTGTGTGATTGGTTGGTGTGGTCTTAGCTCGGCCTATGATAAGATTGGTTTTGCATGTTAACTTGAACAATTTTGATAATTGATGATGAGTTCAAATTTTAATCATGATGATAATCTGAGCCTGTCTAAAACTTATGTAACCAGTTAGCACTTAAAGTTTAACTGTTTTAATCCACTTGGTTCAAGAGTTTCATAATTTGTTTCTGAGGGAAAATCTTTGTTAAAATTTAAGGAAATTAGTGAACTGGCGGTAAAGGTTGGAATGACGTAAAAGCTTGAGTTTGGGGGAATCTATGGGATATATATACTAAAAAAAATTGATGAAGAGAAAAAAAAATTAGAAAATCCAGAAAAAAGAAAAAAAAAGAAAAAAAAAGAAGAGAAAAACTGTGGTTAGTTTTGTTTCGGAGCCTTTGTTACTTGAGCAAGTACGCCCGAAGGGGTGTCTTAACACCTAGCGTCCTAAGGTCTTATATGGTTTGGGAGTCGTTGGTTGAAAGCTCGCTAAGGGTTGGCACTGTTAGCCTAATGGAATGAGACATTGCACAACAATGAAAAAAAAATGAGAAAGAAAAAAATGCCCTCGTGGTTGAATAAAAGTATAAATAAATCCTCTATTTACCCTTAGATTTGGTAATTGCTTAGTTTTAATTGGAGTTGTCATGTTCACAAAAGTAATTGAATTGGAACTGAAATTTTCCTTATAAGAAGTTTGTTATGTGATTATCTTGAACTATGGTTGGTTAGAATAGTTAACAAGCACACACACACAACATGGGTGATGACAGGTTTGGGTTGACTAATTGGTTAGAGTTATGGATTTTGAATTGATTGGATATATTGTTTGAGTTCCAATGGTATCTTTGAGGCCTATTTCTATATATCATACTGATTTATTACTCGGTTCGTAGGTATATTAGGAAGTAGATTATGCATATGCATTCATTTAGTTGAGTTATTTTGTTTATTTTTAGTTCTTTTGTGTTTTTAATTGAGGACAAACAAAGGTTTAAGTTTGGGGGTATTTGATGAGTGAGTTTTATACACATGAATTGGACACATTCGGGCTTAATTTATTTTTGTTCTCAAGTCTTTTAGAATGTTTTTATATGTTTGTGTCTATTCATGCAAGTTTTATGTTGTTTTGTAGGAATTGGGACAAAAGTTACATGGATCGACGTCCGAGGTGGCTAGATTCACGTTTTCGACTTGCCATTTACACAGCAGTCACTTCAGAGCCAATTTGAGTATTGCTACAGACCTTATTTCGAAAATCTTATAGACCAAAAGTGTAGATCTACTTTTCCTCTTTCCGGATCATCTTGAATCATCTAAATCGGAGTTCGGACGGAGAAGTTATGGCCATTTTCCCAAAAGAACGTTGGAGTAGAAAATGTCAGGAAAAAGTGGTAGCGTCGGGGCGCTAATTTTAGGCTTATTTGCAGCGCCGGGGCGCTATAAGGAAGTCTCTAAGCGTCGTGCCCAGCACTGGGGTGCTGGGGAAGAGGTTGGGTGTGGCCTGAACGAGTTTTGGGCGAATGTTGACACCTTTTTGACTCCAAATTGGATTGGGTTTGTTCCTAAACTAAAAATTAGACTTGTAATCTATAAATACATGATGTAAGGCATAAAATAAGGGGAGATTACATAGATTAGACTAGATTAAACATTCCATTAGTTTAGAATCTAAACCCTAATTCTTAATTAGCCATTAGAGATTGAAGCAAATTGAAGAACATTGAAGATCAAGAGCAAGAGCAAGAGCAAGAGGGGAACATCAGATTTGCTGACAACAGATTCTATTCTCTTCTCTTATCATAATTTTATCTTTTAATGTCTATTGAATTGTGGATTCTTGGTTTTAATTCATTAATTATGAACTAACTCTTTTTTAAAGATTTCAATTGAACCTTTTATGGTTATGAATTGATTATTTGATTTATTCCAATCATTTATGTTGAAGTGAATTGTTCATCATGCCTTGTATTTATTGATTAATTATCTGGCCAATAATTACCGTGTTACTCTAGAAGGAATTGAGAAAGGAATTCTAGGGTTAGAACTGGGCCGGGTGACATGTGACTTAGTTATTTGCACAGTGAATAATTAGATTTGTGAATAGAATGAGAATATCTATTTGCCGCATGTAACATATAAGAAATTGGGATTGTAACGAGTTTAATTCAATTGTTTTGCATAGAGATATAGCAAAATTAATCTGGGTTAAATAGAAGGCAATTGATCACTCGAGAGAGGGCTTTTGGCATTTGAGAATTTCTATTAACAATTCAGTAGACATAATAATTGGGATAATTGGATAATTGGTTTATAGTTCATAATTGGGGATATTGGAGTCTTAGCCTTTATTTATTTGAATTTATTTATAAAGTAACCTAGTTTTAATTGATTAATTTAGTTTTATTAATTAGAAAAATCACGATTTTAGATTGTTTAAATAAAATTAGTTTGGTTAAGAATTAGTACTTGGTGATTTTTATTAAATAATTCCTCGTGGGAACGATACTCTACTTTCACTTTATTACTTGTTGATCGTGTATACTTGCACGTATTCTTTGATTGCGAAATCGATCAACGGGTATTACGCATCGAGAGATGGTTTTATCTACTTTAGTGTTCTTGATTAACAATTCGTGATAGAGAATAATTGATGAGAAGTGTGTTAACTTAAATGAAGTAATAAGTGAAGTTGTGATCTTAATTCTCCGTAATCTAATTTTTAATTAGTGGTAATTAGAATTAGTGTAATTAAATAATTTAATTTATATAATTTGAAATTCATTCGTTTAAATATGATTGAGTTGGTTACGGGTTAGTACTTGGTGATTTTAATTAAACAATTCCTCGTGGGAACGATACTCTACTTTCACTTTATTACTTGTTGACCACGTATACTTGTGTGTTGTGCGTAATTAGATTGTACCCAATAAGTTTTTGGCGCCGTTGCCGGGAAATTGGTTAATATATTTTTGCCAATATTAGCTTCAATCAAATTAGTCTTAATTTAAACATTTTTTTCTCCATTTTATTTAATTCTCTTCCTATTTTTCTTTCTTTTCAGGTTCCATGGCTGAATTTAATTATCAATGGCCGTATACGAGACTGACTCAGCCAAGGGGAGCGGGGATGGATGATCTCAATGAATTTTCTGCATTATCAGCGCAACTTGAGACACTTTCGAGGAGGTCAGACATTTTTGCAGCCCAACGTAATCGAATGATAGCAGTTAATTACAATTATTGTGTTGGTAATCATCCGAGTCATCAATTTACCGTTAGTTTTGGGCCAGGACAACACGGTGGTGAATACCTCAACGATTATACATATGCTAATTATCAGCAAGATTGGGGGTATCACCCGAATTCATCATGGAGCGATACTTATGAAGACCAATAGTACGCTCCAAATCAAACATTCACACCAGAATTTTCATGTCCACCTCCAATGCCACAAGAAGAAAAGCCAAATCTGAGGGATGTAATATTGAAGGGCATAGAAAACCTAGAGGAGATGAGGATTAGCCAAGAGTTGTCAACCCAAAATTTTAATAATCGGATGGAACAACTCGTCACTACCTCAACTAATGGTCCTCAATACATGGCTTCCGAGACTGAGACAGATAATTCAAGGTTGGAGGAATTGTTGTCCAAGTTCGTAGCATCAAGTGAGGAGATGAGGATTAATCAAGAGTGATCAATTCAGAATCAAGAGAAATCTATTCAAAATATGTAGAACCAGATACTCAAGGCCTTGAACAACTGTCCTCAAAACAATTGGTGTTATGATGAGGATTCCGAGGTTGATGAAGTGCCCGAGCCAAATCTACAACTGGATGAGACACGAGATGTTGAAAAAAAGGAGACAAGTGGGGATAATGAAAATAAGGTCGGTGAAGAACTAACTATGAGTACTAATGAGGATGAGTCGATGTTATTAGTGCCCCAAGTTACTTCTTCGCCAAAGATCAAGGGTCCAGTTCGATTTGCAATACCGTGCCCGCTTGGTAGTCATGTCGTCGGCAAGGCTCTTTATGACATGAGAGATAGTACAAATGTAAAGCCATGGTGGGAAAAGGTGGAGAAGATAGAAGAAGAGCCCGTTGTTCTTACCAAGCCTCAAAGCCCCAATCGAATCATAGGCTCAACGGACAAAAAAGCACCTAGTTATTCAACATTCTCAATTGGGTATATATTTAAACAAAGCATGCTATTCGATAGCCATCACAAATGGAAACCTACCAAAAGCTACATTATTTCCGATGGATGGAGGGTTCCTCAACTATTGAAGAGGAATTGGACAGCGTTGACCAGACAAAGTCAGGCTGAAAGACTATAATTCAAGCGCTAACTGGGAGGCAACCCAGGAATTTTTCTATTTATTTACTTTACTAGTTTATTTAGTAGATAGGAATTAATTTGCTTATTAAGTTCTCTTACCGATCCATGTTGTCTCTCTTCAGTGGAGGTATTGGAGGTTCAATGGACAGGAAAAAGATTATGAAAAGGTTATTCAAGTTAAATTCAAGTGTGGTGCCCAATTTGTTCCATGCGCCTAATCTATTCTCCAAACTTAGCGTACAAGGAGGAGGATTGCTATATTTTTAGGGAAGTCCTCTGCTTTACTTTTTTCTATTTCAGCCATTGAGGACAATGTCTAGTTTAAGTTTGGGGACATTTTAGTGTCTTATTGCATATAGTTAGTTATTTACATTGTAGTTCATATAGTTACATTTAGTTTTTGCATTCACTTTCTTAAAAAAATCACAAATCAAAAATAATAGTTAGTTATTATGTTCATCTTGCATGAGTCCAACTATTTGATAGTTTAAGTTTATTTTGGCCAATGATGATATTAGAATTGGGTAGACAAGTATAGTACTAACCATTAGAGCTTTGATGTGATTTCTTGTTATAAATTGAGTCTTTTTTTGTTCGAAACTAGTATAATAAGGATAACACAGTAAAAACAACGTGTTGAATGATTGAGTTTAAATTGATACATAAAGGACCTCTAAAGGATAATGCTAGTTTAAATAAGAGAATGACAAGAATAGGCCGTGAAGACGAAGAATTAGGCAAGAACCTAAGTTTGGGGGGAAAAGTGGGGTATATAAGCTTCTAAAAAAGAAAAAAAAAGATATCGAGTTGAATAAATTGAGTCCTGTGGTGGGTCGAGAAGAAGCGTGAAATGCACTCCTCATAAACACAAGCGTGAGATGGAGCGTAAAACGCACTCACTATCCAAAAAGAAAAAGAAAAAAATAGAAAAAAAAGAATAAACAAAACGGGAAATAAGAGCAAAAAGCCCCCGTAGATGAAAAATAAAGCATAAGTATCCCATGTTGACCCGTGATATTGGTAATTATTTGAATTTAGTTGGATCTAGCTTGTTTTTGGATTTCTTGAGTTTACACTGTATGATGCCTTCGAAGAGACTTGTTATGTGTTAAAATTGATTTTATATCAGCTAACATTGTTATGGAGCATACACGCACTATATTAGTGATAATAGTCTAAGATTTGATGATTGATTGAGAAGTTATTGATTAGTTTTGATATGATGTATTATCATGTTTACTTGATTTCTTTAAGGCCGGTTGAATAGACTTGTTTCTGTCATTACTGATGGATTCGTAGGCTTGTAGATTAGTTGCATTGCATAGCAATTTTGTTTTGTGTTTTTGCTTGAGGACAATCAAAGGTTTAAGTTTGGGGGTATTTCATAAGTAGGTTTTATTCCTACTTATCCGGTATCTATTACTTGAATTAGTTATTGAATCTCATGTTTCTTAGTTAGTTTTCATTCATTTTGTGTTCGTTTTGTAGATTATATGCTTGGGAGCTGTGATTGCAAAGAATTCGTATGAAATCGCAAAGAAAAGTAATCCGGACATCATTTGGACTTTTATGTTCATTTCATGTTTTTGGCTTGGAACTTGGATTACATTGTAGAGCTTCTTCTTAGCTTTTCGGAACAACTTGAATCATTCCAATCGGAGTTCGGATGCAAGAGCTATGACAAATGTACCAACGGACGTCGAACGTCACTGTTTCGGGTGGTCATTTACATAGCATCCACTTCAGAGCCACTTTCAACATTTCTCTAGTCCTTACTTCGAAAACCTCAAAGCATGAAAGTTGTAGATCTATATCTCCTCTTTCCGGAACATCTTGAATCCTCAAAATTGGAGTTCAGACGAAGAAGTTATGGCCATTTTCCCAAAGGACGTCAGAGCAAAAAATATTCCTTCACAAAACCGCCGCCGGGTTAGGCGTACTAGCTCCAAAGCAGGCCCCTAGCCCGCCGGGGTGGGCTCTTTTAGTGTATATACCCCCGCCAGGGCGAGGGTAGCCCAAAAAATACAAATTTTATCCAATTTTGATTTCAGGAAGGAATGTTTCGATCCGATTGACTCAAGGACTTCCAAGAGGACTTAAAGACATATGAAAAGACTTATAAAAGGAGGAGAGTCACAAGTATTAGGGGAGATTAGGGTAGAGAGAAGATTCCATTTGATGATATTAGAGTAAATTAGATCAAAATCATAGTTATAATGAGTTTTGGAGAATGAAGTAACTTGGAGACCATTGAAGATTCAAAGTAGGAGCAAGGAGGGAGCTTCAAATCTGCAGACAACAGATTCTATCTTCTCATCTTCTTCTATCTTTGTCTTTATTGTGTATTCAATTGTGGTTTCTTAGTTTTAATTCAATAATCATGAACTAATTCTTTGTTTGAGATTACAATGGATCTTATTGTGTAGTTTATTTTAATATGCTTCACTATCAATTATTATGTTCTATTGTGAGGATTGTCTATTATGATTTAGACTTAATTGCTTAATTGCCTAGCTAACAATTATCGTGATAATCTATATGAACTCGAGAGATGAAGTATAGATTTAGATTTGATCATGATAGCATGTGTTTGTGATTTCTACATAGATGGAATTCATGATTCGTGTTTAGGATAGAGATATGCCTTTACGCCATATGTAATCTTATAGAGAACTTGTGCTTTAAATCCTTTTTAATTGTAATTCACATAGAGATATAGTGGATTAGTTAATTAGGGTGTATTGGTTAATTCTATCATCTGTGGATTTAAGTGAGTATGGGTATTACGCATCGAGAGATGGTTTTATCTGCTTTAGTGTTCTTGATTAACAATTCATGATAGAGAATAATTGATGAGAAGTGTGTTAACTTAAATGAAGCAATAAGTGAAGTTGTGATCTTAATTCTCCGTAATCTAATTTTTAATTACTGGTAATTAGAATTAGTGTAATTAAATAATTTAATTTATATAATTTGAAATTCATTCGTTTAAATAAGATTGAGTTGGTTACGGGTTAGTACTTGGTGATTTTTATTAAATAATTCCTCGTGGGAACGATACTCTACTTTCATTTTATTACTTGTTGATCACGTATACTTGCGTGTTGTGCGTAATTAGATTTTACCCAACATGTAGGCCAAGAAGTTGTTGAGTCAGGGCTATGTAGGGTACCTAGCTTATATAGTCGATACTCAAAAGAAGAAGGGGCGTGAAACTGGAAGAGATACCAGTGGTTAGGGACTTTTTGGACGTTTTTTCGAAAGATTTACCAGGACTTCTGCCTGACAGAGAAATTGAGTTTGTGATCGATTTAGCGCCAGGAACTGCTCTAATATCGAAGGCCCCGTACAGAATGGCTCCGATAGAGATGAAGGAATTGATGGTACAACTGCAAGGATTGCTAGACAAGAAATATATTCAACCAAGCGTATCACCGTGGGGAGCACCGGTGTTATTCGTGAAGAAGTAGGATGGGTCAATGAATCTTTGAATTGATTATAGATAATTAAATAAAGTCACTATTAAAAATAAATACCCATTGCCAAGAATAGATTACTTGTTTGATCAATTGAAGGGTGCTAGATACTTCTCGAAAATAGATTTGAGGAGTGGGTATCATCAATTGAAAGTAAGGAAGGAGGATGTACCGAAGACGACATTCCGTACATGGTATGGATATTACGAATTCTTGGTGATGTCTTTTGGTTTGACCAACGCCACTGCTACATTCATGGATTTGATGAACAGGGTGTTTAAACCATTTTTGGACAAGTTTGTGGTGGTATTTATCGATGATATTTTGGTGTACTCCAAATCTCAAGAAGAACACGTGGAACATTTATGTTTGATGCTGGAGACACTAAGAAAAGAAAAGTTATATGCGAAATTCTCTAAATGTGAATTTTGGATGGAACGTGTAAAATTTCTCGGCCATGTAATTGATAAAGATGGGATTTCAGTGTATCCATCAAAAGTCAAAGCTGTGATTAATTAGGAACAACCAAGAACTCCATCAGAAATAAGAAGTTTCTTGGGATTGGAAGGTTATTACAGACGGTTTATTTAGGATTTTTCCAAGATTGCCACTTCGTTGACAAATTTGACGGGAAAAGCTGTAAAATTTGTTTGGACGGAAAAATGTGAAGAGAGTTTTATCAAATTGAAGAAGAAACTTAGTTTAGCACCTGTGTTGTCATTACCAGATAATACATGAAATTTTATAGTGTATAGTGATGCTTCACACAAAGGATTGAGTTGTGTCCTTATGCAGAACGACAAGATCATTACGTATGCATCAAGGCAATTAACAGATTAAGAGAAAGGGAATTCGACTCATGACTTGGAATTGGTTGCGGTGGTGTTTGCTCTGAAGATATGGAGACACTATCTCTATGGAGAAGTGTGAGATCTACACAGACCATAAGAGTCTAAAGTATATTTTCACATAGAAGGACCTGAACATGCGTCAAAGAAGATGGATGGAATTAATAAAAGATTATGATTACGAGATCTTTTATCATCCCGGCAAAGCCAATGTGGTTGCAGATGCCTTGAGTAGGAAAGGTCGAGAAAAATTGATGTTGTTAACCAACCAGGATGAGCTCATTTCAGCAATGGCAAGGCTAGAGTTGGAAATTAAATTTCCAAAAGAATCCGACAAAAGATTGTACCATATGGAAGCTAGTCCCACTTTGGTGGACAAGGTGAAGAATGCTCAACTACAGGATGAAGAATGAAGGAATGCTAAGATTCGTGGGACAAATTTGGGTTCCAGCAATAAAGGAAGTTAAGGAAGAAATCTTGACAGAAGCTCATAGCTCAAGATACTCTATTCGTCCGAGAAGTACAAAGATGTATCAAGATTTATGACGTCATTTCTGGTGGCCAAACATGAAAAGAGATGTTTCAGAATGTGTCGCGAAATGCTTGACATATCAGAGAGTAAAAGCAGAGCATCAGAGGATAATTAGATTACTTCAATCGTTGGAAATACCAGAATGGAAGTAGGAGCATATCACAATAAATTTTGTGGTAGGTCTTCCAACGACTCAGAAAGGATACAATGCTATATGGGTGATCGTGGATAGATTAACGAAATCAACACACTTTTTGCCAATAAAGATAAGATTTAGTCTCGATCATCTGGGAAAACTGTACGTCAAGGAGATCGCCTCAAGACATGGAGTTCCAATATCAATTGTATCAGATAGAGATATGAGATTCATATCAAACTTCTGGAAGAAACTATAAGAATACATGGGAACACAACTGAAAATGAGTATGGCATACCATCCGCAAATCGATGGTCAAAGCGAACGAACAATCTAGGCGTTAGAGGATATGCTTAGAGCGTGCATCATGGATTTCAAAGGAAATTGGGATGATCATCTACCATTGGTGGAATTTGCATATAACAACAGTTACCACGCAAGCATTGACATGCTGCCATACGAGGCATTATACGGCAGAAAATGCAGAACTCCACTATAATGGGATGAAATTGATGAACGTCAACTGTTAGGATCAGAATTGGTACAATAGACTGCGGAAGTTATCAAACTCATCAGAGCAAGACTGGTAGCTTCTCAAGATAGACAGAAGAAGTACGTTGATCAACATAGACAAGATCGTAAATTTGACGTAGAAAATTTCGTTTTCCTAAAATTTTCTCCTTGGAAGGGGAAAATTCGTTTTGGCAAGAAAGGAAAGCTCAGCCCAAGGTTTATTGGACCTTTCGAGATACTGCGGAGACTGGGAGAAGTGGATTACGAGGTAGCTTTACCTCCAGAATTAGAACATGTGCACAATATTTTTTATGTGTTAGTGTTGCAACCATATAAACTCGATTACAAACATGTGATAGTGTATGAACCGTTACAATTCAGTAAAGATTTGTCTTATGAAGAGGTTCTATCCAGATAGTCAACAGGAAAGAACAAGTGTTAAGGAATAAAGTGATACCTTATGTGAAGGTGATATGGAAAAACCACAATCTCGAAGAGGCTACGTCGGAACTCGAAACTGAAATGATGAAGAATTATCCTGAGTTATTTATTTAATATGTGTCTTTGATTATGGGGACAAAGTCTTTGTAAGAAGGGAAGAATGTGACAATTTTATTGGTTGAGTTTTGATTTTGGGGACAGAATCCTTGTAAGGAGGGAAGGATGTAACAATCCAAGATTTTATTATTTATAATTTAAAATATTTATTAAATTAAATAAATATTTTATTGATGTGATTGTTGTTAGTAAATATTTAGGAATTAAAATATTTTATTGATGTGATTATTGTTAGTAAATATTTATGAATTAAATTTATTAGATAATATTCTAAATTAATTTAATTTATAATTTAGAGAGTTCTAAGATAACATAAGATGTTATATTATTGTTTTAATTTAATAATTAAAATGGTATGTGAAGTTATTAAATAAAATTATAATGAGATTATAATTTGTGATAAGTGGAAAATTTGTATAGTATGTTGTAATTGGTAATTTAACTAATGTTGAATATGGAGGTATAAATATGAGATTATAAACTATAGTGTAAATGGTTTATTAAAATAAAATTAAAGTAATTTTAAATTGATTTAACCAAACAAAGCTTAAAATATTAAGTCTTTATTTTAAAGAGTTTTTATTCAAACTAAGCCTTATGATTTTTAAATTTTAAATTTTGAATTATAATTATAATATAAATAAAATATAAATATTAAATATTAAATTTTATAATTGATAACTTATTATTATTTTTATTACAACGTCGGTTATAGACGTTTGATTTTGTGCGTTAGGCTTAGTGTGCTTTACGTAAAAGAAAATTGGCCTAAGAAGAGAAAAAAGAAGAGTTACAGAGAGTTTGAGAGAGACTAAAGAGAGGTTGAGAGAAATTTCTGAGTTTTCAAGCAATTCTTGGTCTTTAGCAAAGATTGTTCAAGTTAATTGAAGGTATTATTCATAACCTTAATGTTATATATTTATATATATGTATATATGTGAGTTTTACAGCATAATTCTTCAACTTTTGTTAATTCATCTTTTGATTTTTGATAAACAACTGATAATTTGTGATTATACGTGTTTATGATGTTAGAGTTTGTATTTAGACAAGAATTTGTATGCTAATTATGTTTAAGAAGGAAGAAAAGTGTTTACAGTATATATTTTTACATATGGCTTATGAAAGTACCAAAGTTGGTGGTTAATTTGTATGTTAATCGGTGAATTGAGTCTTGAATATGTCAATTCGGTAAGAAATGAAGAGAACATAGTTTCAATGAAGTAATTTGGTGTAGAATTGTGATCACAGTGTGAATTTCTATGAAGGTTGTCAAAAATGAATTTTTTTGAACGAAAACATGAAAATTAAAGAATTAAATTAGTTGAAGTTGTTGTTTAATTAATCTAAGTTGATGAAAATGTGAGGAATCATGTTTGTGTTAGTTCTATACCAATTTTATATGTTAATTTTACAGTTTTGGGGATGAAATTAATGTTAGTTGGCTTAGAACAGAGTAGAAACTCACGTTCTGCAAAACTGGAGCTGGTGCAAAGCGCGGGCGCGCTAAAATCCAAGGCAATACTGGCGCGATCGCGTCAGTAGTCAGTCATACATAGTGAAGTCTGCTACTTCTGCAGACTTTGGACACTCATTGTAACTTAGCTTAATGTTATGTTAATATGTCAAATATGTAATAACGCGGTTAAAATTGAATCGTGTCATGTTGTAGTAATTCTAAAATTATAAGAAATTAGTAAGCTATGAAAATGACATGTTGTGATTATTGAACATGTGAATTAGTAAATAAGTGTTTTAAATCTAATACTGGGATTTCTGAAGTGTATGTGGCGTGAATGGAAACTTGTGCTAAAGTAACAAGTTTAGCTAGAAGTGAGTTCTATTTTGGAAGTGGATGTTAGTATATCTAATATATACTATGATTATAATTCTATGTGTAGGTGAACGTGAGTTGTAAATTTATAACTTACGCACGAGGCAAGTTTTTAAACCTTACCTCTTTACATTGAGCAAGTTTCGTACCCTAAACTTTAATTAAGCAATTTTTTTATTTCTAATCTTTGTTTGAGCAAGCTATAATTCTAACGTTATTCAAGCAAGTTTTGAATTCTAATCATTGTTTAGTTATTCTAACTTGTTTATAGTTAAGCAAGTTTTCTTAAGTTCTATTCTTTTATGATAAATGCAAATTCTTGAACTCAAATCCTTATCTGAGATTTCATATTTCATTTACTAAACACAATTTGAAATATTATTATTATTGTGAGCAAGTTTTATTTTAAGCTTGTTATTCCTTAGTACATGTTCATAACTTAATTCTTTTATCTCAAGATTATAGCCTTAGCTTAATATTGTTCAAGCAAGGTTTATTGTTTTATTCAATACTTATGCTTTTTAGTTGTTTCTAAGCATGAGTTTAATATATAGTTAGTTTACTTATGATTATTCTTTATTCCATACTATGTTATTAATTGATCAACTGTAGTGTTGTCAAACTTTGTTGATTCAACTAATCCTTTAGTTGATGATCGTTAAACTCTAAATTACATTTTAAGCTTATCCAAACCAAACTTTCTTTGGTGCGGACTTGTACTCTAAAAACTGAGAAAAACAACTTATTATAGGGGATACACGATGCGTTTAGATGTTCGTGCACAATGCATGGTACGAAAGATTGATCCCCCTAAGTACGTGAAGTCATTACAGTATAACTGTTTATGTTAAAGTTGAAAGATTACTTGTAACCGTGGTCATAGTTCGTAGTCTTATGACCCTCAGATATATTTCATATTTTGATTTTAGATTTTTGGTTATCATTGATAAAGTACTATTCATTTTTGATGAGCCTATTCATTGGCAGTTATTATTTTCTTATTGATTCATTACTATATCTAGTGAGCATTTGTTTTGCTCACTTTTCCATATATATACACTCATTGCAACTAAAGTTGAGAAGTTCGATGAACATATGACTAGCAAAGGAAAGGGAAAAATGTGCAAGTGATGAAGACTTGTAATTTCATTTATTGTCATGATGATAGATTTTATACTTAATGATGTTATGTAATTATTTTATTTCCTCACTTGATTAATGTTTAAGGTTAGACAACATGGGGAGACATTTTGAATAATGTTGTAACCCTTTTTAAAGGGAGGATTTATGATTTAATTTTTATTATATTTGGGTAATAGATATGAATGAATGGAAAGTGAACACCAAATCTTGTGAAAATGAAGTACCTGGATTTGGGGGTGTCACAAGGGCCCACCATGTTTTTTAATAAAAACATTTATTTTTGAAACTTCAATAATTCGTAATAAATAGCCCTTTTATCATAAAAATATGAATCTTATGTCCATTTCATAGAAATTTATTTCTCTACAACTTTGTAGAAAAAAAGTTTTTCCAAATTTCAAACAGAAAATGACAGAAATCGACATACGGATGATTTTTAATACATCCATTCTGACAAAATACTGATAAAACACCTCAACATTAATTCCGTCATTTATATCCACATAAAATAAGTATTTCCTTATCATATAAATCAATAATTAATTATTTACAAATAATATTACCAAATCATAATTATGACAACCAAGTCGTTCCCAAGAAAGGGGGGCATTCCGATAAAGATTTCTCCTTACTGGCACACAATTAGGTGACTAAACCCCTTTCCTAGATAGAACTTCCTTAGACATTGCCAATAATGCTATCTAATAGTATTATTCAAATAATATGAATTATTGATCTGATAATGGGAAATACTGTGCAGTGACAATTATTGAAATAACAATAATATAAAATATCAACGTAGCAATTATTGAATCAATAAAATAAAATATTGAACAGTAATTACTGTAACAATCATTGAATAGTGCCTTCTTATGTAAGAATCAATAATCCAAATATACTGTGTAATACCGTGTGCTACTGTTCAACCACGCGTATTACTGTATTTTAACCACTGGGTATTCCAACAGTGTTAACGGTAACAACTATACCATTATTAATTTATAAAAACTCATACTTGTCGTATTCTTCATCCGATATTTTTCCGTTATGCCTCCCACAAATGGTTGCAACAACGTACGAATATTCCCTGACAGTAAGAATATTCCACGGCCAAATGAATATTCCCCATCAACAATGAATATTTTATAACCACTTGCTTATTTTGCAAAAATTTCACATTTTACCCATAACCAAATCATTTCAAATTAACACCTTATTATTCAAAATAATAATTAGAGGAAATTTAATTTTATTAATAAAAAGTTGGGGTCTTACACCCCCCCATCCTTATGAAATTTCATCCTCGAAATTGACGTACGTACCTGGTATTTCGAAAAGTTGAGGATACCTCATTTTCATTTCGGATTCCAACTCCCAGGTCCTTTCCTTAATAGCATGGTTCATCCACAAAACTTTAACTTGTGGTATAACCTTTGTGCGTAGGACATGCTCCTTCCTATCCAAGATCTTACAAGGTACCTCCTCGTACATTAAATCTTCGGCTATCTCGTCTGGTTCTAACACAATAATATGGTTTGGGTCTTTCACATATTTACGAAGCATAGATATATGAAACACATTATGAACACGAGACATAGGCCAACATTTCCTATTCGGTCAAGAATCTCAAATGGACCAACAAATCGTGGATTGAGCTTTCCTCTCTTCCCAAATCATGTAACTCCCTTCCATGGTATAACACATAACAATACATGATCCCCAATATTAAATTTCACGTCCTTTAGATGAAGATCCGGAAAACTCTTTTGTCGATCATGTGTCATTTGTATACATTGTCGGATCATTTGGGTCTTCTCTATAGTCATACGTACCAATTCTGGTCCAAACAACGTTGCTTCTCCCACCTCATCCCTGCGTACTGGAGAGCGATACTTTCATCCATACAATGCCTTGAATGGAGCCACGCCTATACTTGTCTGATAACTGTTGTTGTAGGAGAATTTCACCAATGGTAGGTACTTATCCCAACTCCCTTTGAAATCTAGGACACAAAGTCTTAATAGATCTTCAAGAGTTTGAATAGTCTTTTCTGATTCCCCGTTCGTTTGAGGATGGTATACCGAACTGAATCGTAAGTCCGTGCTCATAGCTTTTTGCAAGCTAACCCAAAATTGTGAAGTGAATCTTGGGTCACGATCCAAAACTATGGATACTGGCATGCCATGCAATCTCATAATCTTATTTATATACATTAGAGCAAGACGTTCAAGGGAATAAGTCTCCCGTATAGGCAAGAAATGAGCAGACTTGGTTAATCGATCAACAATAACCCAAATCATATTTATGACTTGAGAAACCTTGGGAAGACCCATAACAAAATCCATGGTAATGTGTTCCCACTCCCATTTTGGAATCTCAAGTGGTTTCAATGGATTCTTTGGCACTTGTTGCTCCGCCTTTACACGTTGACAAGTTAAACACCTCGAGATAAACTCCGCGATCTCTATCCTCATATTGTTCCGCTAAAATATATTTCGAAGATCATGATTGTAAGACGCCGAATTTTACGAAATGAAAGTATTCAATTTTTATAATTATTATTCTATTTACTAAATGGTTAAATAGAGAAAGGGTTAAAGTTAAGGGTGACATGTGAAAATTTTACAAAGTAAGCAAGTTGTCATAAAATAAACAGTGAAAAAGTACAGTAATACGCGTGATTGCATAGTAGCACACGGTAATGACTATTGATGCTTACGTGAGAAGTCACTCAGTTATACTCAATTATTGGTACAGTAATTGCTGCATAATATCTTTCATATTATTGATTCAATTATTGTCACAGTATCATCTGCATAATAATTTTTATTACTAAATCAATAATTAAGCCGACAAAGTTATTCATATTATTATTTGTAATATTGACAATGTCTAGGAAGTTCTGTCAATGAGAGGTTTGGTCACCTAATTGCGTGCCAATAGGGAGAAATCCTTATCGAAAAGTGCCCTCTTTCTTGGGAATGATCTGATTGTTAAATATTGTGAGTTATAATATTAAAGATGAAATTGATATTTTCATTGTGTTGGGATTATTAGTGTTAATGGAAATCGACATCTATTTCGATAATAATTGATGTCTGGAGGTTATATTGACCAATCGGGTAATTAATCGGATAAATGAGCAATTAATTGCTATTAATTCACATGCTTATAACTATTTATTCACATGCGTGTACTATTAGGGGAGGTGGTGCAAGATTGATAATACTTGCATGACTAAATTAAAAATGGAGGTATAGATGAAGGTACTATACTGCAATTATTGTTTTTTCACGTGTGTAGAACTATTGATTCACATGATGTACTATTAGGGGAGATGGTGCAAGTTTGATAATACTTGCTGGACTAAATTAAAAATTAAGGAAAAGATTAAGGTATTATACTGTAATATTTCGAGCCCCAAAACATGCAATTATCGAAACTATATTTTCCTATAAATAGAAGCAAATTCTTCCTTCATTCTCACCAATTCACTAAAACTTATAAGAGCAATTATAGAGAGAGAAGCTATAGAGAGAAAGAAAAAGAGTAGTCTGCTACTTCACTATTCTAGTATCCAGTCTTCTTCTGAGGTAAAGACAGGTGATAAAAATTATCTTCGTCCTGGATGTGAAGAGGAATTTAGAATCATAATTATGATTATGAGTTATTCACATGATTGTGGACATGAATTGTTTATTGATGTTACAGAGATAAGATAGTGTTGGTGGACTTTTAACATGGAGAAGATAATAGACTTTATGGTCTATTTGACTCTTCTAATGGATTTCTCGTTCCGCTGCAACTATGGTTGAAAAGTTTTATCGTCTACCATATGTTCTAAATCTCTGATTTATTATTGACGAAGGCTATTGATAATTTAATTATCTTTAGTTATGATATTTCTTACTAGGCTAGTTGAGCTCACCTTTTTCTTTCATTGTTCTCTTCAGGAAATGAGAATATAGCTGGGACGAGTCGGAGAATGGAGTGATGGTCCAGGATAAGCGGCTTTAGTAGTCCTCACTATTCTGTGAAATAGTGTGATAATAATTATAATGAGGACTTCATTGAGTGTGGATATTGTCTAGAAGAGAATATTCGTTTAAAAACTCAGCTATGTTTTGTCGTATTTTTTCACGACAGTTGTATTAAAGAAGTTTGTATTTGATTTCTGTACCATGTATTTGGCTACTCAAGATGAGTGATGTATACCTATATTGGGGGTGTCACAATGATGCATTTTGGTACTCCCAGGATGGATTGCAAATGGTGTGTTGTGTGCCTCCATCATGATTCTATGCTTCAAGTCAGAATCGTTAGGAACACAAAGACTGGAGTTGACTCCAAGTATTCCTTCTTCATCGATTCTTACTTTCTTGAATAACACCTTCTTGCACTTTTTTCTTCATACGTATCAGCTCCAGATCTGTAGCTTGAGCAGCTATAACTTTATCGATTAAAGTCGGTTCTACTAATATATTTGATATCATTACGTGGGTACTTGGAGTCTTTAGCTCTATCTCTATCCTTTGTAAGTCGTACAAAATGGTTATTTGTGTTAACAACATCGCACTCGTACCCTCAAACGATCTTCTACGCAATGCGTCAGCTACCATGTTTTCTTTTCCAGGATGGTATTGAATGGTATGGTCAAAATCTTTCAACATCTCGAGCCAACGTCGTTGCCGCATGTTAAGTTCTTGGAAGCTCTTCTCAATTTCCTCGCTCTATTCAAATTTTGTATCTTTTCGAGTCAGCTTAGTTAATGGAGTAGCGATTCGAGAAAAACCTTCTATGAATCTCTGATAGTAACCAGCTAAGCCTACAAAGCTACGTATTTCGATTACTGACTTAGGTTGCTCTCAACTATGACTCATATCCCAATCTTGGATTGCACATCACAGTGGCACCTATCAGTTTACCACATCATGAATATGGTGTCCCATACGGAGAGTCTGGCTTTGGTGCATTTCACAAAAAACGTCATCGGCGAGAGGCTCAGGTATCAACTCCTGTAGTTGGGTTTTTAACTTCTGAAGTTCAATAGAAGTCATTCGATATAGGGTTTTGGAAATGTGTTTTTTATCGATTTCAAGGTCAATACAAAATTCAATATCACGCTCTGAGGTAGGCCATAAAGTTCTTCAGGAAATACGTCAGGAAATTCACTAACAACAGAAATATCATTCAAATATGAGATATTTTTGTTCAAGTCCATGGCATGGGCTAAGAAAGCTTGACATCTGTTTTTTAATAAATGAATGAATTTATTGCTTGATATGACAGTGATTAACTTTAGTGGTTTGGTTGCTTGAATTCGCATAACAGGTTGGTTAGGAATATGAAAACTAACAACCATACAAAAACAATCAATTTTGGCATGATGAGTAGTTAACCAATAAATCCCTAAGATCACATTAAATGCAAATATCTTTAAAAAGATAAGATCAACAGGTAATGTGATGGTACCAACTTGGATCAAGCAAGATTTATAAACAGTGGATGTAATGAAAGTTTCTCCTAACGGAGTCTCAACAGATAAGTCAAAGTCTAATTTCTCTGGAGTCAAGTTTAAACATTGAGCACAAGCAAGAGAGATAAAAGAATAGGTAGAACCAGTATCTAGTAAGGTATAGACTTCACAAGAATTTATGATTAACTAACCCGTGATAAATTCGTTCGAGTTACTCGCTTTTTGAGAAGTCACAAAAAATGCTCTTCCTGAAACCACCAAATTTATTTTGTCCGTATCCGCCTTTGGTGTCACCGTCCCAGCTGAACTTGAATTCGCTATAAGATAAAATCGAGCTATATGACCATCTTTTCATAACTAAAACATACCTTGGAAGGTTGTGAACAGTTTGGACTTATATGCCCCTCCTCTCTGCATCTGTAACATCTAACAGGAGGTCGTTCTCCTCCCCTAAAATTTGTTGTTGGTGCTGGTGCTGCTGCCGACGTCTTTCCATCATCGTTAAATCTCCTCTTTTTTAACTATCATGGCCACGATTACCACCAGAGTGGATACCGCTTTTGTCCGAATATTTTCCTCCCCGCTGGTTGTCATTGCTCAGATGATTGCTGCCACCAGTATGACCTTGGTTGTGGTCCCTCGGTTGAACATACTTATTATCTTGCTCTAATAATTGAGCCATGTTCACAACATCTGAATATAGAGAAAATTTGTGAGAAATAAGATATTGCCGAATCTCGGGTTTCAGACCTCTTAGAAAAATCCATGTCATACGTTCCTCATTCTCTACCAAATGAGGTGCAAACCTGGATAACTCTGCGAACTTAGCCTCGTATTGGGACGCAGTCATGTTGTTCTGTTACAGTCTATCAAACTCTACCTCCTTCATATGACGAATAATTTCAAGAAAATACTTGTTATTGAATAGTTTCTGAAATATTTCCCAACACATATTGAGTGTGGATGGCTGGGTACGCTTCACCGATTCTCACCAGTAATCTGTCTCACCACGGAACATAAAGGTGGCGAATGGAACCTTCTGTTCCTCGGTGCATCCCAAGACATTAAATATATTGGTAATTTGCTTAACACACGTTTTCGCCTTAATCGGATCCGGCTTTCCCAAATATTCTGGTGGTCTCAACTCTTTGAACTGCTTGGCTGTGACATGTCGCGCGTTGCCAGTGTTTCCACCTATATTTTGTACCCGAGTCTCCTTTGTCTAATTTTACATGAACTGCAAAAAACTTCTAAATATCACATCATTCATCGTTTGATCAGGGGTGTTGTTTACAGAAGGAACATTGTTGTCCTGTTGCACGTTCTCCTGGTTGGTGATTAAAGGTGTCTCAACGGTCTCATTCACTCCATTGTTAACATTTTTAGCTGTCATACTCAAATACTGCCATAAAACAAGGGTTAATTAAAGAAATTGATATTCCACATATTATCCCAATATTCTGACCAACCAATTAAATACCAAATAAGCTTAAGTATTACACACTAGCGAAGGATTTATTCGTCTTTTTCCTCCTAGTTCTATTCACCGATCTCCGTCAAAGACCATATCCCTAAGCTCTGATACCAACTGTGAATGATACCACTGGTATTTTCATGTTGCCGACTGCTTTCTCTTAGTTGCGTTGAATCGTTACCGCACTCCAATAACTGAGCCCTATTTATAACTTCTGAGTACAAACACAGTTTATGAGAAATAAGATATTGATATATCTCCGGTTTCAAACCTCTTAAAAACATTCGAGTCATTTGCTCCTCATTATAGACCAAATGGGATGCAAACCGGGATAACTCCGTAAATTTAGCCTCGTATTGCGACACAGTCATATTATTTTGTTCCAATTTGATAAAATCCACTTCTTTCATGTGATGAATACTCTCGGGAAAGTACTTGTCGTTGAATAGCTCTTGGAACTTCTCCCAAGACATCTTAAGTGCGTCAAACTGGGTACGTTTTACAGATTCCCACCAGCAATCTGTCTCTTCACGCAACATGAAGGTGGCGAAGGGAACCTTTTGCTCCTCGGAGCATCTCAAGACATCAAATATCTTGGTGATCTGCTTTATCCATGCTTCCGCCTTAAGTGGTTTTGGTTCTCCAATAAACTCCGGTGGTCCCAGCTCCTTGAACTGTTTAGCGGTGACCGTCCGAGAGTTTCCAGTGTTTCCACCTACATTTTGGACAGGAGCCGTTCTCGCCTGATGTTGAATGAATTGCATAAAGCCTCTGAACAATCCATCATTCATCATTTGGTTAGTGTTGTTGTTTGCATGAGGATTATCGCCTTCCTGATGCACATTCTCCTGATTATTGATATATGGAGACTCAACGATCTCTTGTGCTCCATTACTATTTTCAACATTCTCAGATGTCATTTTCAGATACTGCCACAAAACAAAGGTTCATTAACATATAACATATTATCCATATACTTTGACCGACCAATTAAATACCAAATAAACTTATGTAGGTCATACTAGCGAAGGAATTCCCCGTCTCTCCCCTCCTAGTTCTAGTCTCACATCATAGCCAGGGATCATATCCCTAAGCTTTGATACCAACTGTGACGCCCCCAAAATTAGGTATACATCACCCATCTTGGGTCGCCAGATACATGGTACAGAATTCAAATACAACTTACTAATACAACTGTCGTGTACAATACGATAAAACTTAAACTGTGAGTTTGAATACAAATATTGTCTACTAGAGATTATACAAACTCAAAAGGAGTCCTCATTACAATTATTATCATACTATTTCACAAAATAGTGAGGACTACTAATGCTATCCTTTGGACCATCACTACGTTCCCCGACTCGTCCCAGCTATATTCTCATTTTTTGAAGAGAACAGTGAAAGAAAAGGCGAGCTCAACTAGCCCAGTAAGAAATATTATGACTAAGATAATGCAGAATAAATTATCATTAGTCTCCAACAATGTTAAACTGATAAAATATAATAAACATCAAGTTTAACTGCAGCGGAACAAGGAATCCATTAAAAGAGTCAAGTAGAAAATAAATCTACTATCTTTTATGATTTAAAAGGTTTTTCATCACTGTTATCGTTGAGACTCAGCTTAATAAATATTTCACATCATCGAATCACCCCTGCACTACGGCCAAGGATATTCTTTAGTATCACGACCATAATTACCCATGCACTACGGACCAAGAATATTTGTGTATTCATTAATGGTCATGATCATGCCAACAACTGTCCATCAATGCACTACGAGCCAATGAGGACTTTTACTACATCATTTGTAACATTACGGTCATGATTACACCGAATAATCCTTGGTCATAATCATACCAAGTCCATCTGTGCAATACAGGCCACAAATGACTTTCAAAAAAAATATAAATACGAGGATGATGACAATGATATAAAAATTCAATAAAACAAGTTCAAGAAATAATTTATCCAGGAACTAATAATGTCCAAATTGTCAATATGATACTGCTTTGTAGAGTAAAATTCAAGAATGCTCAGTAGAATATTTCCATGAAAAGATACTGGATGAAGCGCAAATATCAAGGATATTCCACTAATTTCATGGAGTATAGTAGTCAAAACTTTAACCAACTGAGTATAATAAAGAATGGAATAATAAAAGAAATCACCATGCATGCAGTACTTCGTATAGACAGGTTATTCCAACAGAATACTAAATAACGGAACCAGGTCAGGCGAAATTTGCACCGACCAGATGTTCCAACAGAATAATAAAGAATGAAATAACAACAGAAATCACCTTGTATGCGGTACTTCGCATAGACAGGTTATTCCAACAGAATACTAATAAGGGCGAAATCAGGTCCGGCGTAAAACGCACATACAGAATATTCCAATAGAATAATAATAAAGACGGAACCAGGTCCGGCGTAAAACGCACAGACAGGATATTCCAACATATTAATAAAGACGAAATCAGGTCTAGTGTAAAACGCACAGACAGGATATTCCAACAGAATAATAAAGACGGAATCAGGTCCGGCGTAAAACGCACAGACATGATATTCCAACAGAATAATAAAGATGGAATAATAACAGTTCTCTTTATGAATAAGAAAGAATAACACCCCTTACCGTAAAAGAACTGAATTTAAGAGTAGTTAAGTAGCAGAAAACTTTTCTTATTTCTCTCTATAATTTTCTCTCTCTAGAGTTTCAGTGAATTCGTAACAAATAATGAAGGAATGAGCTTCTTTTTATAGAAGAATGGAAGATCACTGTTCATGGATGAAATAATTTTGCAAATATACGTATCAAGGTTCTGATATCACCAATGCAAAAATTCAATCAACTAACCAATAAGATTATAACAAAAAATTAAAATATAATACATATATATAAACACATGTTTTCAACTTATATATATCAATATTATATATACACCACTTAATTTTTCTCCCCCATAACCAATATCAATCCCCCACCCACCCAATAATCAAATTCACTACACTCTTACACATAACTATCACACTACCACTTTTCCACCATTTTCCACTCACACACACATCACACACCTAACACTTTCACATATCATTTTCTCCCACCATATACTCAATACATACATATACTTCCATACATATACTCTTCCATTTCCAAAATCATTTTTCCAGCACATATGGGCCCCACATGTGGGCCCCACCTTTAAATAATTTTCTACCGATTATTTTGAAATTTGGGTAAATAGGAATCCATAAAATAAGCAAAACTTCATAAGAATCACCTTAATAATTTTAACAACATTTATCATCTTTATTATAATTCACAATATTAATCGACCAGGTCGTTTCCAAGAAAGAGGGGGCTTTTCAATAAGGATTTCTCCCTATTGGCGCGCAATTAGGTGACCAAACCTCTCATTGACAGAACTTCTAGACATCGTTAATATTACAAATAATAATATTAATAACTTTGTCGTCTCAATTATTGATTTTAACAATATAATAAATATCGACAATAATTGAATCAAATAACGTGAGATACTATGCAACAATTACTATAGCAATAATTGAACAAAACTGAATGACTTCTCACGTAAGCATCAATAATCAATACCGTGTGCTACTATGCAACCACGCGTATTACTGTACTTTTACTACCGAGTAGTTCAACAGTATCAACGGAAAAACTTCTGTCGTTATTTTTATAAAAATATTTTTGTCATTTTCTTAATCTGACAATAATTCTGTTGTGAGGTCCACCAATGATTGCGCCGTTGTGCGAATATTCCCTGCTAAAATGAATATTCCCCGACCAATCGAATATAATATAACAACTTGAATACTATGCAAATTTTATAAATATTACTCACAACTATAACATTATATCAATTTCACTCCATAATATTCAAAAATAATATTTATAGAAAATTCATCTTTATTCAAAAAGTTGGGGTTTTACACTTGTTATATGAACTATCGCCTGTATGTTATGATAGTCCAATGTTTAAGAGATATATGTTGAGCATGTTATTATATGTTACGTGATGCATGAAAACTGTTAGATTTTGCTGGGCTATCGAGCTCAACCTTGCAAATAACCATTTTTGCAGGTTCAAAAATAATATACGAAGATGTATATTTTAGATAAAGTTGTTATTTCCTTAAACCATGAATAAGACTCATGAGATGTAATAAATGTTTTATGATGTATAGTTTTATATTGAGTTGTAAAGCTAAAGTTAGAGTTATCTAATATGTAAAGGTTATCGGATTGAAATGTAAAATTCTATATGATAACAGTGATCAAGTGAATCATAAAATAAGATTGATTCAAAGACATGTAGTTGATAAAGGTTTTGATTCAGGGAATTAAAGTAAGAAGACATAAAAGTTTAAATTATTCCGCATTTTATAAAGTTTAACATCAAATAACGGTGTAAAATCAGAAGTTAGATGTATTGTTAATGACCGAAGTCAAGAATTAAATTGAATGAATTTTTGGGTCGTTACGGGTCCAATCCACCAAACCCATTCTGAGTCGCCAAATATATGGTACAGAAACAACTACAACTTCATTATTATAATTGTCGTGCAAAATATGACAATACACATGCTGTAAGTTTAAATACAAATATTATCTTCTAGGCAATATCCAAACTCAAATAAGTCCTTATTATAATTATTGAAAAACTATTTTACAAAATAGTGAGGACTGGTAAAACAACTGACTAAAAACATCACTTCACACCCTGACTAGTTCCCGCTATATTCTTCCCTCCTGAGAAGAAAAATGGAACAAAAAGGAAAAGGGTGAGCTCAACTAGCTTAGTAAAGAATATTTTGACTAAGATAATATAAAATAAATTATCTTTAGTCTTCAACAGATCAGATAAAATATAATGGACAACAAGTTTTAGATCAATATTCGCAGCGAAAATAATAATTCATTAAAAGAGTTAAGTAGAGAATGAAATCTACTATCTTCTATGATTTAAAAGTTCATCATCAATATTTTATCCCTGTAACATTAATCAATATACATCTTGAACCAAATATTCATCTTTGCACTTTGGGCAAGTGGTTATAAAATATCCATTGTCGTCGGGGAATATTCGTTTGGTCGTGGAATATTCTTGCTTTCAGAGAATATTCGTACGATGACGCAGCCATTTGTGGGCCCATAATAGAAAATGGTCGGATGAAGAAAACGACAAGTTTGAGTTTTTATAAATAATGGCGTAGCTGTTACCGTTAACACTGTTGGAATACCCAGTGGTTAAAATACAGTAATACGCGTGGTTGCACATTAACACATGATATTGCACAGTATTTTTGAATTATTGATTTTTACGTAAGAAGACACTACTCAATAATTGTTACAGTAATTACTGTTTAATATTTTATTTTATTGATTCAATAATAACTATGTTGATATTTATATTATTGTTGTTTCGATAATTGTCATTGCACAGTATCTCCATGATCAGATCAATAATTTATATTATTTGAATAACATTGTCAGATAGCATTATTGGCAATGTCTAAGGAAGTTCTGTCTAAGAAAGGGGTTTAGTCACCTAATTGCGTGCTAATAAGAAGAAATCCCTATCGGAAAGCCACTTCTTTCCTGGGAAAGACCTAGTTGTCATAATTATGATTCTATAATATTATTTGTGAATAATTAATTATTGATTTATATGATAAGGAAATATTTATTTTATGTGGATGGACAGAGAAATATTTATTTTGTGTGGATATAAATGAAGGAATTAATGTTGAGGTGTTTTATCGGTATTTTGTCAAAATAGAGGTTTTAAAAATCGTCCGTATGTGGATTTCGGGCATTTTTGATTTGTAATTTGGAAAAACTTTCTTCTACAAAGTTGTAGAAAATTTGATTTCCTATGGAATGGACATAAAATTCATGTTTTTCTGATAAAAAGGCTATTTATTATGAATGATTGAAGTTTTGGAAATAAATGTTTTTATTTAAAATATGGGTGGGCCCCACTTTTGGTTGGTGAGAAATGTGTTGACATTTTATTCAAAAGTGATGGACGTGAGTAGTAGCAGGTAAAGCCATCAGGTAGCAGGTTAGTGTGCTTTGGCATTCTAAGAATTTTCCTATAAATAGGGTGCTTAGTTAGAATTGAAAATCACACCAGAATCATAAGCTTTCTCTCTTTATATTATCGAGCGTTTTTTGTGAGTATTAAGATACTTTGTGAGTTGTTATTCAGTGAAAGTTTCCTTCAGCCTTATACCTAATATTTCAGCCGAAAGTACTGTTCTTTTGAGGTAAGGGATGTTATTTTCTTCATAATGATGTTATTTTTTCAATATCATTATACCGAAATATGGGTATGAATTTTATTGTGGAATTTCTACCTTTTTCTTGTCAGGGTTACTATTCACGTATACGACACTATTCACGTACATGACACTATTCATGAATACGACACTATTCACAAAAAAATAAATTTTTTCTTTCTTTGTCCAAGTTGTCTATTGTGGTTACTATCTTTGATTGTATCCATGTTTTGATCTTTATTCTTGAATTTTGCTCCACAATTGATTATTATAAGGTATTTTGAACTTGGATAAACTAAAGTACGAATCCCTAGTCTTTGATCTTTTATCACATTGGATTTATTTTCTTTAAGATATTTTTTGTCATCCTCAGTCCTAAATGATGATATTACTGAATATCTTTGGCATGTAGTGCAAAGATGAATGATTAACAGATGAATATCTTTGGCCCGTAGTGCAAAGATGAACAGGTATTGAGATGAACATGATCAACCGGCGATACAAATGAATATCTTTGGCCTGTAGTGAAAAAAATGAATATTTTATTCAAGATGTATATTGATTGATGTTACAGTGATAAAATATTGATGATGGACTTTTAAATCTTAGAAGATAATAGAATTCATTCTCTACTTGACTCTTCTAATGGATTGTTATTTCCGCTGCAGTTGTTGATCTAAAAATTGTTGTCTATTATATTCTATCACATTTTCCCTTATTGAAGACTAATGATAAATTGTTGTATATTATCTTAGTCATAATATTCTTTACTGGGCTAGTTGAGCTCACCCTTTTCTTTTTTGTTTTATTTTTCTTCTCAGGAGGTGAGAATTTAGCAAGAACTAGCTAGGGTATGGAGTAATGATTCTAGAAAGTTGTTTTAGCAGTCCTCACTATTTTCGTAAAATAGTGTATCAATAATTGTAATGAAGACTCATTTTGAGTTTGTATACTGTCTATTAGAAAGTATTTGTATTTAAACTCGCAGTATATGTGTTGTTGTATTTTTCACGACAATTGTATTAATTTAGTTGTATTTGTTTCTGTACAATGTATTTGGCGACTCAGAGTGGGTGATGTATACCTATTTTGGGGGCGTCACACTGAGGATGATGAAAAATATCTTAAAGAAACGAATCCAGTGAGATAAAAGGACAAAGATTAGGGATTTGTACTTTGGTTTATCCAAGTTCAAAAATACTCCATAATAATCAATTGTGGAGTAAAATTTCCAGAATGAAGATCAAAACATGGATACAATCAAATATAGTAACCTTAATAGACAACTTGGACAAAGAAGAGAAATTTTATTTTTCTTTGAATAGTGTCTTATTCGTGAATAGTGTCGTATACGTGAATAGTATCGTATACGTGAATAATAACCCTAACACAAAAAGGTAGAAATTCTACCAGAAAAATCATACTTTGTGAATAGTACTCGTGAATAGTACCTTATTCGTGAATAGTGCCATATAAGTGAATAGTGTCGTATACGTGAATAGTAACCTCGACATGAAAAGGTTAAAATTTCATAATAAAATTCATACCAATATTTCGGTATAATGATATTAAAAGAAATAACATCATTTATGAAGAAAATAACATCCCTTACCTCAAAAGAATAATATTTCTGACTGGAATATCGGATATAATGTTGAAGGAAACTTGCACTGAATAGCAACCCTCAAAGTATCTAAATACTCACAAAAATACGCTCGATATTATAGAGAGAAAACTTCTGATTCTGGTGTCATTTTTAATTCTAACTAAGCACCCTATTTAGAAGAAAATGCTAGAATGTCAAAACATACTAAATTTAATACAATAATATTTTATTAAAAAATTTATACGCACACCTTTTTGACCAAATTATCAGCCATCACAAGTGGGGCCCACCAAAATTCAACATTTTCCACACAAACAAAACGTAGGGCCCACCATATTTTTTTATTAAAATATTTATTCCCAAAACTTTAATAATTCATAATAAATAGCCCTTTTATCAGAAAAATATAAATCTTATGTCCATTCGATAGGAAATTTAATTCTCTACAACTTTGTAGAAGAAAATTTTTCCAAATTCCAAACAGAAAATGACAGAAATTCACATATGGATGATTTTTAATACATCTATTCCGACAAAATACTGATAAAATACCTCAATATTAATTCTTTCATTTATATCCACATAAAATAAATATTTCTTTATCATATAAATCAATAATTAATTATTCAAAAATAATATTATAAAATCACAAATATGACAACCAGGTCGTTCCTGGGAAAGAGGGGGCTTTCCTATAAAGATTTCTCCTTACTGGCGTGCAATTAGGTGACCAAACCCCTTTCCTAGACAGAACTTCCTTAGACATTGCCAATAATTCTATCTAATAATATTATTCAAATAATATGAATTATTGATCTGATAATGGGAAATATTGTGCAGCGACAATTAATGAAACTACAATAATATAAATTATCAACGTAGTAATTATTAAATCAATAAAATAAAATATTGAACAATAATTACTGTAAAAATTATTGAGTAGTGCCAATAATCTAAAAATATTGTGCAATACCGAGTGCTACTGTGAAACCACGCGTATTACTGTGTTTTAACCACCGCGTATTCCAAAAGTGTTAACGGTAACAACTACGTCGTTATTTATAAAAACTCATACTTGTCGTTTTCTTCATCCGACAGTTTTCCGTTATGGGGCCCACAAATGGTTGCGCTAATGTACGAATATTCCCCGACAGCAAGAATATTCCACGACCAAACGAATATTCCCCGTCAACAATGAATATTTTATAACCACTTACTTATTTTTTAAAATTTGCACATTTCATCCATAACCAAAGCATTTCAAATTAACACCTTATTATTTAAAATAATAATGAGAGAAAATTTAATTTTATTAATAAAAAGTTGGGGTCTTACAACCTCCCCTCCTTATGAAATTTCGTCCTTGAAATTGGCGCACGTACCTGGTGTTTCGAAAAGGTGAGGATACCTCATTTTCATTTTTGATTCCGACTCCCAGGTCATTTCCTCAATATCATGGTTCCTCCACAAAACTTTAACTTGTGGTATAACCTTTGTTCGTAGGACATGCTCCTTCCTATCCAAGATTTTGATAGGTACCTCCTTGTACATTAAATCTTCGGTTATCTCGTCTGGTTATAACTCAATAATGTCGTTTGGGTCTTTCACATATTTATGAAGCATAGATATATGAAACACATTATTAACATGAAACATGCTTGGAGGTAATGAGAGTCTATAGGCCACATTTCCTATTCGGTCAAGAATCTCAAATGGACCAATAAATCGTGGATTGAGCTTTCCTCTCTTCCCAAATCTTGTAACTCCCTTCCATGGAGCAACACATAACAATACATGATCCCCCAATATTAAATTCCACGTCCTTTCAATGAAGATCTGCATAACTCTTTTGTCGATCCTGTGTCGTTTGTATATGTTGTCGAATCATTTGGATCTTCTCTGTAGTCATACATACAATTTCGGTCCCAACAACGTTGCTTCTCCCACCTCATCCCAGCATACTGAAGAGCGACACTTTCGTCCATACAATGCTTTGAATGGAGCCACACCTATACTTGCTTGATAACTGTTGTTGTAGGAGAATTCCACCAATGGTAGGTACTTATCCCAACTCTCTTTGAAATCTACGACACATAGTCTTAATAGATCTTCAAGAGTTTGAATAGTCTTTTGTGATTGCCGGTCCGTCTGAGGATGGTGTACCAAACTGAATCGTAAGTCCGTGCCCATAGCGTTCTACAAGCTAACCCAAAATTGTGAAGTGAATCTTGGGTCACGATCCGAAACTATGGATACTGGCATGCCATACAATCTCACAATCTTATTTACGTACATACGAGCAAGACGTTCAAGGGAATAAGTCTCCCGTATAGGTAAGAAATGAGCAGACTTGGTTAATCTATCAACAATAACCCAAATCACATATATGTCTTGAGAAACCTTGGGAAAACTCGTAACGAAATCTATAATAATGTGTTCCCACTTCTATTTTAGAATCTCAAGTGGTTGCAATGGATCCTTTAGCACTTGATGCTCTGCCTTTACACGATGACAAGTTAAACACCTCGAGATAAACTCCACGATCTCTCTCCTCATATTATTCTGCCAAAATGTATGTCGAAGATCATGCTATATTTTGGTACTCCCAAAATGGATTACAAACGGTGTGTTGTGTGCCTCCATCATGATTCTATGCTTCAAGTCAGAATCGTTAGGAACACAAAGTCTGGAGTTGACTCGAAGTATTCATTCTTCATCGATTCATTCTTGCACTTTCTTCTTCATTTGTATCAGCCCCAGGTCCGTAGCTTGAACAACTTTAACTTTATCAATTAAAGTCGGGTTTACTTGTATATTCATCATCATCACGTGGGTCCCTGGAATCTTTAATTCTACCTCCATCCTTTGCAAGTCATACAAAATGGGCCTTTGCGTTGACAATATTGCACTCGTACTCGCATATGATCTTCTACTCAATACGTCAGCTACCACGTTTGCTTTTTCAGGATGGTATTGAATGGTATGGTTGAAATCTTTCAATAACTCGAGCCAACGTTGTTGCTGCATGTTAAGTTCTTGAAAGCTCTTCTCATATTCCCCGCTCCATTCTAATTTTGTATCTTTTAGAGTCAGCTGAGTTAATGGAGAAGGGATTTGAGAAAATCCTTCCATAAATTTCCGATAGTAATCAGCTAAGCCTAGAAAGCTACGTATTTTGATTACTGCCTTAGGTTGCTCTAAACTATGACTTATATCCCAATCTTGGATAACACGTCATAATGGCACCTATCAGTTTACCACCGCACGAATATGGTGTCCCCTACGGAGAGTCTGGCTTCGGCGCATTCCATAAAGGAAGTCACCAGCGAGAGGCTCGGGTACCAACTCCCGTAGTTGGGTTTTTAACTCCTGAAGTTCAATAGGAGTCATTTGATATAGGGTTTTGGAAATGAGTTTTGTATCGGTTTCAAGGTCAATACAAAATTTAATATCACGCTCTGGGGTAGGCCATGAAGTTCTTCAGGAAATTCACTAACAACAGAAATATCATTCAAATCTGACATATTTTTGTTCAAGTCCATGGAATGGGCTAAGAAAGCTTGACATCCGCTTTTTAATAAACGAATGGCTTTATGGCTTTATGGCTTGATATGACAGTGATTGACTTTAGTGGTTTAGTTTCTTGAATTCGCATAACAGGTTGTTTAGGAATATGAAAACTAACAACCTTACGAAAAAAATCAATTTTGGCATAATGAGTAGTTAACCGATCAATCATTAAGATCACATCAAATGCAAGTATCTTTAAAAAGATAAGATCAACAGGTAATGTGATGGTACCAACTTGGATCAAGCATGATTTATAAATAGTGGATATAATGAAAGTTTCTCCTAACGAAGTCTCAACAGATAAGCCAAAGTCTAATTTCTCCGAAGTCAAGTTCAAACGTTGAGCACAAGTAGGAGAGATAAAAGAATGGGTAGAACCGGTATCTAGTAAGGTATAGGCTTCGCAAAAATTTATGATTAACTAACCCATGATAAATTCGTTTGGGTTACTTACTTTTTGAGAAGTCACAAAAAACGCTCTTCTTGAAACCACCGACTTTGTTTTGTCCATATCTGCCTTTGGTGCCACTATCCCAGTTGAACTTGATTTCGCTATAGGAAAAAATCGAGCTATGTGACCATCTTTTTCACAGCTAAAATATACTTTGGAAGGTTGTGAACTTTTTGGACTTATGTGTCCCTCATCTCCGCATCTGTAGCATCTAACTGGCGGTCGTTCTACTCCCATAGAATTTGTTGTTGGTGCTGGTGCTGCTGCCGACATCTTCTCATCATCGTTAAATCTAATCTTTTTGAAATCCCCCCCCCCCCCCCCGACTCACTTCTTCTACTATCATGGCCACAATTACTGTAATAACCCAATATTTTCTATATAATTAAATAATAAATTTTGCATTTAATTTTTTTTATAAAGGCAGGATTATGTGCATAGAGAAGTATATGTATTTATGTGATAAATAAAACTTATTATTTCATGAATAATTGTAAATAAATTCTTTTTTTAAGAATTATTGATCATTATAGATTATATTCTTATTATAAATTAATTTTGTAATAAAATTGTTTATTATTTATTTTCCCATGAAAATATGATTATTATATATATGATATGATTATAAGGATTATTATGATATGTATTTTATTATATTAGTTGTGTGATAACCCAGGATTTTGAATAATCCAAAATTTACGAATAATTTTTTTTAATTAATATTAATATTAATTATCAATTTTGTGACAAGTTTCTGTGATACGTGTATCGAGAAGGTCAATTTATGTATTGACTAATAAAATTAGAGTAGAGTTGTGCTTAAAGGAGAATAGAAACCCTAACCCTAATTTTTGGAGCGGGATTCGATAGATAATATAATTACAATAATTATATTAATAGGTATGTGTTTGAACGGTATAGAATTTTTGATCAATGATTGATCGGATAAAGTTTTATATTAAAAACCCTAATAAGAGATTAGAAACCCTAACGTACCGTTAGAAACCCTAATTGTACGCCGAGAAACCCTAATTTCAAAATTGGGAATTATAAAACCTAAATTAGGAAACCCTAATCCTAATTGACAAGTCTATGGATTCATTAAACTTAAATATGATTAGAAAGCTTTAATTATATTTTTGTATATTAAATTTCTATTTTTGAAACCCTAATTTTATTTTAGAAAATTTATTTTTCTAATTAAACCCTAAATTTGAAAATTGTGGGAACTAGAAATTTTTGATACCTAAAGGGTTCAAACCCTAAACCCTAATCCAAGCCCCAAACCCTAAGGGTTTGTACAAATTCCATGTTTACCATTTAATTTAATTTTCAAATGACAAAATTGCCCTTTTTGGATATTTTATTAGATTACTTGAAAATCTTGCCAAATCAAGAGTTGGTCACCAACTCTCTTGACTTTGTGGCTCACAAAATCTCAAAAAATCAGCCTACATGACAGCACAACATTGCATTCATTGAATCAAAGCATTATATAAGAGATTGGGAGAGAGAAAGTTCAATATTTTGCTTATTTTTCACCAAAGCTCTCACCAACTCTCCCTCATACAAGAACCTCCGAAATTGGCTAGCATACCAGTCCCAAATTCAGTCTTTAGATCACCATAATCAATTTAGGAGAATCAAGATCAAAGATTGGACAAGAGAGGTATAACCCTATTTATATTTTTGATCTTGTATACTTAGGAAATAATTCTGTTTATGTGTTTAGTTTCATGCTAGGATATGTTTTTAGTTGATCTATGATGATCTATCATAGATCCATGGCATCAAAGTTGATAAAACTCAAAGTTTTTCAAAATTGTTCTTGAGTTTAAAATGTGGTCTGACAAGTAATGTCAGTCGCCACAGATCCTTGCTAGTATATGATATGTGTTGTTGTAAGTTTTGAATTTGTAGCCTGGTATGTTGTCATTAAGCTGCAAAAGAAATCAGAGCTATTTGATGTCTAGATCGTGAGTTGTAAGCGGTCAAAGACCGTTGACCGGCCATGACCGGGTCGAATTCTGGGTAACCCAGAAATAGAAAACAAGGTCTGACAGTAAGTTCTAAGGTCCGGATCTGTCTGGTTTTAAATTATTTGTTGATGTTTTTGTAACCCAATAGTAGCCTGTAATGTGTATTTCAGATCTAGACCTTTAGATCGTTTAAATAACAAACATGTGTGATTATATGAACGGTCAAACCATGCTTCTCGGTCACAATGAAAAATTCTGGAAAACCCAGAAACGGTTAAGAACAACTGTTCTGACATAGTTTGACCGGATAAAATCTGGAGATTTAGATGTTGATTATCTGACTTGTTGTGATGTAAATATACCTTGACACTAGTAATACAGGTTTGAGCCATCAAACCACATAAAACATGACCCGAAGATTGATTTAATTAAGCTTGAAAGTGAGCACTCGGAACTGCTGGGTTTCTGGAAAACCCAGAAACCATCTGACAGCAACTTTGGAGGATTTGATCTCCTTGTTGTGACGTTGTTTGACCAAAGTATCGATTAGGTATTGTAGTGTTACATTAATACTACAATACCAAAGTTTTACATAACCCAGAACATGAACAGATTGGAAATTATACGCGGTCAAACGTGGACCCTTGAGCTGCCGGCTGTCAGTGTTCTTGAGCTCAAGAACACCAACAGCGACGCTTTCTGTCGCTAAAGACCTATAGCGACGGTTTTAATTATTTTATTTTCTGAATATTCCAAAAATTATTCAAAAAATAGAAATAAATTCTAAAAATTACCAAAAATAGTTTTAAAAATTATTTTAAATTATGAAAAATAATTTTTGACCAATTGGAATATTTTTCTTTAATATTTATAATTATTTATAATATTAAAGGTATTTAATTTATTTAATTAGTGTATTAAATAATTTAGAGAAAAATGATTTAATATTATAAAAAATCATTTTAAATAAGAATAATGTATTTAAAAATATTTTGAGTTATAAAATGTAACTTTTAATATTTTTGGAGAATTTTCATTAATAATTTAATATTAATGATATTAGATTTATTTGATTATTAAATTAAATAAATAAGATAAAAATAATTTTAATGATTTAAAAATCATTTTAATTGAGAATAAAATGTTAGAAAATATTTTAAATTATAAAATATAATTTTCAATATTTTTGGAGAATTTTCATTAATAAATTAATATTAATGATGTTTGATTTATTTAATTATTATATTAAATAAATGAATTAAAAATGATTTTAATGATTTAAAAATCATTTAAAAATGAGAAAAATGGTTTAAAAATATTTTAAGTTATAATTAATGACTTTTAATATTTGGATAATAATTTCATTAATATTTATATATTAATGGTGATGATTTAAAAATGATTTTATTTATTTTAAAAATCATTTAAGAAGAATATTGATGATTTAAAAATATTTTAAGTTATTAATAATAACTTTAATATTTTGACAAGTAAGTTATTAATATTTTTATATTATTAAATATTAATAATGATAAGATTATTTGATAATTAAATCATTTAAAAATGATTTAAGTGTTTAAAAAATTATTATAAATTATAATAAGTGTTTATAAATTATTAAAAGCTTCCGGAAAATATTATAAATGATATTTGACTTATCTAAAATAATATTGAAGCTTAGAGACCTAGTTTAATTGACAATCAATGTGTTAATTGTCGGATAGGGTGACCAGAACACCCAGAATGGACCGAAATCTAACCAGACCTAAATAGTTAGACTTGATAAGTGTTTATATAGGTTATAAACACTAATGTGGCTATGTGGTAATGTGCCTAGGAGAAGTTTGACTGTAAAATACAGTGTTATGTGTTATAAATGTTTGTACTAATTGTGAGACCGACATTGTTGAATATAGGTCTTACGAACGCAGTTAATTATATTGTGTAGCTGTAATCAACGTGGAAGGCAAGTTTCCTAACTCAACCTTGAGTTATATTTCATTCAATTATTATAGTGGTTAATTATTGCTAATTACACCACATCCAGGGAAGTTATTGTTGATTATTCGCAGTTAGTGCATGCTTAATAATTCAAATTGAATTACTGATTCAGAAATATACATTCGTAGAATTACTGTTGTTGAATATTCAAATCTATAGAAGTTAGAATTGACAGTACAGATAATTCCTGTTCATTGTCAAATTGTGTTGAGAAATGTCTTAGCTAATTATTTTGACTAGACAAACATTTGTTAGAACTTGATAAATTCAAGAAAATAATTCAATTGTTATTGGTAGAATCGATGCCAATTATTTCGGCAAGATCGATAAGTAAGTAGAATTTGAAATCACAGTATTTCGTTGTAAAATCAAAATATTGATTCTAAAACTGAGAAGAACAACCTTTTATATAAAGGGAACATTTTGGGTCGTGAATTCGACCTTTACGCGCGTTTTGAGTATTATGCATAATATAGGGTACAAGGAGTTGGCCGGCTCTAAGTACTTGCAGAGGGGTATGATTTAATCTTTATGGTTATCTGATACTCCTGGTATATATCAAAGTAAATCTTTGATAGATGCCCGAGAAAATAAGTTCAAAGATCTTGTGTGATCGCTCAGTATAAATCTGGAAATTATTCTACTTTGTTATTTTGTAGAATTGATTCTTGTAGAACTTTGAAAGCGTTGTACTCTTTCATTATCAAATTATGGTGTTGCATAGAAAAGGAGAAGCCTTGTTATTGATTAACGATTTGTTCAGCTAATTCAAAGTTCCCCAAACTTTGGTTTCATTCTATCAAAATAGATAGTCTATTATTGTTAATTCATATACATTTATTGTATGTCTTAACTTGCGGGGCAAATTTGTTGCTCACCCTTGCTATAAATAAAACCTTTCAGCTAGGAACGAAGAGGCCAGCGGGTCAAAGAAGAACAAAGGCAAAGGCAAGATGATGGAGTAGTTAATAAGAACATTATTATTATTATTATTATTATTATTATTATTATTATTATTATTATTATTATTATTATGTTGTATTGTAAACCCTTTTTTGTTTATCTAAGAGGTATGTTTGTAATTTAAGGTTAGAAACCTGGGACTTATGTATTAACAACTTATGTTAATGATGTATATATTCCTATTTATATATAAATGAGTAGTTAAATGATATTATAGTGTGGATCGTGAACACCAAACTCGGGAGTCAGGTAACCCGGATTTGGGGGTGTCATAAGTTGAGTTAATTATTTTAACTTAATTAATAATGGTTTATATGAAGGTTATGTTAGCTATGGATTCAAAACCCTAATTCTGGATTTTGAATAAGGAATGAGAATATTAATATAATATTATTTATATTTCAGTAATATAAATATGCTTTATATGTGTGTAATGTAAATGTGTGAAACAGTTATAGTAAAACAGTGCAAAACCCTAGCATTACTGATAAACCATAGTTGTGACGTCCCCACATCCGGGTATCTTCCAACCCGACAGATGTTGCTACACGGTGCTACAGTTCACACATACCTTCAATTGAAATACCTCAAAAGAACGAATATGTCTTATATATATATTCAAAATAATATTAACATTCCCCAGGTTCTTTATAACCGTTACATTTGTCCTTGTCATAATATCAAATATTATTCTTAAAAAACTATAATATTACATAAGAAATCTACGGGTTCACCTTGGCCTTCCCTTTATCCTTTCCGGATTCATCGGTCCGTTTGATCTTAGCTGCATTCATATGGTTCAAGCAAGAGTGAGCCTAACTAGCTCAGCAAGTACAACAATTCTAATAAAACTAGCATGCTTGAAACATAGGAACCGTATATCTTCAATAACTGAACAATAGTTACGAAGTACTATCGATAATTCAAAATAACACTTCTTTTCATTCAAAATGTTTTACATCAACATTATTCAGTAAAACATCAATTCCCGGTCCAAGACCATAAACGTCTCATAAGTACTTTGAAAAGGACATCCCGACACGAAGTCCGTAAGTCCGACATAGCTTACGAGCACGTCTAGGTGATCAGCCTATAGTACTCTATGTTGATCAACACTACATTCATTAAACGTGTATACGTTTTAGTTGTGGTAACCTCACGTGTCTGTCATTTGACGACAAAACAATTTGGCATACTCAGTCTCCTTTTGAAAACCACAACAATATTAGTTTGGTAAATCATTGCCCAAACTTGAAAGATTAAAAGAAATCAAACATATCGCAAGTCTAGCCAAAGGAATTGGCGTTGACTTCATCAGACATTAAATCATGGGAAGAATACATAAATCACAAAGCTTGTCCAAATCGAACTGGAACCAAAGTTAGAGTACTTGCCTTTAACATCTGCTTACAAATATAACACGTGCACTTTAAGTCTCTATAGTAGATGATAACATCACATAACACATTAGGTCATGAGTAAACATACATGGTTCCTAAAGAATCTTACCTTTCTTCTCAATCTAATTACGTACTAGATTTGTTATTATTGATTCAAACTTTCCGTTACGTCTTTCTTATGTTCACATGAAATTGACTTTCTTGAACTCTAAGTGATCATACTTAAGGTTTAATTATGTCTTGACAATGTTACATTAAGATTCTTAGTAAAGTGTTAATCATTTACTATTCATGATCAACATGTAAACATTCTTTACTATCTAGGTTATAAGGCTGGTGATGCGGCGCCGGCTATTCCTCTCTGTGTTGCTCTGCGGCGTCACACATTGGGCTAGAAGACCGGACTCGGCGCTGCGGCGCGAGTCCCTTAGTTACGGGTCGCGCTGTGGCGTGAGTTTCCAGGGGTTTAGAGCCATTTTGGCGTTGCGGCACCGGCTATTTGGCTTGGAGTCGCGCCGCGGCGCGGACATGTGCCATAGATAATTTTGACAGATTTTTAAACTTGTGAGATTTTCGGACTCGTAACTTTTTCGTTATAAGTCTGAATTGGCTCGTTCAAGAGCCTACGGTTCACAAATCACATACTCTATGTGTTCATGTAAGAAGTTTATCTATTCAACTTTGTTTGCTAAAATTTCACCTATTAGTTCATTTTTAACGATAAACATTCGTGAACGTTCAACGCTCGTTTCTTTGTTCTAAGTCAGAATCCGGTCATTTTCGAGTCCGCAACTCTATAATGCCAAATAAGAATTGTCTCCCTCAACAGCTATCGTTTCTGAACTCAAACACAAATTATGACTTCTATTTTGAGAATTTCACGAATTCGACGATTATCATCCAATCGTGTGAATTTCGGCAAAACTTTATTATTAACAATTTGTTCATAATTCCAAATGGATTCATTTAATTAACTAGACATCTCAACTTACATCATACAACAACTTATCTTTAAATTAGATTATAGCTTATTTCTCATAAGTTCATCATCTAACAAATTATACATTATGAGCTTTTATTTCCTTATGACTTATTATTGAATTAAATCCTTTTTCCAACATTGTTGCATCTTAGCAATCATAATAACTTATTAAAGTAAACATATGACAAGTTCATTTGTTCTTTATAGGTTTATAACTTATTTCGGTTTAGATTACTTATTCATGACTTATTCGGCTTAAGTCCATTAATCATTCAATTCTCATATGTTCTTAGCATATATGTTCATTAGTTACACTTCTCTTATCAAGCTATTAAGGTAAAGATGGAAGAATATAGGATCATGAGATCAATTACCTTTGATGACTAGCTTCTCCTTCTTGAAAATCTAATAATGGAAGGTTGGACTTATAAGTGCTTATTCTCACTACCAATTAAGTTGCTTAGCTCGGATCAAATAACAACCAAATAATGAGCCATCTCTTCCTCTATTTATAGGATTTCTAAAGTGAGGGTAATTAGGTCATTAGGGCATCCCACCTCCTTAACTAACCTCTTTACTATTCACTACTTGTTCATTAAGTAATCTTGCTAGCCACTCAACTTTCTTTCCCCTTACTCTTATTACTTGGCCACCACAACAAAGTCTTGGTCACCAAGTTCACCCATGGGTTGACCCATGGATCAAGCTTTACCCATTGGATCTTTAAATGGGACTTAGTCTTAATTTAATTAACTTATCTTTGGGCTTGCTTTAATTTTCTTTGGGGCATACCTTAATAAACACTTGGGCTTAATTATTACTCCCACATGGGTCTATACCTTTAATCAAGTTGGACTTGTAATTCATACAACATCCTACAATTCATTTCATTTGACTTTAATTTCTTAACGTTCTCAAATTAAGTTTGAATGCGAAATATTATGTTTTCAATACTTGAATTATTATTGCATAATCTATCTCGCCTTGATATTATAACGTTACGTATTTCTCAGAAATTTTAAAAATAATTCCCGAGCGATAAACGATGAATAGTGTTTTTTAGAAAATTTCTCGAAAAGCTTTTTATTTCCATCTTGGAAATTCAAACACTTTAATTTCCTCACGTAGTTAAAATACTATGATGTTCCGACATTTCTAGGTTATAGAACTGACATATGTCTTATTAACACATATTAATAACCAATAATATTATTTTATTCATTATTTAATTCTTTCAAGTATTTTACAAAGGATCCGAATTTTTTGGTCGTTACATTCTTCCCCATTATAAAGATTTTATCCCCAGAATCTCACCTTACATTACACAAACAAATGAGGGTAATCATTCTTTATCTTTTCTTCCAATTTCCACGTTGCTTCCTCGGTATCGTGGTTCTTCCATAACACCTTTACCGACGATATGACCTTGTTTCGCAGAACTTGCTATTTTCTATCGATAATTTGAATCGTAATCTCTTCGTATGTTAAGTCCTTCTAGAGTTGAATAGGCTCAAACTCTATTACGTGTTTATAATCAAATTTGTAAGGACGTAACACCGATACGTGAAATACGTTATGTATTCGTTCTAAGTCTAAAGGTAACGCTACCATATACGCTACCTCACCTACCCGTTTTAGTACCTCATATGGTCCTATAAACCTTGGGCTTAGTTTCCCCTTCTTTCCAAAGCGTATCTTTTTTTTCCAGGGAGATACCTTTAGAAATACGTACGAGCCTACCTCAAACTCCCTATTTTCTTGATGTAAGTATGCGTACTTCTTCTATCTATCTTGAGCTGCTATGAGACGCATTCGTATCAATCTCACCACTTCCGCTGTTTGCTGCACCAATTCTAGTGCTAGCATTCGGCGTTTTCCCACTTCATCCCAACACAATGGTGTTCGACACTTCGTTCCATATAAAGCTTCATAAGGTCGCATACCTATGATTGCATGATAATTGTTGTTATACACAAACTCTACTAATGGTAGATGATCATCCCAACTACCCTTGAAATCCATGACACAAGATCTTAACATATCTTCTAATGTCTGAATTGTTCTCTCGCTCTGTCCATCAGTTTGTGGATGATATGCCGTACTTAACTTCAACTGCGTCCCCAAACAAGTCTTAATGAATATTAAGTCTTTAATCTAATAGTGTTTTATCAAACAAGGTATAACGATTAATCCAATTGTTTTAGTTAGATTTACCAAACAATGTGTAAGGGTTAATGAGTTATTTTTATTAGGTTAACCAAACAAGCCTTATGGTTTTTAATTTTCAAAACTTATATAACTGATATCATTATATCTAGAGTTATATTATATAATTATTACTATATACGTTATATTTTTATTACGTAAGTTAGAGTTGAGTTGGGAGAAAAGCTCAGTTAAAGAAACAGAGAGAATTGAGAAAAACTCTAGAGAGTGAGTGATTTCTAACAGGTTTGAGAAAGGAATTGGAGAAAAGAAATTGATAATCAAAAGTAGCCATCATCTTCTTAATCAAAGGTAGGAGCTTAACCTTTTTCTTTAAAAGTTTAGTTTTCCTCTTCCAAAAAAGTTCTCTATGAAATTTTTATAAAGGATAAATTGTTGTTATGTATATAGTTTTGTATGATTATTGATTATAAGGTTATTTCATGAGTTTATATATGATTATAGAGAAATTAATTCATGTATGCATGTGTTTTATGAAGAAAATATATTACAGAGTGTTCAAATGAAAAATATATGAGTATGGCTTAGTTTAAAATGAAATTAAGGCTTAATTAGTTGTTAAATTGATAAATTGATTATGGAAAATTGATAGAGTATGTATAATCATAACTATGATTTTTTGAAATTTCTGTTTTGATTGAAAAACAAAATCACAGTGTTGATTTTCATTAAAAATGTCAACAATGGAGTTTTTACCAAAAACATTGAAATTGGGTGTTGTAAATTTGATGTTTATGTTATTTTATGAGTAGAAACATGTTAGAAGTCTTCACAATATGTTTTATGAAGTATATATGTGTATTACATGTTAATTAGTCTATTATAGTCGAGCTTGTAGGCCAAATTGGCTTTTCTTCATGCAGTTGTCGAGCTTGGTCGGCGAGTTCTGGACTCTGGCGCCGCAGCGTGGCCCAGCAGTATAAATCTCGTGTCGCAGCGCCGTCGCTACGTCGCAGCGCCAATCAATGGCCTGTGACTCGCGCCGCAGCGCCAACTCAGCGTCGCAGCGCAAACCACAATGTAAACTGTGGCGCCGCAGCGCGAGTTAGCAGAATGGTCTGACAGTTTTAGTTTATTACACGAACTTTGAAAATAAATGTTATGTGTTAATAATAGGAATGTTAAATGATGATTTCAGTAGTATTAAGCTATGAATGAACATGCTATCAAGTGATACCTATTTGTAACATAATTGATTATTTGAAAGGGTAATTTAACCCATATGATGTATATATTTGTTTATATAAATATACAATGTTGGTAATGACTAACTATGTCAATATGGCATATGTATAGGGTATTGATTCAAGTTGTAAGGTTTAGCTTGTGTTAAAGGCAAGTTTTCTAACTCTATTTTATAATTGAGCAAGTTCTCTAACTCAAAACTTCATTGTGCGAGTTTAATTTTATTTGGTACATTATTGTTTTCAAATTCAATTACAATTGTTGTAAGTTTCTACCTCTACACTTTCATAGAGCTAGGTTGCCTATTATTGAGTAAGTCATTGTATCTAGTTGCTCATGATGATACAAGTATCCCAAATCTTATAGTTTAATCTTGAGCAAGTTTTCTAATCTATTATCTTGTTAATTCAATTACTGTTTTCAATTCGATTACAATATAATGATGTAAGTTATTTGGAGCAAGTTATTCTTGTATTTAACTTGTTATTTAACATGCACCACTATGTTATGCATGCTTATTATTCAATCCTAAGTAACCTTGGCTTAGTGTTGTTCAAGCAAGGTATGCTATAGTTATTCAAATTATATGCTATTAGATAATTCCTAAAACATGACTTTAGTTTACTATGATTGATTCAATCACGATTATTCTATAGTATAGTGTTATTGGTTTTATTCAACTACTCCTTAGTTGATGTTCGTTAAATTCCAAATTTCTTTGAAAGCTTATCCAAACCAAACTTCCTTTGGTGCGGACTTGTACTCTAAATACTGAGATGAACAACTCTTTTAATAGAGGTTTACGCTTAGCGTTGAAATGGTTGTGCACAATACATTATACGAAGGGTTGATCCCCTTAAGTACATGGAGTCCTTATAGTCTTATGACTGTTAAAGTTAAAGTTGAAAGATTACTTATAAATGTGGACATGATTCGTGGTCATTAGACCCTCAGTGAATGTTATAATTTTTAGAAAGTTAATAGAATATATTGTTCAGTTCTACTGAGCCTAATATTGGCAATTGATGTAAAAGTTTAAAGATTTACTTATTGTTATTTCAAGTGGGCCTTGTTTGCTCACTCTTGCCTGTAAAATTTCTTACAGCTAAA